>BMAC01000032.1:592113-658086 GCA_014905375.1 Phtheirospermum japonicum | reverse complement strand
ACGAGCAATTTTGAGCGTCCGATTTGTGAAATCTTGACAAGGTGCATGTATTGACCGATTTGAGCGTAAACACGTCCTATATACTAAACACCTGAGTGAATTGAGCAAACACCCTCAAAATTCCATTTGTGAGGAAGTCATCAAGTTGGCTTGCATTTGAGAAAGAGAAATACGAGCAATGCTTGACGATAGCGAGTCTATGTTGATAATCCCATCATATTAATAAGGATAAGCCACAAGGATATTTCTTCTTACATAATGTTCATTGCATGTACATTCTCGATTCTTTTCGTTGTTCGAGGACGGACAAACCGATAAGTGTGGGGTAGTTGTTTTGCATGTAATTGTTGTGTTTTTCCATCTATTTTTAGTTAGAGTTTTATGTTGATTTTAGTAGTTTTTAATATAATTTTATTAAGTTTTTATGTGGTTTTTCTTGTTTTGTTGTTTCACTTGACTTGTTAATTTTACGTTTAATTTGGGTTAAATGGTTTCAGTTAATTGGAGGTTTGGTGTAATTTTTGATTTTTATGTTTAAAATTCCTATTTTTATAGGTAAAGGCATTGAAGGCCAAAAATGCTAGCCAAGGCAAAGCCAAACTCCAAGCCAAACTTGAAGCCAAGAGAGCATATATGAATATGGCCGGAACAAGGGTGATATATGTGCCTCGGGGTCATTTTCAAATTCAATCATGTACGAGCAAAGTTAAACCTCCTCAATGCAATTTCCATAAAAATGCAAGCAAGCCGATAAATCACACAAGGCTACTCACTAGTTTGCACCGAATTTGGGAGCAAAATCAAAAGAGCTTTTAGAGCGTTGCAATCTTTTCACGAGAAAATGTTGATTATATATATATAGACGGTTTTTGGATGAAGCACAAAAATTCAACCCCTCACACAAGAGGCTATGAACATGCAAAAACCCGACAAGTAAACTATTCAAACTTCCAAGCACGTGGAGTTGTTCAAACATGTAATCGAGACACAAAAGACACAAAAATCGACTCAACCATATAAAGCGCAAGTAGTAAGTGTCACTTCTCCAAGAATGCATCACTTCGCAAAGGCTCGAGTTAAGAATGACAAAACATGCTTGTTAACCCCGGACCCTAACAACCTACCCACCCCACACTTAAACCATGCAATGCCCTCATTGCATTTTAATGAAAATCAAGTAAAAGGAGGGTGAATAGAAACTTCCTCAACCAAGCGAGTTGTGGTCGAGCTCGGTGGGGTCCACCTAAACATCTAAGTAATCCGAGTGAATCATCGAGCATGGCTAGTATCTCCCGGCTTCATGAACACTACCACTTTTACCAATCGTCCTATGGTCGTCGTCGGAAAACAAAACCTAGAAAAGAAAATCACACAAAATCAAAAACACAAGGAAATATGTACATGAACTTCAACAAAATATTTTTTTTGTTTGTTTTTCAATTTTTCAATTTTTTTGGATTTTTGAATGTTTTTGAATTTTTCAACAAAAGAAAGAAAGAAATAAAGAAAGAAATGGAAAGAACTTGGGTTGCCTCCCAAGAAGCGCTTGTTTTACGTCATTAGCTCGACGTACTCCCCTTTGATTAAGTAGGAATTGTAGCGGGGGGATCAACCAAAGCCATCACCTCCTCGTCGGGTGGCAAGAGGAAGCCATGGCGATAGGGTTTAACTCGGTGCCCGTTCACTAGGAAACGATCTTGAGATGCGGGGTCGACCAACGTGACCGCTCCACTCGGATTAACAAACTCGATGGTGTAAGGACCCGTCCATTTAGACTTCAATTTTCTGGGATGGAGGGTTAAGCGGGAATTGTAGAGTAAAACGGGCATTCCTACCTCAAGCTTCTTCGGAATTAGCCTCTTGTTGTGAATACGTTTCGTCCTTTCCTTGTATATTCGAGTATTGTCATATTGATTATCTCTAAGCTCATCCAACTCCTCTAGTTGCAACATTCTTTCGAGGCCGGCTTCCTTCAAATACAAATTAACGGCTTTTATTGCCCAAAACGCTTTGTGCTCAATCTCCACGGGCAAGTGGCAAGATTTCCCAAATACCAAATATTAAGGGCTCGTGCCTAAAACTATTTTATACGCCGTTCGGAGGGCCCACAATGCATCACTCAACTTCCTCGACCAATCTTTCCGATTCGGTTGCACCGTTTTCTCTAACACGTTCTTCACTTGCTTATTGCTCGTCTCGACTTGCCCCGAAGTTTGGGGATGATATGGCGTCACTATTTTGTGCTTGATCCCGTAGATCTTCATAAGTTTCTCGAAGAGATTATTACAAAAATGGCTCCCACCATCACTTATTATGACTTTAGGAAAGCCAAAACGAGCACATATATTTTCCTTGACGAACTTCACAACCACCTCCGCATTATTCTTTGTTGTAGGTATAGACTCGACCCATTTCGAAACGTAGTCCACCCCCACAAGAATGTATTTGTGTCCATCGCAAGACTTAGGGAATGGCCCCATGAAGTCGATCCCCCACACCTCGAAAATCTCGACCGCCAAATTTCCCACTAAGGGCATCTCGTTCCTCTTCGAAATGCTCCCCGTCCTTTGACATCTATCACAAGTTTGAACATGTACGTGAGAATCATAATGGAGGGACGGCCAATAGAAGCCCGAGCTTAGGATTTTGAGAGCCGTTTTCTTTCCTCCGAAGTGGCCTCCGGCTTGATGATCATGACAAAAGCTTAGAAGATCTTGAATCTCGTTCTCGGGCACACATCTCCTAATCATTGCATCCTTCCCAACTTTGTACATGCAAGGG
The DNA here is from genome assembly GCA_014905375.1 of Phtheirospermum japonicum. Lineage (NCBI taxonomy): Eukaryota > Viridiplantae > Streptophyta > Magnoliopsida > Lamiales > Orobanchaceae > Phtheirospermum > Phtheirospermum japonicum. Next base: position 655,305 of record BMAC01000032.1, on the reverse strand, counting down.
TCATCCCAATAAAACTTTGGCACTTAGCTAGGAAGCATTTTCTTTCTTGCCAATCCATATCCGACCTAAGCTCTCCATTAGCCAAATAACTCGCATAGTCGGCATACCAAGGTGCTTGAGCTACTTCCATCAAATTCTCATGAGGCAAGTTTTCGCCGATAGCCACTCTATCCCCTCCACTTGTGACCATTCTCGAAAGATGATCGGCCACCGCATTCTCACACCGCTTCCGATCCTTGATCTCAATATCAAATTCTTGAAGCAATAGGATCCAACAAATGAGGCGGGGTTTATATTGAGGCTTAGAGAACAAATATCGCAATGCGGCATGATCGCTATGCACCACGACACGTGATCCAACAATGTAGGCCCGGAACTTTTCTAAAGCAAAGATCACGGCCAAAACCTCTCTCTCGGTCGTCGTGTAGTTCTTTTGGGCATCGTTGAGCATCAAACTCACGTAATACACCACCCTAATGGCTCCCACCGCTTCTCTCGATGCGTCGCACATAATTTCGAAACGCAAGCTCCAATCGGGGGCAACAACGATGGGAGTGGACACGAGGCTCTTCTTTATCGACAAGAAAGCATCCTCACAAGGTTCGTTAAATTCTAAAGGGACTTCATTACTCAACAACCGACACAAGGGGCGGGAAATCTTGGAAGAATCTTTGATGAACCGCCGATAGAAACTGGCATGCCCGAGGAAACCCTTTACACCTTTCACATTAAGAAGAGGGGGTAACTTTTCGATCACTTCCACTTTGGCTTTGTCCACCTCAATTCCCTTCTCCGAAATCACATGCCCGAGGACTATGCCGCTTCGAACCATGAAGTGGCTCTTCTCCCAACTTAGTGTCAAGCTCGTCTCTTCACACCGGGCTAGCACTTCCTCAAGGTTTCTCAAGCATTCTTCGAACGAGTCCCCATATATGGAAAAGTCATCCATGAAGACTTCAAGATCTTTGTCGATCATGTCGGAGAATATTGATAGCATGCATCTTTGGAACATCCCCGGGGCATTACATAGCCCAAACTGCATCCGACGGAAGGCGAAAGTCCCAAATGGACAAGTGAACGTTGTTTTAGCTTGATCCTAGGGCGCGATAGCAGTTTGATAATAGCCCGATAATCCGTCTAAGAAGAAATAAGAGTGGTGGCCGACTAACTTGTTTAGAATTTGATCAATGAAAGGTAGAGGAAAGTGATCCTTCTTCGTAGCCGCATTCAACTTTCTAAAATCGATGCAGATTCTCCACCCCGTTGTTGCCCCTATAGCCAATAACTCACCCCTTTCGTTCTCCATAATGGTGATGCCGCTCTTTTTAGGAACCATGTGCACGGGACTCACCCACTCACTCTCGGCTATAGCAAAGACCAAGCCCTCCTTCAACAATTTGAGTATCTCGTCCTTCACAATTTCTTTAAGGTTGGGGTTCAATCGCCTTTGGAATTCTCGAGAGGGTTTGGCGTCGTCCTCCAATATGATTCGATGCATGCATGTCGAGGGGCTAACTCCCTTTATATCACCGAGGCTCCATCCAATGGCACTTTTGTGAGCCTTTAGCACCTTGGTCAACCTCGCTTCCTCTTCTTCGTTTAGATTGGCAAGAATAATCACCGGCTTACTCTCCTCTTCTTCAAGAAATACATATTTGAGGTGAGATGAGAAAGGCTTTAGCTCGGGCTTGTGCCTCCACTTACCCTCATCAGTGGATAGCTCGAACAAATCAATTATTCCCTCAAGGCATTCATCAAAGGTTTGACTTGGCTCGACGACTTGTTTCACATCAACAAGCTCCACCTCCCCCTTCAAAAACGTGTCGTTGTCCTCAACGACGCTAATGCAAGCACTCTCAAAGAGACCCAACTCAAGACATGATTCATTGCCAAGCTCGAAAGGTCCAACATCCTCAACATCGCTATCACCATCCTCATACTCGTCCGCCAAGAAAACTTGTTCAACCACATCTTGAATCCCGTCAACAAGAAGACAATCCGCATGATAGATGCTTGACAGAATCGAAGGCAAATTGGACATTGAAAACGTAACCGACTCACCCGCAATGGACAAGGTGGGGTTCTTCTTACCAACATCAATGAGGCATTGAGTAGTCGCCATGAAGGGACGACCAAGTAGAATCGTATGTTCGGCCCCATCATTCGAAACCGTACCCACATCAAGAACAACAAAATCCACCGGGACCACAAGCCCTCCAACTTTGACAAGCACATCCTTGACAACGCCTTTCGGATATCGAATTGACGGATCGGCCAATTGTAAGCAAATTCGTGTTTCTTGTAAGGGTGCTAGCTCCAATTATTCATAGATCGACGATGGCATTAAATTTATCCCTGCCCCAGAATCAAGCATTCCGGTTGTAACCTTTCCATTTCCGAGCGTGATGTCAATACAAAAGGAGCCGGGGTCGATCTTCTTGAGGGGCAAAACCGAAGGATCACACACCACACTCGCCTCTTTGGATAGGACGATCGTCTCATTTGGAGTATGGATGAGCATTTTGGAGGAAAGGTCTTTGAAAAATTTCGAGTAGGCAGGTATGTCTCGAATGCCATCCAACAAGGGGAGAGTGATGCTCACATTTGCCAAAGTGTTGTAGAGCCGTTGGAATTGATCGTCCTTCTTGGTGTTTTGGAGCCGTGACGGATAAGGCGGGGAGGCCTTTGGAATTGGTGGCTTATAAGCATTCGAGGATTTGTGCAAGCCATTGGTGCCTTCTTTTGACGGTTTGGTACCCGCGGGGGTGGAATCGGGAGTGGCAACAAGGACCGGAGGATCAACGTTCTCATTTTCGGAAGGTGGGGCCACCTTGTTATCGATAACACGGCCACTTCGAAGAGATGTAATTGCATGGGCATGGGAAGGTTGGCTTGGTAGCTTCCCATTTTCATTGGCTTGTTTGATCATATTTATCTCGGTAGCCAATTGCCCAAGTTTCGTGTCCGTGGCATTTAAACGTGTATCCATGGCGGACACCATGGCACTCAAGGTGGAAACCGAGGCGGTGAGGGATTGCATTTGTTGGACTAGTACATTAAGAGCTGGATCGGTGGCCGATGGTGGATGATTCATCGGGGGAGATGGTCGAGAAGAGCCCATGGGAGGGTTCGAGTACCCTAAGCCCGGATGTGTGCGGTTGCTCGGATGGTACGGGGGATTTTGACTAGATGGCCGAGGAAAGGGTGGCCGAGCAACACCGTGACCCGGTTGGTAACCTTGGATCCCACAAATATCCTCCGATTGAGGCACCGGAATGTAATGGGAAGGATTCGACGGACAATAAAGCATTTCATGCCCAACCATACCACAAGACAAACAAGGCGGGTCCATGCTCGGGGATGACAACTTGGCCATTTGAACTTTCATAGCATCCATCTCCTTTTTCATCTCAAGCTCTCTCGGGGAAAGAGACTCATTTACATGATTGACTTCATTAGCACTTGAGTAAAAAGCACGGGAAGATTTTTGTTGAGAATTCTCAGCCAAAGAGATGAAAACATTGAGGAGCACGCGTGGAGAATGGATCGTCATATTACCCCCGCCGATGTATCCATCATATATTGAAATTAGGGGTCCAATGCCTCATAGAAGGTTTGAATTAGAAGCTCCTTGGGTATACGATGATGCGGACAACTAAGAAGAAGATCATTGAACCGAGACCAAGCGAAGTGAAACGGCTCATTTTTCATTTGTTTGAACGACATAATTTTAATCCTCACATCATTTGTTTTCTCCATGGAATAGTAGTGTTTGAAAAAGACCTTTTCGAGCTCGTTCCATGTGCGAATCGTGTTAGGAAGAAGACCCATGAACCACGTTAAAGCCTTATCATGGAGAGCATATGAGAAACATCGAAGTTGAAGATGCTCCAAACTCATCATATTCGGGCAGTGAAAACTCGAGACATGCCATAAGAATTGCTTGATGAATTGGAGGGGGTCCTCCTTGGAAAACCCGTGAAAAATGGGAAGGCGGGCAAAATCGAGCGATCGGATATCAATAGCCATCACCGCGGGGGGAAGATATATACAAGACGAAACATGAGCCCCCACAAAAGCTTGGCTCACCTCCCTCATATTCCGGACGGGTGGAGTAAGTAGAGCACTCGGATCGTAACCACCAAACAAATCATACTCATCAAGCTCGTCCTCTTGAATTCCATGATCATTACCATATCCGGGACCACCACCATAACCATTCGGATCCACATTCGGTGTCGGATTGAAAGCATGCACGGGTGGGGTACCATACGGACCGGGAGTCGGATTTGGCACATTCGGAGAATGGCGAGGAGCACCATAGCCATAAGGAACGGGATCCGGGCCACCAAAATTATCGAAGGGATCATGAGCATCTAAGAGCACATTGGACCCGACATGGTTTGCACCATGCCCTCCCCGGCAACGGCGCCATTTTGAAGTTTAGTTTTTCGTGGTTTTGGAAATTTAAAAGGTTTTATTGGCTTGGTATTATCGGCAATCGATTCAATTGTAAGAATCAAAGTATTTCAAGCTTTGAAAAGTAAAAGAAAAATGAAAATAAAATAAATAAAATATCTAAACTAAAATAGAAATTGAAATGACAAGTTGGTCGGATGCCTCGGTCGTATGCCCAAATTGAAAATGCAAGCAATTAATAAAAACGAGTAAAAACAAGGATTGTTTCATCAAGTACTACCATGCATGCATAAAGTACAACCATGCATGAAAACTAAAAAAAAAATGCAAATTCGTAAAAATTTAAAGCATCAAAGTAAAGAGCAATGAAAGTTGACGTAAAAGTTTAAATCTTTCGGAAAAATAACGAGAAACGAAGAGTAGATCTAGAATTCAATTAAAAACTATGCATGGAAATTTAATTCAAAATAAAGCATAAGTGAAACTCAAAGTCATGATGATCAAGGACCCGATCTATAGCCTAGGTGTGTCACTCAACTAGAATCCATAGTCAGTTCACAAGTTTCATCATGAAATCAAGTGGCTAAGACAAAAAGCATAATTGAAGAACATGCATGAAAATGAAGAACAAAGCTTGAAATTAAAAGGAAAGCTTACTAAAATTAAATGAAGAATCCCAAAGTAGGAATTACAATGAAAGTGATAATCCAAAGGAGTATTTGGATTCATCTTGAGTTTACAAAACCAAGGAAATTCTTGAAGATTAAATCTAAGACCTAAGAGAGAGAAAGTAGATCTAGAGGATAAATTAAGAGAAAATTAATCCCAAGGCTCATGCAAGAGTTGGGGAATGAGTGGATGTTTACAAAAATGAGAGTTGTAGTCTATTTATACTAATTTAATTGGGTTTAAATGGGCCAAAATAGCCTTAGAGCCTTTAAAATCCCGGGTTTCACCCAATTTTGACCGTGTTGACCAGGATTTGACCGCATTCTTGCATGCTGGCGAGTACGGTGGCAAGCATCCTGACAAGTGCCAGCGGGTGCTTGGCAAGAAGCTTGGCGAGTTCTGTGGCAAGCGCCGGACGTTTGGATTGGGCGAGGAGACTGGCCAGTGGTTTGGCAAGCGCCTGCGGGTGCTTGGCAAGGAGCTTGGCGAGTTCTGTGGCAAGCACCGGACGCTGGCAGCTATCTTGGCAAGTGGTGGCGCGAGTTGGCAAGTATTCCAGAAAGTTTGGGTGTTTTTAAGCCTCTCTTGGCTTCAAGTTTGGCTTGGAGTTTGGCTTTGCCTTGGCTAGTATTTTTGGCCTTCAATGCCTTTACCTATAAAAATAGGAATTTTAAACATAAAAATCCAAAATTACACCAAACCTCCAATTAATGGAAACCATTTAACCCAATTAAATGTAAAATTAACAAGTCAAGTGAAAAATAACAAAACAAGAAAAACCACATAAAAACTTAATAAAATTATATTAAAAACTACTAAAATCAACATAAAACTCTAATTAAAAATAGAAGGAAAAACACAACGATTACATGCAAAATAGTTTGCACCGACCATATGGCCACGGCAAACTTGGCCGCATGTCACCGGCATGCGCTAGGCTTAAACTTATAGGGCAACACCGATTAGATGTTCACGATCGACTTAGTTGTGTGTCAGCAGCACAAGCTAGGCAAAACCGACCGACTAGCTGTGCACGACCAACTTGGTCGCACGTTATATCCTTGGACCAAGCATCGCCAAGAGGATTACCATACTAGAGATTCAGCCCAACCAGATGTTCACAACTGACCTGATCTCGTGCCACAAGTATGCAGTAAGCACCACCGGATGGTGCACTACCGATCAGAGAGTTGGCTGGCCAAATGTGCACAACCAACCTAGTTGTGCGTCAGGCACCACCATGTTCAACAACTGAACCTTTAACTCATCATCTTACCCACATTTGTCTCAACGTAAATTATATGTTTAATGATTGCCTGCATGATGTTTGCTCACCATTTGAACCAGGCTGACCTAGAAGGTCAACTAGGGAACTTTGTTAGAGTGTCTCGACGTCGACACAAGAGGAGAATGGCCGTAAGACAGTGGAAAATAGGTAATTAGGGTCAAGGTTTTAGTTAACTTTTACCCAAAGAAAATTGGTGGCTATAAGGTAGTGACATGTGTCTTATTAGGGTTTCAGATGAAATTTATAAAGTCGGCTTCTAAGAGAGAGCAATGGGGGGAGACATTTTCAAGAAAGAGAGATTCATAGAGGATTTGAGAGATAGAAAACTCATAATTAAGAATTTACTCCTGCACTCGAATACAATTAAGGTCGATTTGTCCCAAAAGTTTTGGAATAAAAGTCATGCACTTTTTCCTACTCATTATCTTAAGATTATTTGGTTGATCAACATATTTTTGTTATTAGTTTTGGTTGGATCATATTATAATTAAATAAAATAGTGCTATAGGAAGGCCGTGTGATCTGCAATTGCAATAAACATTGCTCAGCTTTCTTGATCAGCTACTCCACCTTCGTTCTCTATTTTTCGTTTGTTTATAATTTTTTTGTAAGGTGCTGGATATCATCCCTTCTTTGCCTTGAATTTTATTGATAAAAAAAAAGATTTTTCAACAATCCAATTACTACTATGGGTTCTTTTGAAAGTTTGAGAAGAAACCTCGTGAAGGATCACCAAGAAAAATTATTCAATCTGGCCCCTAGTGAGCTTGACCTGGAACAGGTGCGATTATTCATGCAGCACCCCACGTGCTTTTGCTAAGAAATTTGAGGAGATGATGAAGAAAGAGTCGAAAGTGATTTTAATGCCGGAAAATGTTGTCGATGCCAAAAAAATGTCGATTTTTCAGAAGGACACTCGGAGTTAGAGTCGATTCGAATCAACACTCGGGATTGCGAAAAGAAAAAATTTGACGAGATGATCGAGCCAAATGTGAAAAGTAGGCTCGATCCCTATCTCACAATGTTTAATATTTTCATCTCCCTACAATATCTTTGCTCAGCTCAGAAAGATGAATAGTAAGATTCCTGAGGACCCTCCCACCAAATCGGTCAATATTAGAAATTAAGTCGAACTGAATGCACCCTTGCAACGAGGCCCGATTGACGAATCGGCCAAGTTCAAATATTTAAAATATCGAGTGGATGAGATGGAAGCCAAATAATTAGTTCATCCTATGACTAATCTACATCTGATATTTCTACCCAATTTGAACATCAGTTCAATTTTTGATGATAAGTCGCCCCTATCTGTCAAGCTCCTCTCAGAATAATTGGCTTGAAAGCTGCAAGTTCCGCCTACAGCTCTATACAGGGGTTACAGTGATCTCGATTCACATCTGAGCTACTAACAAGACTACATGGACATGCTCAACATGATAGACACTTACTCATGCTGCATGTTTCCCATGACTTTGGATGAAATAAGGTGGTACTGATCATTGTCACCCCACTTAATCTGTTGATGGACACAACTGAGATACTCATTTAGAGGACAATTTATGGTTTCTAAAGAAATAATCTCCCCAAAAAGAGACATTTCCACTAATGTGCAACAACCAAACAAATCCCTGAAGATTTATATAGCTCAGTTCATAAAAAATATCTTAGAGACACAGCCTTGCAGTGACGAGTCACTGCTCATCTCGTCTCAAAATGAACTCTCAGATAATTCCTTCTTCAAATAGATAAATAATTAGAAAATCCTCAAAACTCCTATGAGTTTTTAACCTTAGTTGCATAATAGATCGTGGTCGAACAAAATATGTCCACCCTGATTATAACCTTCCCACAAACCCATAAGTCATCTACTCAACAAGGCATAAAGAACTTATGCACTTGGCCATCAGAAAACAAAAATCTTTTGCAAGAGACACATGGTGACCTCCTAGTTAAGTACAATGATGTCTACTCAATAACAACTACCCCAATTTACAAATTCATTAAGGATCTGAACATTCTTCCTCCAACTCGGCCTATCAAAAAAGACCTTTCTTTGCTTAAAGAGAAAAGATTTTATAGGTACCATGGTTCAATTGACCACAACACAGAAGAGTGTCACGATATGATCCGATCACTGATTAAAGTTTGTGATGATCGAAACCTACTACCTTTCTCCAAAAGCAACTAAGGTCGACAAGATCGAAGAACCAACAATCAACTCCCCCCACCCCACCAGCAGGAGAACCCAGGGAAACTTTAACCTTTGTGAACTCCAGCCATGCTGATGAAGAGATCTGGAATCTAAAGAGAAAGATTTGGGTTAGAGAGGAAAGAAGCTCCTGCTAAGGAAAAAAGGTGATGAGGTCAGACATTTACCACATTCAAGGTAAATCAGATAAAGACTTTCACATTTCACCATTCACGTTTCGTGAATTAGATGTAGCTCCCCTTGACCACCCACTTTAGATGCATTCATGATAACTGTACTTATTTTGGGAGTTAGGATACACTGAGTTTTAGCCAATCCTGGGGCTTACGCAAGTTTGATCAATATGCAACCCTTTCGAAGGATGAATGTTACAAGAGAGAACATCAAACCGTGTGATGAAAAAACCAAGGGAATAAGTGGTTCTACATACAATCGCTATTTCAGTTCAACCTATCTATTAAGTTCAGTAGTGGAGAGGAAAAAGGAACGATCATCATGACGTTCAAGGTGATCGATGCCCCGAGTGACTATAAATATTTCATTAATAGGTTGTCCCTATACAAATTTAAAGGAGCAATGTCGGTCTACCACTATTCAATCAAGTTCCCGGGTGTCCTTGGAGAATGCGAACACCGTGGGGACCAAGTAGCAGCTAAAGAATGTAATTAGATGAATGGTCAAACTCATAAGAGAAAACGACGAGCTGGTGGAGGATCCGGAAAGATATGATCCCAATAAAGTTATAAGGGAAGATTGCAAGCTAGTCGAGGATCTGAAAGGTGATGAGGCTAGCGAACCGGTTTCAAAAAATATGACCATGGATGAGCCAGTTAGAACCAAACTACAGGACATAATGGTGAGAACCCCTACGAGCTAAGCTCTATGTTTAGAGACAAGCACCTTAGTTCTGAGCCAACCAGACAAGATTTGGAAAAGGAACTAACTCCTGAAAAAGAGCTTGAGCAAAAAGTCGAGCTCTTTGAGGCCGAATTGAACAAAGATAAGGACCACTTGAAAAATGAAAAAAGTGCAAATATCAGTAGTGGCACAAACTTTTTCGAAAAAGACAATCCGAAATATGTTGATATGCATAAGAACAGAGGTCGTTGGCTGGGAAAAGAGCCAGTAAGTGAAGAAGCCTTAAAGATAAATTGGGACCGCCATCCCTATAAAAGAACCACAAATCAATGAAGATGAGCTCAAACCCTAAAAGTTGAGCTTTAAAACAAAAGAAACACATGTTGAGCCGGTTGAGGAACTGGACTGGGTCCCCATGAGCGAACTAGATCCGAGCAAACAGCTTTGGGTTTGCCATAATCTCCAAGAACTGATCTGGCCTGAATTGATAAGCATTCTAAGGGCAAAACGGGATGTTTTTTCTTGGATACATGCCAATATGAAAGGAACCGATCCCGAAAATGCATGCCACAAGCTCAACATAGAAAAAATTAGGTCGGTCATCCAGAAGATAAGAAAGCTTGGCCCGGATAAGTACGAAGTGCTTGAGCAAGAGGTAGTAAAGCTGCTCAACAACAAGTTCATACTGGAGGTTAGATATTCTATCTAGGTCTAGAACCCAGTGTTCATCAAGAAGTAGACCAGCCAGTGGTACCTGTGCATAAATATATTCCTCCTGAACAAGGCGTTCTCAAAGGATAGTTATCTGCTTCAACATATTGACTACATGGTTGACACAATGGATGGACACAAATTGATGAGCTTCATATATTCTTACTTGGGCTATAATCAAATTCCTATGAAACCATATGATGAAAAGACTACTTCTTTCTACTCGACAAGGGGCTTGTACTGCTATACTGTGATGCCATTTGTCCTGAAGAATGCCAGGGTGACCTACCAGCGGCTCGTCAACAAAATTTTTGCTAGTCTGATAAGGAAATCTATGGAAGTGTCTATAAATGACATGCTTTTCAAATCCTTGTACTCGATTGACCACATTGATGATCTTAATAAAATGTTCTTGATTTTACGTGTTTACCGAATGATGTTGAACCCTAAAAGTGTTCCTTCGGGTTTCGTTCTAGAAGATTCATAGGTTATATGGTAATCCAAGGAGGAATTGAAACAACCACAGATAATAACCGCACAATAATCAATATGGTACCACTCCAAAGTATAAAACAAGTGCAAAGACTTACCGACAAAATAGCCTCCCTGAATCGCTTCATTTCCAGGTCGACCAATAAATTCAAGCCTTTCTTTGAAGTAATAAAAAAGAATAAGAACTTTAAATGGATGCTGGAATGCCAAGTAGCTTTTGAGGAGCTAAAGAAACGTATGGTAAGCATGCCAATCCTTAAAAAGTCGATCTCATTATATCTATACTTGGCGGTCTCATCTGCAGCTTTCAGCTCGGTAATTTTCGGTCCGATGAGCTCAATCAAAACCCGGTATACTACGTAAGTCATGCGTTACATGATGCCAAGCTAAGGTATTCCCCAATGGAAAAGTTATCTTATGCCATCTTAATCTCCTCTGGTAAGCTACGTCCATATTTCTTAGAGCACCAAATCATAGTTCTGACAAGCTTCCCATTGAAACAAGTCATGCACCGATCCGACACGTTGGGATGGATGATAAAATGGGCGGTTGAACTGGGACGATTCGACATAAGTTATGAACCAAGAACAATGATCGAAGGTCAAGCTTTAGCCGATTTCATCGTTGAGTTCATCATGATGGTCGAGATAATCCTAGTTGAGATCGAACAATGGCATATGCACGTCGATAGCTTATCAACGTCTGGCTGAGTAGGAGCTGGAATATTATTGGTCGGTTTGGAAAAGAAACCATTCTTCTTTCCATTCATTTCAAGTTCTCTTTAATGATTAATAAAGTCGAGTATGAAGCTCTCTTGGCCTGTCTAGAAATGGTTTCTTCAGTAGGGATCAAGAACCTAAACATACTTAGTGATTCCCAACTAGTTGTAAACCAAATTTGTGGGAAATATGAGACCAAAGAACCTAAGATGTCATTATACCTAGAAGTTACTAAGGCACGCCTTGCCGAAATCTAGACCGAGATCCATCACATACTGCAAAACAATAATGTTTTGGCTGATTCTTTGGCTAAGATAGCATTAAGTTTAGGTGTTGAAGAGCTAGAGACATTGACTGATAGCCACCACTCGACGACAAAAACTTGATGTCGCTACGGCTTACTCGGCGTGCCTAGCTGATTAAAATGATGAAGGTCGATATGATTGGATGAAACTTATCTTACTTTATCTTAAAAAGGGCACATTTCTTGAGGACCGATCTAAGGCTCTTTCCATTCAAATGAAATTAGCTCGATTCACCATATTTGATGGGATGCCCTACAAAAGAAGATACTTTGCACCCCTACTTATGTGCTTGAATAAACAAATACCGAGTACACATTAAGAGAAGTGCATGAAGGGATCTATGGAAACCACGCCAAAGGCCCATCATTGGCCTATAAGCTCATTAGACAAGGATATTATTGGCTGACCTTAAATAAAGATGCCATAAAAAAGGTCAAAAAGTTTGAAAAGTGTTAAATATTCGCACCCCAGATCAACTCTCTAACTGAGTCTCTTAACTCGATATATTCACCATATCCCTTTGCCAAGTGGGGAGTTGATTTGATTGGCCCACTTCCAAAGGTAAAAGGAGGGTTAAAGTACGCAGTGGTCGTGGTAGACTATTTCACCAAAAAGTCAGAATCCAAGTCGTTAGTGTCCTAACCAACCAACATATCATCAATTGTTTGGAAGTCGATCATATGTAGGTTTGGCGTGCCACTCTCAATAGTGTCGGACAATGGGAGACAATTCAATAGCAAAAGGTTCAGGACATTTTGTGGAGAGCTGAACATCAAAAACCACTTCTCAACACCATATCACCCCAATCAAATGGGCAGGTGGAAGCAGTCAGCAAAATTCTTAAATATACATTAAAAAAGAGATTGGAGAACCTGAAGGGTAAATGACTAGAGGAGCAGCCTGGAGTATTGTGGTCGTACAACCACACGCAGAAAAATGGTGAGGAGTCGATATCACCCAAGAGGAGCCAACCTCGTTGGGTGAACCTCGTCCCGCAAAACAATAGGCCCTAAACTGAAGTTTTCTAAGAAAAATAATCCAACTCAAGGCACATGGAAAACATTCTTAAGTAAGAAAACAATTAAAAAATTCAAAGGGAATAAGCCACAAAGAACTTGAAAAGCTCAAAGTGAAAAACCAAGTTGCCTCAACACATGGTCTGATCGAGAAACATAACAAGATACCAAAATATCATAAGGCAATGAGCCAATGAGTAGGTCGGCTAGCACAACAAAAAGAAGTAACAAGGAACTTAGAGTTTAAGAAAAAGTTTACCTCTACGTAAAATCTTGTCGGCCCAACGTGGACCACCAGATGATACAAGGAATTAGAATTAAAAACATGAATAATAAAGGGAAAACTTTTCAGGCTAACTGAAGCCAACCTCAAATATAGAAATCGCATGTTGCACCAAGGTTGTCCATCCAAAAGCAACGATCCTACTGAAATACAATTCAATATGGTCGCCCAAAATTGATGATCTGGCCAAAATATAAATAAAACTAACTAATTATCATCACTAGTCAAGTCCTCGTCGACACCTTGCTCGGCCTCCTCATTCGGAATGGCCATATCATCATCATCATATTCGCCCATTCCAAACTCAACTATTTTCTTGTCAATATGCTTCACAAGCTCCAGAAGAGAGGCACCGCCCGACAACATGTAAAAGCCTTATGCATGATAGACAGATATGAAGTACTCATCATCGGACCGATGGTCTCAGCCCCATATATTTTCCCTTTCCCATAAGCCACATTGGCTTGCTGACATGGTTTCTCATGAGCTCATCATTCTTCTTCTTCAACGTGTTTAGCTTGTTAAGTGCCCTTTCGATCAAGATCATCACCTCAGCCAAAGATTGGTCTAATTTTTTATCCCTCTCCATCATATGACGTACAACTTGACGTCTCAAATGACGTACATCCTGGGTAATGCACAACAAATATAATGGTGCCACGTGGAAAGTGTGTCAGGTACCTAATGGAGTTGAGGGAACAAGACATCTTAATATTCTGAACCCTGTCTTTAAGACATGTGGACCTGTATAAGCAAATCTGAACTCGTCTACTCCAAGCCAACTCCGCACTCAAAAGCTTGTTGATGGTCGACCTGACCTGGAAGACCGCCTAGGAACATGAAAACCATGCGGCCAATATTTGGGCCCACAATCTGGCTAAGCTAGTATCTAATCAAATTACCATGCTAAAATAGCATTACCCGAGATCTAAACATAGGTTTGCTAAGCCACATCGACCTGACTAAGTCAGGGCCGGGCCGGTCCCTTATCCATGATGACACAAAGAACGAGGCATATTATAAAACCTGACATCCTCGACTACTGTTCTACCTCATCTGTCATGCTATGGACACCTTGGTTATCACACCCCTGGCACCTCAGCTACCATCCCACCTGCATGGTTGACCAGTTGATCATGATAAATCACGCAGACATTGCCGACTTGAACGCGCACCATCAACGTGTCATGTGACTGAATAAGGTACTGTCGATCAGGTCCACACCAACCATATGTCTACGGGCGTCTTGGACGTGTGCCACCAGTATGTTCTAGGTATAAGCTGTCAGTGCAAAACCAATCAGATGTTCATAGCCGATCAGGCTCACAACAAATATAAAGGCGCCACGTGGAAAGCGTGCCAGGTACCTAATGGGGTTAATGGAATAAGACATCCTAATATTTTGAACCCGATCTTTGAGGTCAGCGGACCTTTAGAAGTGAGTCTAAACTCGTTTACTCTAAGCCAACTCCACACTCAAGGGCTTGTTGATGGTCGATCTGACTTGACAGACCATCTAGGAATATGAAAACCACGTGGCTAATATTTGGGCCCGCATTTTGGCTAAGATGGTATCGATTCAAATTACCATGTTAAAATAATCCTACCCGTGATCCAAACATTGGTCTACTAAGATGAACCAACCAAACTAAGTCCGAGCTGAGCTGGTCCCTTATCCATGATGATACAATGAACGAAGCATCTTACACAACTTGACATCCTCAACTGTTGTTCTACCTTGTCCGTCATACCGCTAACACCTTGGCTATCACACCTCTGGCACCTTGGATACCCTCCCGCCTGCATGGTTGACTATTTGATCATGATAATTCATGTGGACATTTCTCACTTGAATGTGCACCATCAATGTGTCACGGAGCCGAACAAGGCACTGCCGATCAGGTTCGCACCAACCATATAGCTACGGGCAACTTGGCCGTGTGCGCCAGGCATAAGCTGGCAAGGCAACACCGATCAAATGTTCACGGCCGATTTGGCTGTGTGTCATCAGCACGTGCAAGGCACAACTGGATGGAGGATCACCGACTAAAAAGCTAGATGACTAGGTATGCATGGTTAACCTAGATATGCATCATGACCACGGACTAGGCATCACCGGGGTGGATTACCATCGACTATAGAACAGGCTGACCAGACATCCATGACCGACCTGACCACGCATCAGGCATCACTAGATGGGCAACTATCGATTTGAGAGTTGGCCAACCAGATATGCATGGCCGACGTGGCTGAGCGTGAGGCACCACCACACACAACGACTGATCTCTTAACTCATTAGCTCATCTGTATTTAGCCCGTCACAAAGTATATAATGATTTCTTGCATGAAAGTTTCTTAACATCCTAACCAAGCCGACCTGGAAAGGTCACTAGGGAACTTTGTTAGAGTGGTTCAACGTTGGCACAATAGGAGAATGTCTGTAAGGCAGCAAGAAATGGGTAATTAGGGTTAGGATTTTAGTTAACTTTTCCCCGATGAAAGTCAGTGGCCAAGACCAATAAGTTGGTGACACGTATCTTATTAGGGGGGAGACATTTTTAGATAAAGAGATTCACGGAGGAGTTTATAGAGAAAAAGCTTGTAATTAAGAATTTACTACTGCACTCAAATCCGATTAAGGCCGATCTGACCCAAAAAATTTGGTATAAAAGTCATGTACTTTTTCCTTCTCATTCTCTTAAGATTATTTTGTTGATCAACATACAATAATAATAATAATAATAATAATAATAATAATAATAATAATAATAATAATAATAATAATAATAATAATAATAATAATAATAATATATTATTATTATTATTATTATTATTATTATTATTATTATTATTATTATTATTATTGGTTGGGTTATATTTAGCTTAAACTAAACCAATACGGGTGGCGGATCGAACAACCACTTATAAGATATTCGAGTGGGGCTTTTGGGTTTGCATCATCACTAATAATATTTTTATATAAAAAAAATGTGTTTCAAGAACATAACTCTCGTATCTAAACAAAATCAGTAATAGAAATAATTAATTTAACGTTGTAATTTTTAATCAATAAAAATCAACAACAAAAATAATTCAACAAATCAATTTAACATTGCAATCTCTAACCCCCAGATCCACATGAACAAAACCAACAAAGAAATTTACTAAAAATAATTTGTAATTCCCTGTATCTACAAGAACAAGAACACCAAAAAAAATTCCCTCAACAAATAATTAAAATAATTTGTGACTCTCCAAATGTATTGAAAATAACATCCAAAAAATAGCAACGGAAATAACTAAATTAATTTGCAATTTCTCGTATCTACATGAGCAAAAATATTAATAATAATAATTATTATTATTATTATTATTATAAAAAAAAGCAATAATAACAATTAATAGATGGAACGTATCTTAAAAAAAAGGAAAAGAAAATCTCAATCAGAGCTCGGTTGATTCTTCATGCACCGCTTACCATTATTTATGTAGAGTGCTTAAGAGAAACCTCAAAGTCCGATGGTTGTTGTCAGATGCTTTCTCTGCCACCGGAGAAAAGAGGATTCCTCGATCCTATCGCAAGCAGAGCTTACAACAACTTAGGCTTCGGTCGTGAAAGAGCGGACATGAGGGGTTAGGTTCTTGGTGTGGCTAAGTACACCAAGATCGATAATTACACAGATCTACTGGTTAAAATCAGTGGTGGCATGTTCTGGTGGTAAAGAACATCCTCGTGGTGAGTGTTGGTGCCGCTTGATTTTTAAAATATCTGAATCGAAGATGGAACTTCTTCTTTTTTTTGTTGGGGAAATCAATTTTCAAAGATTTTTTTTTCTTTAACAAGGTGAACGAGGGAATGAGATGAAATGGGCAAGGGTTTGGTTTGGGTTTGGACAAATGAAATAAAGGAAATTTTTCGAGTTGGTGCATTAGAATCGGTTATGAGACATATTAAAGAAGTGTCACCCACTATTTCTTTTAGTGGCGGTTTTAATAATAAATGCAGTATAGGAGTCGGTTCACTCAATGAAGCATCACCCACTCAAATTTGTTTGTGACTGTTTTTATAAAGCGCGGTGGCGTTATTTTTGGTGGCGGTTACTATAACAAAGAACCAATCGGTCATTTTTTAAAAAATATTTCCTATTATGTGGTCGTTTACATGTGAAAATTGTCATCTTTATATATTTAGAAACGATTATAATATAAGTCTGTCACAATCAAAGCGACACCGATTGACTTTTTATTGGGTTCACTAGGAATGTGTTCGAGGATGGGATGAGAAGAGAGTTAACTACCATCCACTTCCCATTACCACTTCAAAAAAGTTGGGATTTTCACCGCTACCATCCCCTAAATAATGAGGAATTTTCCTACCCAAAACACTCAGTACCTATTGAGGATGGTTCACACGGGATATTATAAATTACCTAGCACAATTATGGTCCATTCTTTAGTTGAAAATTTTCACTGAAAATGAAATTATTACCCATATTGGATGGATATTTTGGCTACACTTTTATGCGTGACATTTAAATAATAACTTTAGAAAAGAAAATTGCCTCTAAAGTATTTTTCACTTTACCTATTAAATGGGTTTTACAAGACTGCTCACCTTCCCGCAACGAGTTTTTCTTAATGGGTAACACTCTTATCATGCCAAACTAACGGATTATCCATCAGGCTAAAATTTCATATCAATATATTTTAGTACAAAATCAATACATTACAGTAAAAAAATTGATACATCATAGTATAAAAACAGATATTTCATAGTACGGTTAAGGGATTTATGAAAAACCAATACTTCGAGTACAAAAACTAATAAATCATAGTATAAAAATCAATACATTCTCGTATCGGGTCAGATGGCCTAACGGATCATGACCCGTCAATCTAGTCTAACACAAGTGTCTGCCTCGTATGAGAGAGAAATCCTAATATATCCTCATTTACTACTTGTTGAAGAAACTCTCCTTCACTCTGATTATGAATATGTTTCACTTCCATCTTCAGAGTATATTTCTTCTTCATAGATGCTTTCACCCGAAGGGTATATCCTCAAATTGATACACCTGTACTAGATTTTGATAATAGATAGCTTCTTCGAGTTCTTGGGTTGTCTCGAAGTGTCTAACTCCTCCTTTTTGACATTTCCGGGTAATCTGTAGAAATATGCATTCTCACTCCACACATCTTGCAGTTGAAATATTTGAAACTTCCATTAGCTCTGGTGTGAGTTCTCTTGAAAGTTCTTTTTGCTGGAGTCCTACTAGTATTTCCTTGGCTTGAAAAAGAGGCCTGGTTTCGGCTTGGCCCCGTCCTTTGTCTTGTTTTATAGTTCATGACCTTTTATTTTGACCAGAACCCTCTTGTTTTCCTTGAAAACCTTCTCTTGTTTCCACGAGCATAAGTGTTTCTTATTTCTTTCTTTTGCTTATGTCTTTGTGGATGACCTCCAACAACTGATAGGATGTCATTTTCAGCACAACATAGAGCAACCGACTTATTGATTCCTCTTAATCTCTTGTAATTCTTGTGAAGTGCCACCTGGTGGCACCACTCTACTAACTTGGATTTAAGGAATGGCACCCTTCTAGCAACCGTATACATATCTGTTGCTGGTTTGTAATCTTAGATTAACATCTCTCTCCAAGGGCTTGGTATTTTTGCAAAGAGTTGTTGTGCCGCATCTCCATCGTTCACCTTGGCTTTTCACCGGTATTTGGTGAATAGAAGGATGTATTCGTTTACATAACAAATATCTCATAATTCAGGCAATAGAGGGATTATCGGTATTTTTTATATTTTTCTCTTCCATACCCTCGAAATATCCTGTGCCGATAAAATGGATTTTGAATAATTTAGCCATATTATTTACTATTCCTTTTAATGATTCTCCAGATATAACCCCGTTTTTATATCTTACCCTATTAAATCCCACAAGATCTTTATCGATCCTTCAAGGCTCATTCCAAGGAGTAAAATGAACCCTTTCTTCTCTAGGCCGAAAGTTCCAACCTCAATTCGCATTGTAAATGCCCAATAGTTTATTAATATCTCTCGATTCTTAAAATCTGGGATGTCCAGATTTAACATTAATCCATACGGATGTATAGAATCAAGTTGAGACCTCCTGTTTGGCGTGTTGAGAATATTGGGCCTTCAAGAACGTTTCCTGGTACCTACTATGTCTGTAGGATCTCCTTTTATGGTGAAACCCCTGAAATGTGGGTATTGGTGCACCTGGTTCTGGTTCATGTGAATTCGTACTACTTTCACCTGGATTGAGACTTGCTAGCGGTGGTGCAGGACCACTTCTTGGAACCAAGGCCGAAGATTCTCCTGAGTTGATTTCTTGATCTACGATACCCAATCTGGTGAAGGATTCAACAAGTTAGTGTAGATCTTCAATGTGATTTTCTCCATTACTTCTTGGGATAAAATGGAGTTCCTTTGATGATAGCCATCATTTTTATTTTTTTCGTTGGTTGTCTTATAACCTCAGTCCGTTTCCATTTTTAATATAAAAGGGGTTCCATTCCAAAAGGTATACGTCGTCTTCCTCTGGATGTACTTGGCTTAGCTTCAAGGGTCTTGACTCGTTTTTGAACATCTATTAGGATTTCTCGTGTTTCCTTTTGATGCTCCAATATCTCTTTCATCTACCCCTGTATACGTTATTGATGGTGGTCGATGTCTTATACCATTCTTTGGATTTCTCTAAGATCTTTAGGATTCTTAGAGGAATCATATATCACCTCACTGCCGTTGCATCTATTGATGAGATCCATGAGTTGCATCCCTATGATACATCAGATCCGTCTTTAACCTGATTTACCCAAAGGTAACTCGGGTGATACGCCTTTTATTTCTCGCATTGTCTCAAGGTTTCCCTTTTAACTCCGGCGAGAGCTTGTTCAGTATATTGGTTGTCCCAATATGTTATTTTCTCTCGATGGTCTAACTCTTATATTTCCAAAATTTGGAAATATCGCTTGAAATGAATGCATGTCGAACACTCGTTCAGATCCATTTTTGGAGATAGATCTCCTCACCAAAAGTTAACTACATAATTATAATAATTTGTTTCTTAATAAACTTAGGTTCTAATACTATTTTCAAGCACAAAATAAATCAGGCAAAATTCGTAAAATTATTAATATTCGTGGGTGGGGTGAGTTTTAATGATATTTTTAAATAAATGGACATAATAGTCATTTTATCAAATTTATGTATAAAAAAGGTATTTTTATGAACATGTAGGAAAAAGAGTTTTCCTTATGGTCAAAGTAGTTTCCTTATGCTTTCCATCTAAGTTCCTATTAAATTTAAGAAATCCCTTATATTCATTTGACACTAACAAATGACAATGTCGCTCATTAAACGTGTTGACATAATATTCATCACGACAACCACAATTAAAACAACACTATCCATACAACCCACACACATTGACACTCTTAAGTCACTTTTTATTTATTGGGGTTACACTTTTATCTTTATTGTTATATAAGTGGCCTGACACTTTGATACTCATGAGTGCTGTACAAATACTTCTCAACAATTTTTCATAGGAGTTGGTCAATTCTCCACACTCACTAGGGTGATAAATTTAGTGCATCTCTATAGCACTAATGAATCACCAAAAGAAAAGCTCAACCTCAATTATAACCATCAAGTCCATCTCAATAGGACCACCCAAAATAGCGCTATGATTTATATATATATATATACATATATATATATATATATATATATATATATATGTGTGTGTGTGTGTGTATTCAAAAGGAGTGATATTATGGCTTTGTTTAGCTCAAGAGGTATTCACCATAAATTATCTTAATCACATGATTTAGCTCTCATTCCCTTCGAGAACTTTGAGATTCGACATCTAGTCAATCCTTTTGTAAAAGAATTAGCTAGATTTTTTTCGAACTTCACATAGTCTAAGGAAATAACTCCATTTTTCAACATCTGCTTTAAAATGCCATGTCTGATACGCATGTGTCTTTTCTTCTCATTAAAGACATTATTTTTGGCGATACCAATAGCAGCCTGACAATAACAATGCATAGAAACAACCGAGGACTCCCCTCATAGTAGTACATCTGCTAGGAGGTTTCTTAGCCATTCTGCTTCATGACCTGCCAACTCAAGAGCAATAAATTTAGAGAAGTCTCTATGGGATTAGACAAGCCTCTAGAGAATGGAATAACGAATTTTGTGACAAGATTTTAGATTATGAGTTTGTTTAGTCTAGACATGCCACTGCTTATTCATCAGACATAGTGGGAGTTTCTTTTTGGCTTTGTTGATATATATATGTATTGATCACTGGTAATGTGCTGGCTGATATTGAGTATCTCAATAAATATTTGATTAGGCTATTCACAATTATTTGGGCGAGGCTAAGTGTTTTTTTAGGCTTTAAGATTACCAGGGGTCCACAGGAGACTTACTTGAAACAGAGAAAGTATGTCTTAGACATTTTGATGGATACAGGGCTTTTTGGTTGCAAACCTGAATCAGTATCTTTGTATACTGGTTTTAAGCTCACTGCAGATATCAACACACCTTTTCATGATCCATTTAAATATAAAAGGCTGGTTGGTAGGTTTTTATATCTCAACTTCACTAGGCCTGACATTACTTACTTTGTCCAGCAGCTCAGTCAGTTTGTTAATTCTCCTTCTTTATCTCATTGGGAAGCTGCACTCAATTTGGTACGGTGTGTCAAGAATAGTCCATCTCAGGGTCTCTTTTATCCTACTTCCTCTCCTTGCACTCTGACAACTTACACTGATGCAGATTGGGGGTTCTTGCCCAGATACTAGAAGATCACTCATTGGCTATTGCATATTCATGGTTAATGGATTAGTTTCTTAGAAAAGAAACAAGAAAAACACAGTTTCTAGATCTTCAGCTAACGCTGAATACCGAGCTCTTGATTCCACAGTTAGTGAATGAAAATGGATATCTTATATTGCTGTGAATCTTCTTCTTCATATTCCAACTCATGTGCCTCTATTGTGTGACAACATAGCAGCTATTCACATTTTGGAAAATCAAACAATCCATGAACGAACAAAGCATCTTGATATAGATTGTACCCTCGTTCGTGATCACTTCAAATGGCACCACATTTTGTTAACTCTTCGCTTCAGCTGACATATTTGTTCACTAAGGCCCTTCCTGGTCACCCTCTTCATTTTTCTTTAGCTAAGATAAGTGTTGTTGATCACCACATTCCATCTTGAGGAGGGGGTGTTGAGGTGATGAGTTGGAATATGCACCAGCGCCAATTTAACATCTTATCAGTCAAGAATAAATATATTTGCATGATGAATTGTACATGCACGTGAGATGCATAATGAGATGGAATCCCTTTTTTTCCCGCATAAATAGATTCTATAAATAGGGCATGTATCCACCTATTTTCAAGGCATATGGAATGAAATAATAATTTTGAACTTCAGATTACAAATATGGAAATTTATGATTTTCTACATAAACCGATGATTATCATAAACTGGTGAACCTTTATATAAGGTGTATATTGAAAGATAGTCCATGATATAGTAAATTGATTGAAGATAGGGACGGTAATGGAGTCGGGCGGGTGCGGGGGCCCTTATCCCCATCCTTGTACCCACCTCCTCTTTAATATATGCGATAATTTCCGTACCCACCACTGGAATATAGAACTCTTACTTGTCTCCATCCCCGTCCCAAACCATGCCCATCATATATAAATGTAATAATATTTTTATAGTATATATAAATAAATAATAAATCATGAGTAATTAAAAAAATAATTATATAAATGATATGAAATTATAATATAATTTCATACCTAGTATAATATGTATAAAAATAAAATATATAAAGTTTACGGAACAAATACCATCCATAAAATCTTCCATATTCGTTGTGTTAAAAATGTTATGTTCTTTCTAAAAAAAAGTTTATTTCCATTATGATAAATATCAATTATCATTCTCATAAATCTCTATATATATCTTAATTATCTTAATATGATAATTATATAATTTATGTTACGGTCAATCATACAAATACGTATATACTCATTTTATTAAATATTCATTTCGAGATATACAATACAATATAGTTGGATAATTATATAATTTATGTTACGATGAATCATACAAATATGTATATACTCATTTTATTAAATATTCATTTCGAGATATACAATACAATATAGTTGGGTGTATGTAGTGTTCTAAAAGGCGGGGCATAGGCGCGCCTAGGCGTGAGGCGCGGGAAAAACGCCTCGCCTAGTGGCTAGGCGTGGAAAAAGGCGGTCAGCTTATTTTGTTGACCGCCTAGGCGCGCTTAGGCATGAAAAGGCGCATGTCTTTTAGATAAGTTACCTGATTTTTTTAAAAATTTAGCCAAGTATTAAAAAATCTATAATAACATCAAAAGAGGATCAAATAATTAATATTTCGAAAAAAATATTGTAAGAAATAGGTGCAAGTCCCAAGAAAGCTCCGACCATTACTGCCCACCTGAGAACGGACAGCTAATGCGTTCCACTTATTAAACATGGTTCTATAGCCAGTCCGCGATCCCTGGATTCCGAAGGTGCCCTTGGGGTGATCACGTAGTTCCAATGGGGTGGAGATGATGGGGTCAGCCAAGGATTTTCCTTCCTTTTCTTTTGCCGCATTTCGCTCAAAGAGTTAAAGGGAGGCTGATGCCTACCCAGTGCCGGAAGGTCAAACCACAAAGGAGGCTAAAACGATTTGTATAGAAACGTCTTATGAATACGATCATACTTTTACAGTAAAACGTCATGTTATTGTTGTGAAATTCATACTTTTCAAAAAAATGTGAATAATTGTTTTGAAAAGTATGATTTTATACATTAAAAATATAATTTATGATTTGAAAAGTATGATCATCTAACATGACACCGTGATTAGTAAGTTAATTTTGTATAGATGATTAGTATTTTGCTAATTATAATGGAAAATATATAGACAAATTTGTTAAATATATATTTTTTCTTACTTATTATAACAATATAATAAATAAAATAATAAAAATATTTGAAAACGCCTTTTTACGCCTAGGCACGCCTACTCTTTCGAAGTTTGAGGCTTGGCATTGCCGCCTTGCTACGCCTCACGCCTTTTTGGAACCTTTGGTGAATGTAATCATTTGCCAAGATTGATTGTTTGGGCCTCAGGACTCTGATTTCCCACCACCTCTTGTTGAGCTGGGCTTGTTGGTTGGTGGATCTACAAAGAGTTCGGCCCATCTTTATCCAAATTAGAAAGTCGACCTACAGTAATTTGTGACTAAAGATACTTTGGTTTGAGAAAAACCCCATTTTTGCGATCGGGAGTAAAGAAGAAGAACCTGGAATGTCATTTCTGTGGGAGAAGAGCCAAACATGGCGGTGGCTGGTGACGAAGACGAGGGACTCGAGGCCCTTCTTCTTCACCTTCGCCACCGTGTGCGGCGTCGTGCCGGGGGTTATCGGCTATTGCGTCATGCAGCTTACCAATTCCAGTAACCCTGAACTCGAAGCCAAGCTCCGCCAGTCGGCCCGGCCCGAAACCATGGTAACCTCTCAGCTTCCTTCCGATTCACTTCTTTCTTTTCTTTTTGGTGTATGTATGTGTGTGTTGGATTGAATACCTAATTAATTGTGCTTTGTGGTCTGAATGGCGTTATTAAATTGATTCATTTCAGCCAAGTATAATTGAATTATGCTACTATGAGGTTTCAATGATCATTAGCTTGCCTGATTTGAGATTCATAGGTGTTTGATTGTGTAATTAAATAGGCTTCTGTGGTAATTAGGTTAGAGGATTAAAAAATGCTGAAACAGGTTTCGAATGGTATGCTGATGTGGATTTTTATTTTATTTTTCATTCAACTTGTTAATGGACTTGGCATGTCCGAAGTTTAAGCTAATGCTCATCCCACAAACAAAAGCACAAATTCTGTTTTTCATTTGAAAAGGGTATGCTTGATATAGACAGGGCCTTCACTTCAAAGGTTTCTTGATTATGTGGCTAGCTTTAAAACCTTTGTTTTGTGAAAGGTTTTTCTAAAGAAATAGTTCATAACTCAATTTGCTATTGTATCCAATTTCCTCAGTGCCACTGGTAGCCCCTAAATCCATGATTGATAGTCTATAATACACATGTAAAATTTCTAAGACACTTAGAGCACACAAATTGCAAATCATGTTGTTGTTGTTGTGTTTTTTTCTTTTTTTTAATAAATCATACTTATCAATCAAGGAAAAAGGAGATGCACATCAATCGGGGTGATGAGAGGAGGGTTCCAATTTATTTCTCTAGTTAAGTCCTTGAGTTATCAATGGTATATGTGAATTTGTGTGAAGTTTACTATAAGAGGCAATCTCCTGATTGATTTTTCTCAAAAAACATAAAAAACTTACGATTAGTATTGATTATTACTATATGTCGGACCCAATGCTAAATTCTGAGGTTGTGATGATCAGATGATGGGTAAAGTTAATCAAGAGAGGCTGGCAGAGTACCTCGGAGAACTGAAGAGGAAAGAGGATACGAATGACAGATACGTTGCTGCTTTGAAGGGAGAGACGCTCACGAGAAACCCGTATGTGAGGATTCAACCAGTTCCAAATCCAAGTGGCAGTGATGTTAAAAAGTAAAACAACTATACGTACTGTAAGGCAGCTTTTTGGTTCTTGATGGGTGTTATAACACAGTAATGGGTCCGTTGTGTTAGTTTCGACTTTGAATCATATTCTGTCTACGCTGGTGTGTTTTCATCTACGAGGGGGGATTTTTGATCCTTTGGCTTTATTCCAGCAATGTCAGTATTTTGTTCGAATAAAGTGATTTTGTCTGTATATCTTAATTACGTGATTGGTGCCGTTACTTTTTAATGGGAAAATCGCTTGAAATTTTATTCAACACCAAGCAATTTAGTGGTGTCTAGAAAGTTATTTATTGGTGAGTGTAGTGAATGAGCAGGACGGTACTAGGCTCATCGCAAAGAAAAAAATAAGGGCCCTTTTGCATTAACATGAAAAATTGTATATGTATTTTAAATTAATCAACCGAATATCATAATCAAAGTAAATTATAATATGATACTATCACTATATAAAAATATATATGTAATGTTTCAAAATATTGTATTAAATCAACTAATATTATTTGAATAAAACTATTCCTAAATTTTATGCAAAATCATCAATTATATCGTGATGCGATAGATAGATAGACTAGTTTAATACCCCTGTATTACACGGGATTTATAAAAATTATTTGTGAAAATTATAAAGTTTTAAATTTAAAATAGACAATTGAAAGGATTTATATCTCAACCCGTGCCCTGTTCAATTTATTAATTACTAGAATTATTGATTAAATTTATTAATAATTATATTTGCATACTTATAAAAATTCAAAAGATGTCACATTTTCAATCATTTTCTAATCTATATTAATAATTATTATTAACTCATTTTATATTTATATGTTCAAGTTAATTTTCTTAGTAATTATAGTTACATAATTTGAAAAATTCAAAAAGTTTCCTACTCTCAAGCCTTCTCGCATTGTGTCATTATCTAATAAATATTAATTATTATATAATTTTATTTTCTTATATATAGATCGAGTTCATTACTAATATTTAGTTACATACTCCAATTATTGCAAATATATCATAATTACCTATACATAATATTTAAGATTTTAAAATTAAATTATTTCAACTTTTATTATAAATATAATCTATTAGTTATTTTCATATATAAGTTTTTCTTTGTAAATTAAAATTATTTCATATTTCTTTTATCTTTTAATTAAAATAATTAATCTAATTTTTTTCTATTAATTATATATGACTTATTTATAAAAGAAAATTATTGAATTAGACAAAATAATACAAATAAAATATTAAATTAGGCAAGATATAGTAAAAGGAAAAATATTTAATTAGGTATACATTAGGCTCGGATGACACATAAGCAACTGAAACACCAAGATTCTTTATTATCCAAGCGAAACATACGAAACAGACACATAGATTAGGAGGATTTTGCATTACTATATACTTGTTTAACACCCGTGTATTACACGGGACTTATCAAAAGATAAATATAAAAAATATTTGTGATAATTACTGAGTTTTAAATCTAAAATAATAAATTAAAATAATTATTCTCAACCCGTACCTTGTACATGTCTAATCTATTTATTAATTATTATAAATATTAAATAATTTTATATTTGATGTTTAAATCAAATTCATTAAATCTTAGTTACATATTTACAAAAATTTAAAAGGCGTCACATTCTAAACCCGTGTCTAATATCTATTTTATTAATTATTATTATTATTATTATTAGATCATTTTATATATTAATATTTAGAATAAATTCCTTAACAATTATTAGTTACATACTTTGAGATATATAAAAGATATCATACTCTCAACTCATGTCGCATTGTAATGGTGTCTAATCAATATTTATTAATTATTAGTATATAATTTAATATTTTTATATTTAGATTGAATACATTACTAATATTGAGTTACATACTTAGATTATTGTAAATAACTCATATTTTACCTATATACAATATTTGAAACTCCAAAAATAAAATATAAAACTTATATAATTATTTTCATAATAAACTTTTTTTAATTAAAATTACTTCATATGTAGTTTTTCTTATAATTAAAATAACTAATTTAGATCTTATTTACTAATTATATATGATTTATTTATATTTTTATATTAGGATAATTAAAAGAAAGTATTGAATAATCAAAATTATAATAAAAAATAAATTAGGTAAGATACAATAAAAAGAAAAGTATTAAATTAAGTAAATATTAGGTTCGGATGACACATAAGCAAACGAAGCACCAGAATTTTTTATTTGTCAAACGAAGCATACGAAGCAGACACATAGGTTAGGAGGATTTTGCATTAATATATAGGGGTGATATATATATATATATATATATATATATATATATGATTACTAATCCATTGAAAATCTATCTACTCATTGTGAATTTAAAATAAGACTAACACTAACAATTTTATATTTAAAAACATTTTTCACCTAATGATACAATCAAACTAATACTCAACAATTTGGTAGACAACAACGATCATTGGAAAGCATCAATTCTCAAGGCAAACTCTAATATCTCAACAGGTGTTGAAGCTTTACTTGTTTAATATGTATCTGTAATTTCATAAATGGATCAGAGAATCGATATGGAAACATCATCTGTTTTAGATCGATACTCGTTACAAAAGTATTCTTCAGTTATTAGTGGTTTTCTTTGAATATTAGTATCTCATCAAATTGTCATTTCTAGAAGTTTATTTTAAAAAATGCATGATCAACTTCAATACTTAGAGCATTTTGTTTTGTATAAAATTAGGAGGATAAAAATCGGTATTTTCTTTACAATTTTATTTAATTCTCATGACCTATAAATTGTCAAGACTTCACGTGACTTGTAAATTATGGAAATGAAATGAAAGTTTCGTCTTCGAATTTAGAAATAATATTCTTGATCATATAAAAAATTAATAAAAAAGAAATCAAAAGGAAAGGTATATAGTAACTCCAAACACGTGGCCGTCCCCCACCTTAGGGTAACCTGTGCATGCACACACTATAATCAAGTATTTTGCATTTTTTATTTAGTATCATTGAAATTCTCTCTTTTACATGTTTCATGCAGACACTTCACACTATAATCGAGTATTTTGCATTTTTATTTAGTATCATGAAATTCTCTCTTTTATATGTTTCATGTAGACACCTCACACTATAATCGAGTATTTTGTATTTTTATTTAGTATCATGAAATTCTCTGTTTTATATGTTTCATGCACACTTTTTGACTGCAGCATTGTGAGTTTTTCACTCTTGACAAACAATCGTGCAAATTTTGTAGCAAAAATAATTTAGGAAATTATTATGGTACCTTCATATTATGTGTCTACATTCTATATTTACAGTCGCGTCGAAATGGATGTGTACAGTGGTTGTGCAGAATATAATGTATGATAACAACCCATTTTCTTTATATTTTTAATTTTGATTTACATGTTTTAGGTTCAAACAATTCTATTTATAGTTTTGTACACCTCGATCAATTGGCTAGTTTAGGATCTAAGGCCTATAATTTACAATGTAGAATATCTACTACAAGATGTTTTTTTGGAATGAAGTAATAGTAAAATTTAGAACAGGGGCCTTTACTTTAGGATTTTTGACATGGTCTTCTCTCTTTCCTTTTAATTCTTTATCACCCCTCCGTTTAGTTTAAATTAACATTTTAATTTGTTAGTTTTTATAATTAATTCATTTTAAGGGGGTGACGCTCACTAGAAAACCATATGTGAGGATTCAACCGATTCGAAATCCAAGTGGCAGCAATGTTAGAAAGCAATACAAGTATAAGACAGCTTTTCGGTTCTTGATGGATGTTATAACACAGTATTGGGTCGTTTGTGTTAGTTTCGACTTAATCATATTCTCTCTACGTTGTTGTGCTTGTAACTGCTAGGGGGAATTTTGATTTCCAGCAATGTCTGAATTTTGTTCGAAAAGTGATCTTGTTTATATATTTTAATTACATGCTTGGCACTGGTGTTAACTTTATAATGGGAAACTCGTTTGAAATCTGATTTAACACCAAAGTTATTTAGTGGTGGCTAGAAAGTTATTTAATGGTGATGTGTATTGCATGAGCATGCTATTAAGTTATCAACTAAGACGATTTTGCACATGTATGCAGCATCTTGCATGTCATAATTATATTGTTTTTCGATGTGTTTACTTCTTTGGAATGATATTGATTTTTTGAATACGTGAGAATAATTAGAGATTTTGGATTAAATATGAATAAAAACTATATCGTGTGCTTATTCGAAGAGTATATTAGCTAACATTCTAATCATTGTTCACTTTAATTAATAAACATGTGGATTATGATTGTCTTGTCCAATTTATACTCGTAAGTTTTGTTATAAACAAGTTTAAATTATAATACATTATATTAAGTGCCATACTGCCATGATCGAAATACTTTTGAAATATTTTTGTGGGAGAATAGAATTATTTCAAATGAGATCATCATATAAAGGTGGATTTGATATTAATCACAATGACTCAAAAATAGTAAATGTAGATGGTTATAATTTGAAATCCATTTGAGTTACGAGATGACTGCAAGTAAATATCAGAATAGCAAGAAAGATGAATATGAATCATACATGCACTAAGTTGCCTTGGTCGCAACATCATTGCACGACACAATCTTGAATAGAAGAAAGCATACCATACCATATTTACACACAGCATCAGTATATATGTACAAGGTAGACAATTTCCCAAATTAGTTGTTAGTACCAAATATCACACTTGTAAAACGGTACTGCACCATTCACGTACACTAAAAAGCCACACCAGAATATGCAGATTAAGTTTCCACAAGCCTTTTATGTAATTTTGTCGACCTGTAGACCTTAAATTCAAACGACAGGCTTTACTGGCGATCATCAAGTGTATAGCCTGAGTCGATTCGTGATACGTTGCCGACAGATGGGACACTCCGACAATCTTGGGCTGCAATCTCTGCAAGTCTGCAATCAACGTCCGTATTATTATTTAAGAACATTTTACTGTCTAAGTCTTGGCTAAGGCAAGTTATAAGATTGTACAGAATAACTTACCATGTGTCCGCAACCAAAGGCCATGTCTTTTCCATTGGTTAAGCAAACTGGGCAGACCTTTAATCACATTAACCAAATAAATTATATTATAATAACCAATTAGCTCATAATTTAAGAATTTGGAGATTATAGTCAAATATTGGCCAATATTTATCAAACATCACTAATATAAACATGCTTATATCAGTTATAACATCAGCTCAAATCTGAAAGGATGGATTTAACATAAAAATAATTTGTGAATCCATATATACCAAATGGTCCTCACCTGATTTTGGTCATCTTGCATAGCAGCTGAAACATTGCTGGGCCCACGTTCTGGAAATCCACCTTGGCGAGTGTATGGTACTGGTGGAGGTCGAGGAACTATTTTCTTGGCCTTACCAGTTACTCGTCTTTAGTCCAATACGCAAATGGAGATAAAATGAAAGTTATCAAAACAAAAGAAAATGTGCTTATATGTGACACATCAAAATAATGAAAAAAAATAATCAAAAGTACACAGAGCACATACCCTAATATACCGTATTCTTTAGTTGCTTTATATTGGATAGGAATCTCCATGAGGGCAGCAAGAGCAAAGGCAGTCTCTTTTTCGGAATATGATGTGTTCTTGGACATGATTGCAGTAAAATTAACAAACTGCCAACACATACAAAATATGACAAGAAAACCATTACTTGTTGAAATGTTTTTTTATATTATGCTAAGCAATATGTCCCAAGAGAAATACCTGAAAATTGTCAAATTCACGGGCAGGGATCTTGTCATCAAATTTCTTCATATCTTCCCAGGGACCATCACCAACGCCAATAAGAACAATTGAGAGAGGATAAAGACTGACAAAAAAAGTGGAAAAGAAATGTTGTACTTCAATATTTTCACTTAATGTGTGTTCCTACAAATCTTAGCAAATAGATGCTAATAAAGAAACTCTAAAGCTGAAACATCTTAGAGCAACATGGATATGATCATTTGCATCTTTGCTATTCCAAATTGAATCATATCAACATGGCTTTTATCACATAAATTTAATCTAAAAATAAATAAAAATCGACCAGATAACTTTTTGTGTGAATTTTTGTACCTCGCATTTACTATAGAGTTTATTGTTCTCTCTTCTTGGGGGCTGAGTTCTGCATCATTCGTATTGACACTTCTTGTAACCTTCATGAGATAAGGCAGTTCATTGATAACGTGAACCAGTGTATAGAGACACACACCCATTTCAGCTGTGTGTATGTATATATATATATCTATATAGGATTAGGTTCAAATGAGAACCACTACCTTATATGTGAACTAAGGCCAATTATGGGCCTTAGATCTAATAAGTCTAATAAAATGGATGGATCATATTTTTTGTATTTTTTCTTATTTGATTAAAGCACTAGAATTATATAATAAAAGCACTGCTGCTGCTGTATATAACTGATAATATTATAAAAGCACACTGTTGGTATATAACAAAAGCACTAGTTCACATGTTTGCAAATAAGAGAGGGTTCTCATTGGAACCGAACCCTATACACACACACACACACACACACACACATATATATATATATAAAGAGAGAGAGAGAGAGAGAGAGACCTGGCCATCAGCTATGATCACCAAAACATGGTATTGTCCGCCACTTCTCTCCACTATATCTACTGCAGCATCCACTACTGGTCCATAAGATGTTGGCCCTTAAGACCGACAAACACACACACACAGTACGAATCAGAGATCAAGTTTAAAAAGAAAATGTTGTTGATGGCTATGTCCCTGAGAAATGTAATCATTAGCTAATGGCGAAAAAAAGAAGCTTACCAGATAATCGTAGATTTGGAGATATTCTTTTGTAGCAGGCCAAAACCTCTTCAAAACCATGGCAAGGAGAGTGATCACTGTGAAAGCTAAACACTTCCTGATCATGTGTAGTTGCTACAGATAAAAGTGTAAGGTGTTGAGTTCTTGATAAAGGGAGTTAAAAAATCAACAATAACAGCAAACTATAACAATGAAGAGAGATTTTTTTTTTTAAACTAACCATCACCAAACCCAAAACAAGGAATCAGATTGTCTTCATCAAAGGGGGCCAAAGTCTTTCCAATTATGGATATTGCCTTTTCATATGGATTAGGCGTATCACCAACTGCGTGCAGGCTGCGGTTGTTGAATGAAACTTTGCCTTCAGATATAAGATTCATTAGCTACCAGCAAAAAAAGTAAAAAAAATAATAATAAATCCAAGTTCATCATATAATGGGAAGATATAATTGACATATAGGTGTGTGCGCGTGTGTGTAGTTATTGAAATTAGAAAGAAACAAAAAAAGAGGAATTCTCCTTCCTATCAATCTTTTACCATGTAGACTAGCACCACCTGATGATAGCCTTGGACTAGCATGGCCATCAAATGCATAATTCATAACAAAAGTAAAAAGAAGAGGACAAAAGGAAAAAAGACAAATAGGTAACATCATTCTTCTTCTTCTTGAAAAAAACAAATGGAAAAATTAGTAGTAAAATTGACATCAACGGGAGAGATTCAGTGATGTAGGTTAAACTATTTCTCTAATCCTACAATGTACTGTAATTTATTTAAAATAGTACCAAGTACATTGGATTAGTTAAGAGATAATTTATCATTTAGCTCAACCAGAAGAGTCACAAATATCTATTTCACACTCCATTGTTCCGCAAATATTTTGCAGTCTCTAATAAAACAATATTCATGTCACTAACCTGTCCATTCATTACTTTTTGTAAAATCAATTCCGAGAATTAGATTTGATGACTCTAGACCAGATTCTCTCAAGGCTACTTGGACCTGAAAACATGAATCAATGTTTAAAAAGACAAGGTTTGGTTACAAACACCTGTCAGACAAATTAAGGCAAAATAGTGTAATCAAGAATATAGAGGCGTTTTTGCCAGTGAACAACAAGTCATATAGACAATCTAAAACTGATATCCAAATATTGGATATAAGCTTTTTGTAGGTGGTAAGATGTAATTTTATCGATTCACACTAAACAAAGATATTGTTCTTTAATTATAACTAATAACATATAAGTTACGTTTAACTTGCTTATAATCCATCTCCAATTTCCAATCTTCAGCGTGCACAACATTTTCAACTGATCTATAAACTTTGGATCCTATACAAGCAGCATAATTTGATCTACTATCAAAACTGTCCCCATGAGGGTTGAAAACGATAAAACTATAATTTATTGTTTCATGTCACTTATACAGTAACAGAGAATGCGTCACTTCACACATTGCTGACTATTCCGATTTGACCAAGGACCCCCTAACCATAAAGGAATTTTGCGCTGTTAATTGAAACTTACTAATATTACTAAAATGTATATTACTTATCCCTCAGGTTGTTGCTAGTTTTATATTTGGCCTTGAAATATGTTGTCATCTCTAGAGGAACAATACAATGAACACAGTCTATATCAATTGCAAAATTTCCATATCCAAGTTTCTCGGTCACTTTCCATCATTTAATAGCAAATTTATAGTGTCTTCAAATTGAAAGTTGTATATTCTGAATAAAAACATATCTTTATTTTCTTAGTTTATATATGTACTGCCAAAGAGTATAAAGCCTGGGAAAAAAGTTAGGGACTGGAAAAATACTTCAGGCACGGGAAAAGAAAAAAAAAAGAAGAAATGAAATTCAGGCACAAATAATATTCACCAAAAATAAAATTGTCTTTTAAGGTTAATAGATAGTATGAGATTTCTTAACCATACCTTTATTAACATCCCATGGTAAGGGAAAAAAATAAAATAAAATATCTTATTACCCTTTCTCATATCTAAAAGCAGGTCAATATCTTCTAAGACTCATTTCCAGGTCTAAAAGCATGCCACTATCATGCCTGGGTCCTTAACCCAAATGGTGTCAGGGAACGTTTGCTTTCTTTTTAGGGCTAATTAAAGTTCTATCCTAGTTACAAAAGAACGCAGTTATCTTTGAAAATTAAGAATAACCCCCAAACACTTATTTTTGTCTTGCAAAAGTACACCCTGATATGGGGTAAAAAGGATTCTATCTGGAAGGTAAATACAAACCTCAGGGAGTTATTTGTAATTTTGGAAGATAACTGGGGGGTTTGTAACTAGACAGAACCTCAGGGTATTTTTGGTCAATAACCCTTCTTTTGAATTATTTATCCTGTTTTTCCCATTGCAAGTGTACAAAGAGCTTAATGACTTTACCAAACACTGAAAAGGACATGTTATTGGTTTTCCTTTGCCCTTCTCCAAAAGAGAAGGGACCTAATTTACTAAGACTATCTAATTGAAATAAATAAATTTAAGGGGGGGGGGGGGGGGGAAGGACCACACACACATTGGATATTTGTGGACCGCCGCTCTAGCATTTGCCAGTTGTAAATTGGGACAGCCATAATGATGACTGATGTGGGCACTTAAAAATTTCGAGACCAAGAAATTAAGTGGGATCTGAAGTGAACTTGATTAATGCATATCATGAGGGCCTTGACTTTGGAACTTTAAGTTCTAACCCGGATGATACACCAAGTTTAACTATCCGTCTACCATAGGTAATCCATCATCAATATTCTCAACAATCTCTAGGTGCATATCCATCAAAATCATGAAGCCTTATTATATCACTAAATTTAAACGGATGGCTATACAAATTTCAGTCCTGTTGTGACGATACTCGACGAGCCGCATTGCATCAATTAACCGTAAAATTGCCAAAAATTAACTTGAGATCTTAATCCAAATCCACACACGCAAGATACACATACAAGTTCAACAAAAAAAGAGAAATAAATCAGCCTAGGAAAAAACTGGCGATGAATTAGTAAGAAAACCTGATCGATGGAGGTGAAATTATCAGGGATATATCCGTACTTTTTCTTCTTGTCAAACCCGCTGCTCCTGGAAGAAGACATGCCACCTGCTCTGCCACTAGCACTCTTCGTCTCACTCTTACTACCAGCAGT
Organism: Phtheirospermum japonicum; assembly: GCA_014905375.1. Taxonomy (NCBI): domain Eukaryota; kingdom Viridiplantae; phylum Streptophyta; class Magnoliopsida; order Lamiales; family Orobanchaceae; genus Phtheirospermum; species Phtheirospermum japonicum. The sequence goes on along the minus strand of BMAC01000032.1, from coordinate 619,597 downwards.
AGAAGCAAACGAAGGATGTTTCTGATCTCTCTGCGGCAATTTGTCGAACGGGTTGTCGACACTCGAAGACGAAAGTGATCTTGGCGGCCCACGGCTTATCGAACCGGAGCCTCTTCCTGCAGCCGTACTGTTCTGTCTTTTGCTGAGCTTGCGAGAGCGAGAAAATAGATTCCCCATCTCATCTTCTTCAATTACTCCGTCTACAACTTACAGCTTTATGTATACACACACAATTAATCTGCGGGAAATTCTCACTTTAGGCAGATTGCAGGAACGAGGAAACTTCCTCCAGATTCGTTAATTTAGCTTATTAACTAAATTAAGCATGTAGCAGTGTGATTTGATGTGCAGTTTGAGTTTGTGATTTGCGGGCTAGAATATGGTTCTTGCCTTGTGGAGTGATGTAAGTATCAATTTGTTGACGCGGAGAATTTTATCACTGGTAACCGTTTGGCCTATTCTTGTGGGGTAATTTCGGCGGTGGGGCCCATTACTTGTGTGTCTGGTACTCTTGTATGTTTACTGATTTTACACCCGTATATTATGAAAAACGTTTGAAAATACATAAATAATGTTAAGGTCAACCTTCATAGGTATACCCAGGCATAGTACAAGCAGAAAAGAAATATTAAAATATTATTGCTATTTTATTTATTATAATATGATAATAAGTAAAAAAAATGTACTCATCAAATTTATCAATCTATTTTTCATATAGTTTAACAAAAATATTAATAATCTATAAAAAAAAAAACCAACGTGTTATTATATATTTTTAATGTAAAATAGTACTTTTCAAAATAACTATTCATATTTTTTTTAAATAATTGTTGCGCAATATCTCTTATTACAATAGAACTTTTTGCACTTATTTTTTATTATAAAAAAGTTCATTCGTAAGAGAACGAAGCAATTGTAAGTGGAAATATTGACTCGAGTCAAATTTCTCAAAGAAGACTAATTAAAAGCATTTTTTTTTGTTGATTCACAAATAAGAAAATAAGGAAAAAACAATTCTAAACACGCGGTCAAATTTTGGTTTTAAAGTTGTAATATCTAAGACGGTGATTTAAATGACGAGAAATGAAATCAAAAACTTTGAAAAGATTAATGAAATGGGGGTCTAGGGCTCTAGAATTATCTCCACGATCGATTGACATTTGATCGAACACTTAATCTATGAGTTGGGGTTGTCAATCCCAAATTGTAAATTAAACACCCAACAATACCAATTGATAGTTCTAAAATCATCTAAGCACTAGACTCGTGAATTCTAAACAACAATCAAGAATTGCAGCAATTTAAACTTAATGCAAGCAAGAACATTATTAAAGAAACAAAAAGTTTGAAAGAAGATAACAATGGAAAATAAGTTTTGAAGAACAACAATTATTACCATATGCATTTCTAATATTTATATAACATAAAACCATGAGAAATGCAAGATAAACAATGAGTCAAGAACATCACAAACCCAACAAGAACACATAAACAAAGAAAGCACAAATTTGGAATGATTAAAGGAAGAATTGAAAAGTCTACTTACAAACCACGGCGGATTTCATCATTCGAACGAGAGAATAAACGAATCAAGATTAAGCTTACGTCCAAAATCAAAACAATATTTGAAAATCTATATTTACTAAAAACTAAAAAGTTGAAAATTGGATGAAGAGAAGATGAAGAGAAAATAAGAACATTTTTGGGCATCCAAACCCTAGGGTCTTTTAAGAGCTCTGATTTCTAAGAAGACGGGTTATATTTATATGGGTGAAAGTGTGGGCAAAATAGTCCTTTTGCCCAAAAATGGCCTGACCACCGATGCTGAAAATGGCCACGTTGATGGCGCGTCGACGACACATTGATGGAGCATCGACGACACGTCGATGGCGCGTCAATCCATGGTTGTGTTTCACAGGTACGAGTCGTGTTTTTGTCAAATCGAGCCAGTAGTGATCATCGGAAACGCTCGACTACTCTAAAGAAAAGCAAAATAACATACAAATCTATAAATAGTAAGAGATAAATACAAAAGTATTAAAAAGACGACAAATACGAAAACACAAAATAAGGAAAAAGGGGACAAAATACAACTAAAATCCGACTAAAACACACAAGACAAGATACAAAACATACGAAAATCACATACAAATATGTACAAATCAACAATAAAAGGAAAAATAAAGGGCTTCATCACATGTTGATCAAATAGACATACAAATCACTGCAAATAAATATTTAATAAAAAATAAACATTAATATTTTATAAGGAATTCACAAAAGTATACTTTAATATATGCTTTAGGGGGTGAAGTTCCTCCTCATCAATATCTGTCCAATATTGCCTCGCAACCTACGAAGCGTGTATACTTTTATGTGGATGTCATACCGTATATACTAATCAGATACGCCAGTTTTGTGGACACATATCAATATGTACCGTTGTCCATTATTTAAAGAAAAATATGAACGCCTCGACATCTTATACATCCCAATATAGTCAAAATTTTGGAGAGAATTGATGTCAAGACATCTTATACATCCCAATATAGTTAAAAATTTGGAGAGAATTGATGTTAATTGATAATTTAGTAGTAAAAAAGTTTATAAGTTTTAAAAACAAAAGAAAATAATTATTATTGTATAAATATTTTGCTTTTTTTTTTTATGTTTCTTTGAAATTTGAATACTTATAATTTTTTTTATCTTTTTAGTTAATAGGACTATTATTAATGGGTTTATTAAATTATTAATATATTCTTAATTCAAAATTGCGAAAATAATACTTTAAGAAAATTGCGATTTTGGATCGGGACGCCTTTCCCAAGGGCGTCCCGGGTGTGTTTGGTCCAAAAATATTTTTTTAGGGCTCAAATGAAAAATAAAATAAAATTCGGGGGGGGGGGGGGGAAGCCACTGGAAAGGCGTTCCCGGGTGTTTTATGCAAACAAACAAAAAAAAAAAAATTGGGCAGGACGCCCTTTTATGCTTAATAAGATAGTTACAAGACATGTCATCTTTTTTATGCTCACCACACCAAATTTGGAATTAATAAATCTAAAATAAGCCGTCGCTTTAAACTTCTAACTAGTTTTTTTTCACCCGTGCGATGCACGGGCAGAAAGTTAAATATAGAAATGCAAGTTGTATTAATATTATTTTTATGATTATTTAATATGTGGAAAAATAAATAAATAGAGAGATAGAGATTGAGATAAATAACTAAAAAATCCACACTTGATAAATTATAGATCGAATCCACACTACGTACATGAACGTTGAGATCATACGTTCGTGAATACTTGATAAATTATAAATCGAATCCACACTACGTACATGAACGTTGAGATCATACGTTCGTGAATACTTCTTTATACACCACATTATTGGTTATATTCGACCCGAATCGTCATCACCACAAACTAATATCTTCAATCACTTTCGATGGGTGACATGGGACACGGCAACATATAACTGGCCATGACTGAACACTGGATTCTTCAAATAAAGGCCAACGTTCGAGAGCGACTGGCCCTGACTCTTATTTATCGTGATCGCATATGAAATCATAATCGGAAATTGCCTTCTTTGAAACTTGAAAGGTATTCTAACGCCGGAAGGCATTAAACTCATTCGGGGAAGCAACACATTTTCGCCCGCCTTTGATAGCACTCTTGAGATTACGCACGGGCATATATTCTCAGACATATTCACACTGTCTGTGACAATCATACAATTAAAGAACAAATCATAAATATTTACATAAATATTGAATAGTAGAAATTTAACAAATAAATAATAAATAACTAAATAAATGAAAAAAAATTAAATTAATAAACATGAATGAACCTTGAACTTATAATCTTAAATTTATATATTACCGAATATATTGTAGAAATTGATTTTCGTTCTAAAAGAAAAATCCAAACAATATAATAATCTAACTCTCTAGGTTATTATCTATATATAGAAGACAAATACAACAATCAAATAAATAAAAATAGTTACGTTGATTTAATATTAGGGAAAAATATTCTTTGACACCTGTACTTGTAGCATTTTTAAAAATATTCTTTGAATCGTATGTAATTGTGTTATTTAAAAAAAAAAACTCATGACCTAATACAATTACATACAATTCATTCGAGAAAAGAATGAACAAAGCAAATAAAGTTAATCTACCTTTTAGATTTTGAAATAAAATTTCCAAATCTATAGTTTACCATATGTAGATTTTTATTACATCTAAATCATATTAATAATTCATTGAATATTAATATAATTGATAAAAATAACTTTAATAATAAATAATAATTATATATAAGTATGTATTCAATTTAATAAATATTTAATCACCTAATTAAAACTATAAATTTACGACTAAATCGTATTGACAATTCATTCAATAATAACATATGAATATCCTATAAATTACATATTTAAAAATATATGTGTGATTTAGTAAATATTTACTCACCTACTTAAATCTAAACTTTATAATCTTAAATTTTTACATTCCTGAATATGAAGTAAAAATTGATTTCCGATATAAAGAAAGTAAAATAAATTAATAACCTAAGTCTATAGGTTATCTACATATATATAGAAAATAAAGTCAACAATTAAATAATTAAAAATATTTACATTGAGTTCATACTAACATATTCTTTCAATTAAATATCAAAATATATTAATAGATAATAGATAATCAAATCTATAAACAAAATTAAATTAATCTACTTGCAATAGAATTCGAAAATAAATATCAAAATATATACATTAACGTATAATTAATTTAATTCTGACCAAAACAATGGCTAAAATATATTTAAAAACATCATAATATAATTTTAAGATTTTTATAAAAAAAATAATAATTTATAAATAAATATTATGGGCTTTAGTTAATAATTCAATACATTTTAAATGATTAAATTCAAACCAAGAACAATTTAATTTGAGTCCAAATTTAAATCCACATAAGCTAAATATTCTGATATTATAGTACAATTAATCTAACATAAAATTATAATAAGATATTATTCTAATATCCTTTTTTAGTTCAAAATTAACAAAGTGTATACATAAATACAAATACACATACATATTTGTACACTACACACAATTCAGAATTAATAAATTATATATACACTACACACACACATACATTTTGAAATTAAAAATTGAAATCTATATAATAACACATAATTCTTTTATTTTAACATCAAACATTAAAATTAACTTAAAAACATCATAATATAATTTTAGATTTCATATAAATTTAAAATAACTAAAATTAATTTAGAAGTATTTTTTTAGCTTGAATTAATAATGAAGAATAATCAAATCCAACCCAAAAGAATATTTATTTTGGGTCCAAATTAATTCCCAAAAGCCCAATAGTAGGAGTCCAATTTGAATTCGGGTAAGCCCAATTAACAACTCGGATCCGAGCCCATAAACCAACCCACACAATATCGAACGGTCAGGATTTAAAACACCTAATCTAACGGCCATGATCAGACTCGTGCAATTAACCCTAGGTATAAAAGGCTCTAACCCTAAAAACTCGGCCCTCCAGCCTCATTTCTCCCATCACCTAACTCTAACCCTACCCTCGCTCCTCTGCAGAAATGTTCTGCACTCCTCTCCGCCTCTCATCCCACCTCTCTGCTTCTCTCCGCCGGTCACACCAGACATAACCTCCCTAAAACCCTAACCTCTAACGCCCGACATACAACAGCACCTCCGCCACTCGGCTGAAACCAAAGCCCACCGTCAAACTTCCCCGCTACGAAGTTCATCCGCTCACATACAACGCAACCTTAGAATCTCTGTCCATCTTCATCTTCAAAAACTCCATCAGACCCACTCCGCCGGTCAACCTGGCGTCGTGATTCAACCTACCGATTAAACCCAGAAGCCCTCAAAATAATATAAAAAGGTACTTGAACATTTTTTAATTTCAAAATTATTATACTATTCTTATCTACACGGTCTTGAACAAAATCAGTCTGTTGTTTTTGATTTTTTCAAAAAATGTATAGATCCGATCCAAAATAAGACGGTCGTTTTAGATCTATTCCAAAAATGTGTTGATCTGCTTAAAAATTAGTCTCTAGCGTTAGATCTACTGAAAAAATGTGTGGATCTGGTTCAAATTCAGTCTCTTGTGTCAGATCCATTAAAAAATTACATCGATCTATTCGAAAATATGTCTATTTTGTTATATTCATACTAATCGATTTTCTTTTTCTCTGTATATTAATGTTTATCTCTATGTTTATCTGCATGCAGTTTTGTTCGAGTTTCAATTCAACAAAGAAGGCTTCTGATAATGGATCCAGTAGAACAATCCGTTTATGGAGGGCGCGGACCCAAAAAGGAAAAGGAACTATCCAAGCTCACTTAAAAAAAAAAAGTAAAAGCTCCAATTTAACAAAACCGAATTTCAAGTTTAAATGCATGAAATATTTTTTAAAATTAATTATCTAATAATTAAATTAGATTTTGTAATTTTTAAATTAAAATTAATTATCTAATTTTTTAATTAAAAAAGAATGCCAGGTTGCTGCATGTCAATTATCCTTCCCCTTTGTTTTATTTTAAAATTGTACAGATTTGGGTTTTTGTATGCATGCTGTTTGATCTACATGCAATGAATTGATTAGCTTAATCACTGTATGATTAATCTATGAGTCATATTGAACCTGATTTGTATTTAATAAAAAATATTTTTGATATTTTAATGTGCTTATGATTTTGCTATAAGTATGACCACAATTGACTCTGTGTGTTAATGTGTTCACATCTTGCTATGAGTATGACCACAATTGATTCTGCATGTTAATGTGTTCACAGTCTGCTTTTAGTATGGTAATGTGTTCACATTTTGCTATGAGTGTGGCCACAATTAATTCTGTTATTACTTACTGTAGTTAGTTGCATTTCAATGTTGTATGATTCCTATTGTTTGGTGTTTTTTCTTTAATGATTGATTGAGCAAAATACTTATGAGAATTCTTTTACTTTTAAACATAGATGATTGCTTCTTAATTCATATGTAGTGTGTTATCTTATAGTATTATGCATGCTGTTTGATTCATTGTGAATTGTTTATGCATGCAGGAATTTTTATGCATCCACTGAAAGTCTAATCTGTAATATGTTGATATATGGGTTGTTTTTATAAAATAATGTATTATACCAAACAATCTATGTTCAACACATAGTAAACTTTTTTATCCTGTTTGAGTATGGTTGCTAATGTTTGGTGTTTTTTCTTCAATGATTGGCTGAGCAGTACATTTTTTAGAAGTTATAAATCTTTAAACAAATATGATTGCTTGTTGATTTATATGGAGTGTTTTCTAATACAGTATTATGCATGCTGTTTGATCTACATGAAAGGATTTTTTATGTAACCACTGAAAGCCTAAACTGTTATCTATTTGATATATGAGTTGTTTTTATAAAACAATGTATCATATAAAATAATTTATGTTCAGCACACAGTAATATTTTTTTATTTTGTTCTAGTATGATCAAAGTTGTAATCTCATTGCTTTTTATTTACTTAAGTTAGTTCAGTTTAACATACTTCACTTTCACATGAAAAATGCTTCTCAGGAAAGGGAGGAGGCAAGCAAGAACATGCAACAGACTACTATCAACAGAAAAAAGATAAGTACACAAATAAACTTTCTGCACATAATACAATTCATACTTTCACAACTTGAATTTTTTTTAAAAGATATGTCAAATTTTATCGGCTGAAAACCTGACATGACCTATCGTAGTATGATAATACCTCTGAATGGAGTCCAGGGTCTAAGTAGGTGTAACAACGCCACGAATGAAGACATATCTTTTAAAAAACTAACATTTGAACATAGCACTATATAATTTACTATTTTATACAGTGCAATATTAATTTTTATATGTGTAATCTAAAACTTATTACATTAATTATGCAGGTAAGGGAACATAGTACTCTGGATAAGAAACACATCAGGAAAAAAGATAAGTACCCCATTGTCCATCTTAACATTATACAAATAGATTCTATAATTAATAAAATACAATTTAATACTAACTGTGTATTGCTGCATCATAGGTTCAGGAAAACTGGCAAAGATACAATCCCAGGAAACACAACTCATAAGACTGCTGTTAAACAGGTACAAAAACTTTATTCACATGATTCCTTTAAGTTTTTCAAAAAAACTTAATAACATATTAATAATAATTTAAATATGTTATTAATTTCTGTAATTTACTAACTGAAGATATAAAGGGTTGACATGAAAACAGGTACGATAGATTCTTAATGATATTAAACTTAAAGCATAAAAAAAATTACCTGCCATTGTACTGTCTGTTTGTGCCCTTTTTCATATGGTGTCGGTCTTACTCCCCATAATGTTTACTACCAATGTGCTGCTCCAAATGTATTATTATCCGTTATGTGTTTTACTTCAGATGTATGTGTGTGTGTTTGTTCTTTTAATAATAGTGTAGTGCCAATTGAGTTGCCGACGACGCGGCAGTAAATTTATGATGTTAGGGTTAGTCATAGGTAATCTTATAGGCATGCGGAGAGATATTTAAAGCAAATCTTTTATAAAATATGTAAGATACGAATCTATGTTTTTATAGTTAATAGTTAAAAGATAACCATAATACTTATCTTCTAAATATAATCTTCGGTTATTAGGATTCTTAAAAATAGAAAATACTTTTTAAAAAGCGCCGATGATCTACATGAAAAATATAAAACATGTATTTCTTATTTTAAATATACCATATCACAAACTTCCCAATAATAAATGATTCGACTTTTTATCGGAATTTAATTTTAAAAAAAGCAATTAATTTATATCTATTATTATATTTTATACAGTTATTATGAAACATTTATTTTTGGATAATTGTATTGAGTTTTTACAACTTGGGTATTAAGAATTACCAACTATTTGTGATCTTTACAAAATATTAATATATTCTTTTATTTTTTCCATGGATATTTTTTATGGTTCAAAATATCTACAAATTTTAAATAATACTCTTTTCCGTATCAAACTTTTTTTTTAAAATACTTGTAAATTAAGTAATAACTTGTTCGTTTCTAATATATTTTCCTCAACAACATTTATATAAACAAAAAAGTTCAAATAACCATTTCAGTTTCTTTCATAATTGAAAAAAGTAAACGTAGCACAACATAAAAGTATACTTAATTACCATTGCTTGGGGACGATAAGAGAGTGTGTTAACTTCCCGTTCTGTATTTTATTATGCTATGCCACTTTATGTACTTTACTTTTTATAAATAATTCGTTAGTATAATTAGAGCATGAATTAAAATGATGTACTTTAATAAATTATGCTATGCTAATGTGTTTGTGTAGTTGAATGTAATTTATTAACTTATGATGTATGCTTTAGTTTATAAATAATTCACGTTATAGATTATAGGACACTCCATTCGGAAATATCTTAGCGGATGAATTAGTCGTTGTTGTTCTTGCGTGAAAACAAATAAACCCTCCAACAATCCTTTTTAAACTACTTCGAAGATTAATCCTTAAGTACTAATATTCCATAATAAAATATGTGTAAAAGACGGAGAAGCAATATACACTCACATAAAAGACTGTTATTTGTAATATGTAATAGTAATCTGAAAACAAAAGTTAATAATAATAGAACGTTTTTATTAAGTAATTTAAAATCTGAAAAATATTAGATTTTAATTCAATAGAAATCGTCTGAGCATATAATGCTTTCTACCTCAACTCAAAATAAACTCAAAATCTCAAAATCAATATTCAAAGTAACACCAATTAAATAATAAAATAAAGCATAATAATAAATAATCTAGTAAATAAGACGCTGAAAATCTATATGTATACACACAGAATCCAAATTCTAAAACCTATAAAGAAACAGGGTTAAAGGAAACAGAGTTTTAAAATAGAAGAATAACACATACCAAAATTGAAATACAGATTAGTCAAATAATACGAATAATAAAAAACAGATTTTAGATCTAAAATCCAGAAAAAAAATAGATTTTAGTAACAGAATATAAAAAATAGAATTTAAAATTAAAAATAAATTTAAAAACAGAATTAAATGTTGAATTTGAAAATAATATTTAAATTACAATTCAAATAAACAAAACTGCAATTAGAATATCAGATTTTAGAAACAGAATTTAAAAATAGAATTTAAAAACAAAATAATTAAAATTAAAAATAAATTTAAAAACAGAATTAAATGCTGAAATTGAAAAAAATATTTAAATTACAGTTCGAATAAACATTTGCTATTAGAATAACAAATTTTAGAAACAGAATTTGAAAATAAAATTTAAAAACAGAATAGTATGCAGAAATTAAAAAAAAAATATTAAAGTTACAATTCGAATAAACAAAACTGTAATCAGAAAAAAAAATCATGTTATTACCTCTTTAGACCTTTGCACGACACATTTGCAAGATCATAACGGGAGTTTTCGCGGAGAGCCCACTCTCGAAAGCTAGAATTTGATCAACGTACTCACCCCAAAAGGTACAACTCAAACACCGACCACTATAATACAAAAAAAGCAAAGAACAATTAGACTCCTAAATAAATATAGAACATTCTAAATAATTAAGAAAATCAATTGATAAAAACAAAACATAAAATCTATTTATAAAAATAAAATCAGATTCAAATAATTACCTCAATTGAACCTATATACATCTATTTATAAAAACAAAATCAGATTCAAATAATTACCTCGAAGTCATGGAAGACAATTTCCAAAGACATTTTTTGTTCTTTGTCATCGTAATTGGATCTTGCAAAAAATCGGACGACTCTAAGCTTGAGAGCTTTCTTGTTTGTACGGTCAATTTCTTTCGTCAGTCCGAATAGAGGAGGCATCGTCCCAAAAATCCTACCTGCTCAAGTTTTGAAAAATAGAGAGAAAACAAAGACACAAACGAAAGATACGAATGAAATTGATATTTTGCTATCAGTAGAACTCTATATTTATAGGGTGATTTGCGTGAAACCCTAGGAGTTTTATATATGGGGTTTCGATCGTCTGAGAATTAAAATCAGATTTCGTATTCCTAAATTATAGAATATCGATTTGTTTTAAAGATTTTAGTAGATTTTTATGTGATTTTTGTAATCATAAAACCTTGTTGCTTGATTGCCCTCAAATGAACTATCCTCTCGTTTTAAAACTGCCGACTTATTTGGTTACCTAATAAACTTTAAATTGCTTGGGATTCGATTTTTTTTAGGAATTAAATAGTTTTTGCTAAATTTCGAACATATTAAATATCTTTTAGTAAGCTAAAAAACCCAATTCAATCTGATATTTAAAAAAAATACAATATAATGTCTGGTTGCCTGAATTACTACTTTTTATATCAAATTTGTTAATATCAAGTTTATTTTGTTGCCTGATTTTATTTTTTAAAATATTAGTTATTGACTGGTTGAATTCAAAAATTATCGGCCTTGTATAATTGTCATTTTGATTTATTGTACTTACCTTTTATAGGATTCTAATTCTGCAAGAGAATCGGGTTGAATCAACTGCCTAGTATACAAATATCATGCACGTAAATGATTTCTGATTAATGCCAAAATTGAGTTTTTTGGGACTGTATTTTAATTTATTTCCTTGCTTTTTTTTTTCTTATCCTTCTTTATTTGGGGCCTGTAATTAATTTATTTGATTTGTTTTCTTGCTTTGTTATGTTTTTTTTTCTTCTTATTTATTTGGGGCCTGTAAATAATTTACTTAGTTTGTTTCCTTGCTTTTGTTTTCTTTTTTTTCTAATTTCATTTCATCCAGTTAAAAATTTTATTTAATTTTTTTAATTCTTCGAATTTTAGTTAAATGCATCAAATAATATTTGTAACAAATTGAAAATATTAAAATATGGTAACAATCGAATATTCTTATGGATATAAATTAAAGTCATTAGAAAAATACAATAACAAATAGAAAAGTAAAAATTCTGTTTCCTAATTTATTAGCATAAAATTCGAAATTCGTATGGTTATATATACACAGAGATCAGACGGGAATTTGAATTGTGTTGAAAAGTCAACAATGGTGGCTGGGATATTTAATTTAAAAAAAAAACCAGTTGAAAAGTCAACAATAGTGGCTTTGCGCCAAAAAAGTTTCTTTTTGGGGAAAGAAAACAGTTTTGGCGGGAGACAAAACAATTGCCTCATATAGCCAACACTGTTATTATATATATATATATATATATATATATATATATAGATATATATAGATAGATATTGTTATTAATTATTTGTTTGCTCGGATATTTTTATTCTTTGTTTTTAGTTTAGCCCTGTCTCACTCTGATCTAAATCCCAAAAGTCATCTCGTTTGGTAAAGTTATAATATCAGAGGATTTAACTTAATTGATCAAAGTTTTTAATTGATATATTTAATTAGAGGTTATAATTATTATTTTTTAATCTAAAAAACTAATTTTGTCAAAATTCCATTTAAAAACTTTTTGAGAAGGAGAAATTTTGAAGGTAAGTTGAAATGATAATTTAATCCCCAAATTGTAATCTCTCTCTATATATACATACAAAAATTATTTACAACTTTTCTAATTAATTAACAGTAATAAATATTCAAATTAAATTTAATATATTAAAAAAATCAAGACTCAAGAAATTTATATAAATAATAACTTTTTGTATAATGACTATTTTATGTAAAAGCTATTTTATGTTATTAATTTTAAAAACACCCAACAATTGAATGCCTTTTTAGTTATCTTATATGATCAAATAGTTATAAATTTTAAATATTTACAAAATACTTCTATACCAATAACTAATCAGAACTTATCTCTAAGTGGAGAGAGAGAGTAAATAATTAATGTTATATTTATCTATACATATTGATTCTAAAATTTGGTTAAAAAGTCTACAACGACATATCAGGAACAATATGCAGGGATAATAATACTGCTATCTCATTCTAAGTATTATACATGGTTACTTATTTGTGATACTTGTTCCATCAATTACTTTGAATCAAAAAAGTAACCCGGGACGCCACTGGGAAAGGCGTCTCGCCCCCCACATTTTTTTTTCATTTCAACCTCAAAAGTTTATATAAATCAGTTTAGGTTCGGGACGCTTTTGGGAATGGCGTCCCGGGTAATTTTTAAAACGATTACTTTAAAGTACCGTTTAGAATGTGGGCGAGACGCTATTGAAAAATGCGTCCCTACCCAAAAACGCAATGTTTTTTGAAAGTGTATTATTTTGATAATTTTTAATAAAAAATATATTATTTATTTAATAAACCCATTATTAATCCTACAAAAATATACAATTTTAATATTTTATATGTTATACATTGATTGTACCCGTATCCTTTAAGATTTCAAAATATGGGGATCTTAATTCCCATATCATGCTCATGTCTCCTACTCATATTAATACTTCGTAGCTAGCAACTGAAGCTGGAGAGAGGCTTACCTAGTAGATTCCTTTGGTAGTTTTTTTATTCTCTCTTGCATTGGATTTTGGTCCTTAGTATAAATGTAATTGTGGGGAGGCCAAATTGTGTTAAAGAGAAAAAAAAAATCTTGAAAAATGTACTTTGAGTTAGAGGGAAATATCACACTTACATGCGTCACCTGGAAATATGAACACTTTTACACTGTATTTTGGAAGATGATAGACAAACAAGCCTCATAATTTAGAGTCATTTCTTATATTTGTAGTTTCGTAGGATGAAAAATAAAATAAAATTGAGTTTAGTAGATAAAGTGAAAAAACGTAGCAAAGTGTTATTATCAACACATATATAGTAAATAGAAATTCACGTAGGCAAAGTAAATGAATTGGATGGCAATTCCGTCCTGTAGGTTCACCATTTTTGGGTACCAGTCCTTTATTTATCTCATTATCAGAATAGTCCATCAAGATTTTAAAATTCCTTATTTTTGTCGTTTGATCTCCAATAGCGCTAACTGCTAACTTGTACTGTAATGGCTGACGTGGCACCAGTATTATAATTCAGTTTTCTGCCTCCTCTGTTTAAATGGTAGTAGATATACGATCTCATAAAGTGTATGAAAACAGATAGTAATATCTAAATGAAGCTTCGAAAGACAGAAATGATACATTAAAATAATAATAAGTTGAAGAAGAATCAAAATAAAAAACTAAACTTAGCTTCCGACTAACCATACGAGGCTATTCTTAGGACCACCGGTTTGCAATATACAGCCGTGTTAGGCAACTCAAACGGGTTAGTTTCCTTCGTAAGTAGATTATAGAGAAAAATGTAAAGCCGACCAGGGCGATTATCTCCGCGATGACAAAAAACATGCAAGACGAGCACCTCTAAGTATTTTAACCAACCAACCGGAACGAGCTCAAAACAAAACTGTTCAAACATTCGAGTTCCCAAGTCAATAATAACGCCGCCATCTTTCTCCATTCTCCTTCCCCATTTCCGGGTTTCATCTCCCAAATATCCCACAAACATCCCCCATAAGTAATCAATAAAGTTAAGTACTTTCCCGTGGAAAGAAAAGTCCAATGATCATTTACTACATAATTAACCGGGACACAACTCTTTGTCAAAGTCTCGGTCACCACATCCAAAGTCGAAACTTGATTCCCAACCTTCCTTTCATTTTCGATTGCGAAATGAGAGCCAATGCATAAAACCTTCGGTGATTAATGGAGGGCACGAGACTAAGTAATTAGGCTTAGCTAAAAAAGGTAAGTGGTCGGTGCGAACAACCCTCCAAGAACTATCAACTCCAAGAGTTATTATACCCCAAACCCATGGGTCATTAAAACATGTACATGTTAAAACAACTTTATACTCCATCAAGGCCGAAACGTAACCGATACCGCATGCCTCGGAGATTTGTATCGGATCAATAGTTGGAGGGAGAACAAAGACTTGCTTCTTCAGTGGGTTTATGATATAAAAGATTCTAGTGTTTTTGGTGCTCTCGCCAGAGTCAAACCGTTGCAAGTATTCTAAACCACGGCTGGGAAACTAAAGCTCAACTTTGATATCTCGATTTGGCCTTGTTGCATGGTCACGAATAATGCCATATCGACCAGGTATCTGAAGAGAAGCCCGTAAGGCATGTATTGGAGGTTTGCATATATGAAATTATGGGAGTAGATCATATGATACCATTTCCAACAAGCGAGCCTTGCCAGGTCATATATATCTTGCGCGGGCAGGTGTGCTAGGATTTCAAACCACGCGTCATCAGGAAGAGTCGACTTCATGTTCATTATTAATTAACTCTTCCCCCTCTCGCACCTCCTCAAATAATAAGTCATCTGCTGTTACAAATAGAAATACGAAAAGGAAATTACTATTGAACTGTACTACTGTTCTTACAAAAGCTAAAAACGTAAAAATGGAAAACAAGTAAAACTTGAAAGGAACACCTTCTTGATCCGGGCAGATTGAACAGCAAGTCGAGGAGAGAAAATTCTCTTTCTGCAAGACAAATACGCCCCGTATAGTGCTGACGGAACTGGCGTAATGTCCCCAAAGATACAACGACTTAACGTCTTTGAAGTAGTAGCACACCAAATTTCAAAGTTCCAACGAACTTAAAAAGTGTGAAACCGAGCACAAAATTTTAAAACGAATGCTTGAGGCTTTAGTGCAGAAATATGAGGAATGAATATGACTCAGTGTGTCTTCTACCTAAAACTTCTAAGTCTATTTATAGACTTCACCTTGTAGGGTTTGGGAACTTGAAAAGGATGGAGCAGCTGCAATTAGTGGCTTTATTTTTCCATTATAGCCATTACCTCCACTACCTCCATTATCACAGCTTTGAGACTCCTCAAAGGCTGCTGATGAAGTTGAGAAATCATGGGTCATTTTCATTTGACCAAAAGGCTTGAGCATTTTAATGGGTCGAGCCCATTCTCATTTGAAAAGTTCAAAAAATAAAATTTAATTGGTTCAAAACAAATCTCATATAGCCCAAGAAAGGCCCATGGCCCAGGACCCAAAGACCCAAAGAGTCCAAAGTCCAAAGTCAATGTTCAAGATCCAAAGCCAAGGCCGAGGCCAAGGCCCAACTAGTGCATGGGCTTAATCACATGATGCTCAATACAACTTCCTCTTAAATTATAAAGTGTATAACATTTCCTTACATTTTCAATGCGGGATTTTATACACTTCCCCTTTTCAAATGGTTAACTTACACAATTTATTTCTCACTCACCGAAAATCGGTTTTGAGAAAATAAATATACTACTATTATCTTCTCAATATGTAGAATAATATTATAATATTTAATTCTACACGAATTAAATATTTAACCATCAAAAATAGCCTCAACAAAACTAGTTTTCTAAAAATTCCCCACATGAGTGAAAATCAATGCATGTATGTATGCAAACTCTTGTGCTCAGTCATTACAAGACGTTATTGCATTAGGATAGGTAGTTTGTGTCTTTGAACTGTCTAGAGTAACTATCATCGAATATACGTGTGGAATAGTAGACTTGATGCCTTGAACTATCCCTCCGTAGTGTACAAGATAATGATAATTCCACAATAAAATCTTAACACTTTTCTGTTCTAAAGTTGTGTCCGTTTTGGCCATGGACATCACTTTGGATTCATAAGTGTTTACATTTTTGAAGCGGCCCTCACTTCACACTTATATAGGTGACCTCTCATCAAAAGTATCCTGATATACTCCACCTTCAAAGGTTTGGGATTCATTAAAAAGCCTGTATGCTTTAACCTTACCACAATTCTCAGGTAAGAAATTCACTTGGATTGCTTTTCAGGGATGAGATTCGAACAACAAGTTCCAAGTGCTCAACTGAATTTCCATATTTTAGTTTTCCCATTGAACCAAGTTCGTGGGATCTCCATTCATCAAGGTTGGGTTACCACTATGGTCATCCTTTAATTTTGTGGATTTTAAACCCATTCCCTCTAGAAAGTTTCTCATTTGATCTCGATTAAGCCTTTTTGTGAGAGGGTCGGAAATATTATCTTGTGACTTAACATAGTCAATAGATATTACTCCATTCGAGAGCAATTGTCTAACGGTGTTATATCTTCAACGAATATGTCGAGACTTTCCGTTATACATACAACTTTGTGCCCTTCCAATAGCTGCCTGGCTATCAATGTATCAATACAGGTGGTACAGGCTTACTCCAACATGGAATATCTTCCAAGAAGTTACGAAGCCATTCAGTTTCTTCTCCAACTTTATCTAAAGCTATAGACTCGGATTCCATGGTGGATCGAGCTATACAAGTTTGTTTCGTAGACTTCCACGAACTTCCCCAACTCCAATACAGAAGATATATCTACTAGTGGAGTGAGAATCTTTTGAATCTGAAATCCAACTAGCATCATAATATCCCTCAAGTATGGCTGGGTATCTTGAATAGTATAACCCATAGTCCATTGTGTATTTCAAACACATCAATAATTTTCTCAATGCATTCCAATGCTCATGGCTAGGACTGCTTGTAAACCTACTCAGTTTATTCACGGGATAGGCTAAGTCAGGTCGTGTACAATTCGTTAAGTATAGACTTCCTATGACCCGAACATACTCTAACTAAGCAACTGGTTCGGCCTTGTTAGCTACCAAATTTATCTTTAGATCAATGGGCATCCTACTAGATGGGCCCTCGTAGGCATTGAATTTCTTGAGCATTTTTGTCAACGTAATGAGATTGTGACAAAATAATTCCTTATTGAGTTTTATTGATTTTAATCCCAAGGATTACATCAGCAACTCCCATATCTTTCATGTCAAAATATCATTTTAACATTCTCTTAGTATTCATGATTACATCATGATTACTGCCCATGATCAACATGTCATCCACATATAGGCACACGATAACATAAGCATTTGATGTTCCTTTGACATAAACACATTTGTCACATTCGTTAATTTTAAAGCCGTTCGACAACATAATTTCGTCAAACTTCATATGCCATTGTTTTGGAGCTTGCTTAAGTCCATACAAAGACCGAATCAGTTTGCACACCTTTTTCTCTTCACCAGGTGCTACAAATCCTTTAGGTTGATCCATATATATTTCTTCTTCCAATACCCCATTAAAAATGCAGTTTTCAAATCCATTTGATGAATCCCTAGATTGTGCAGATAAGCAATTGTAAGAAGTACTCTAATGGATGCTATCCTCGTTACCGGTGAGTATGTGTCGAAGAAATCATAACCTTCTCTTTGTTTAAACTCTTTGGCAACCAAACGAGCTTTAAACTTAACAACGGCTCCATCTACTTTCAGTTTCCTTTTCAGGATCCACTTACAGCCCAGGAGCTTACAACCAGGTGGTAGATCAACTAATTCCCAAGTGTGATTTTGCAGTATGTATTCCATTTCACTATTAATAGCTTCTTCCCAGAGCGGTGCTTCTGGGCTAGATAGAGCTTCCTTAATGGAATTTGGATCACCATCCAATAAGTACGTGATAAAATCAGGTCCAAAAGACTTTGCAGTCTTTACCCTTTTTCCACGTCTTGGTTCATCACTATTTGGTTCTGAACCACTTGCAGTTTCAATGGTTCTTTTGTTAGAACTAGATTCTGTCTTATCTTTACATGGAAAGATATTCTCAAGAAATATCGCATTTCTTGACTCAATCGTAGTACCTTCAGAAATTTCAGGATTTTCTGATTTGTGTACTAAGAATCGATATGCCATACTGTTGTATGCATATCCAATAAAAATGCATTCGATTGTCTTTGGTCCGATTTTCATTTTCTTTGGTCCAGGTACATCGACCTTTGCCACACCCCCCCACACTTTTAGGTATTTATAAGATGGCTTACTACATTTCCAAAGTTCATAAGGTGTCTCATTTTTACCTTCAAGTGGTATTTTATTTAATATGTGGTTGGCCGTCAAAATAACTTTTCCCCCACATGTTTTGGGGGTAAACCCGAGTTAATCAACATTGCATTCATCATCTCTTTAAGAGTTCTATTTTCGCGTTCGGCGACGCCATTAAACTGTGGTGAATACGGTGCCGTCGTTTGATGTATTATACCCCACTCGGCACATAATTTTTCAAACGGAGCTACATATTCACCGCCTCTATCACTTCGGATTATTTTAATCCTTTTGCCAAGCTGATTCTCTACTTCAGTTTTATATCTCTTGAATGTTTCAAGAGCTTCATCTTTGCTTCTTAACAAATATAAGTAGCAAAACCTTGTGCAATCATCAATGAATGTTATAAAAAACTTCTTTCCACCTCTAGTTTGCACAAATTTGAGATCACATATATCAGTGTGAATCAAACCTAGAGGTTCATTGCATCTTTCCACCGAATGGAATGGTAATTTAGCCATTTTGGCTTCAATACAAATTTCACATCTATTTTGTGAATCAATTCTTGAGTTTGGTAACAAATCCAGATTCATAAGTCCTTATAGTGCATTTAGATTAACATGTCATAACCTAACATGCCATAAATTAGAACACTCAAGCAAGTAAACAGAATTAGATGCATTTTCATTCATACTTGAAGAGTTAACAGGGCGAGTTGCCACTACATTCAGTCTGAACAATCCTTTGTCTAGATAACCCCTACCTAAGAAATGTCCAAACTTGCTTAACCCAAATTTTTTAGCTTTAAAGACTAACTTAAATCCATGCTCAACCAGCAGTGATCCAGATACTAGATTTTTACGGATGTCTGGGACATGCAACACTTCCTTTAGCAGTAGCTCTTTCCAAAAGTTAACTTAAGAGCAACATTTCCAATTCCAGCCACTTTCGATGAGGACGAATTCCCCATATGGAGCTTACGACCCGTTGAAACAGTGTAGTTGGAAAACACATCAATGTCAGAACAGACATGTCGAGTGGCACCAGCATCAATGTACCACTCTCTTGGGTTATCAACCAAATTGGCTTCAAACACCACAACTGACATATCAAAGTAAGTCAGTTCAACTGGTTCAGAAGCAACAAGATGAGCACTCTATTGTCCTCGGTGCTGCCCATTATTCTGTTTGGGCTTCTTATAATCTTTTGTCATATGGTTTGGCTTGCCACAATTATGACAATTTCCAGTAAACTTTCAAACCTTGGTAACTTGCTTGCCTTTGTTGTTTTGAGCATTAGGCACTTTTCTTTTAAAGACCCTACCTTGCTCTATCAGATTAATTCGAGCCTCCGTTGGAGATCGGCCAATCTTATTCTCAGATTTTCGATTGTCTTCTTCAATGCGAAGCTTCACAATCAACCTCTCAAGTGTCATTTCATTTGTCTTATGTTTAAGGTAATTTTTGAAGTCTTTCCAACCCAAAGGTAAATTCTCAATCACGGAAGCTACTTGGAAGGATTCATTAGGGGCATGCCCTAATCATGGATATCATGCAAAATCAATTAGAACTCCTGGACTTGAGAGATGACAGTCTTAGAATCGACCATCTTGAAGTCCAAAAACTTCCCAACAATGAATTTTTTCGCTCCAGCATCTTCAGATTTTTACTTTGTCTCCAAAGCATCTCAAAGTTCCTTGGCAATCTTCACAGCACTGTAAACATTGTATAGTTCATTGCTCAGTCCATTCAATACATGGTTTCGGCAAAGGTTCACCTTGGCCCCAAGCATCATAAGGAGCACGTAAGTCAGCATTGACTTCGTTTTCAGCAACCAAAGGTGGATCCTCCTTCAAATATCTATCCAAACTCAGAGTGATTAAATAAAATAACATCTTTTGTTGCCATCTCTTGAAATCAAGACCATTGAATTTTTCAGGTCTTTCAGCATGAACTTGGCAGCACGAATAGCAACATTTTGAACAAAGGTTCTTGTTGCTTCGGCAGTGTTTATCGCTTGAGTGGTTTGAGTTGTTTCACTAGTTTTCTCCACGAGTTCAGTAACAAAACGTTATTTGTCTTGCGATTGTTACAAATAGAAATACGAAAAGGAAATTTCTATTGAACTGTACTACAGTTCTTACAAAAGCTAAAAACGTAAAAATAGAAAATAATTAAAACTTGAAAGAAACACCTTCTTGATCCAGCAAGTCGAGGCGAGAAAACTCTCTTTCCGCAAGACAAATACGCCCCGTATAGTGCTGACGGAACTGGCGTAATGTCCCCAAAGATACAACGACTTAGCGCCTTTAAAGTAGTAGCACACCAAACTTCAAAGTTCCAACGAACTTGAAAAGTGTGAAACCGAGCACAAAATTTTAAAACGAATGCTTGAGGCTTTAGTGCAGAAATATGCGGAATGAATATGATTCAGTTTGTCTTCTGCCTAAAACTTTTAAGTCTATTTATAGACTTCACCTTGTAGGGTTTGGGAATTTGAAAAGGATGGAGCAGCTGCAATTAGTGGCTTTAATTTTCCATTACAGCCACTACCTAAATTATCACAACTTTGAGACTCCTCAAATGCTGTTGATGAAGTTGAGAAGTCATGGGTCGAACCCATTTTCATTTGACCAAAGGTCTGAGCATTTTAATGGGTCGGCCCCATTTTTATTTGGAGAGTCCAAAAAACAAAATTGAATTGGTTCAAAACTAATCTCATATAGCCCAAGAAAGGCCCAGAACCCAAAGAGTCCAAAGTCAATGTTTAAGAGCCAAGGCCAAGACCTAGGCCCAAGCCCCAACTAGTGCATGAGCTTAATCACATGATGCTCAATACAACTTCCTCTTAACTTACAAAGTGTATAACGTTTCCTTACATTTTCAATGTGAGATTTTATACACTTCCCCTTTTCAAATTAGCTAAATTACACAATTTATTTCTCACTCACCGAAAATCAATTTTGAGAAAATAACCATCCTACGATTATCTTCACAATACGTAGAATAATATTATAATATTTAATTTTATATGAATTAAATATTTATTTATCAAAATTAGTCTCAACAAAACTAATTTTCCAACATTTGGTGTATATAAGAATATATACATCCTTAGTGAAATTGTCCCAAACAACTATTTTTCATGAATATCTTGTTTATTTATCAATATAATTTTCCTCTAAAAATATTATTATGTGAAGTAAAAGCTAAGCTTTACATAATCTCACTTTAATCACAAATAGACATTTTCTGTTTTGGGAATCGTTTGGAAACTTGATTAGATTAGACTTAGATAATGCAATATGAGAGATTAATTCACTGTTCACATAGAGGTGTTTGGGATTTATGATCTAGGTACTTGTTGATTGAGATAAAGTAATATAGAAATGTGTACAGACAGAAATACCCTTTTGTAAAAAAAAAAAAAAAACCTCTTTTGTCAAATTTCAATAAAAACATTAGAAAAATTATTTTATGAAACCATTACATTAAAATCATACAAGCAACCAAAACTTAAAATTTCAACACAGATTCCATTAAAAACCTAAAGCAAAAGACTTAGAATAAAATTGCATTCAAATCATACACCTTCAACACAGAATATCAGCAATAAACAACTAATTAAATAGAAAAGGAAAAAAAGAAAACAAGAACAATATTCACACAAAGCCCATAAAAAAAGGGGTTTGTTGACAATGAAAATAATATATTTCCCCACAACCAATTCCAAGAAAAGAAAAAAGTCTCACATTGAGTTCGTAACTTGACAGGGTCAGAGGGGACTTTTGACAAATTAAAGATCATGTATTAGAAGTTAAAAAAGAAATTTAAAAAAAAAGGTAGAAATACGCATGCATGGAGAACAACAGTATCTATGATTTTATATATGTGGCTTTACATGTAAATAAAGTGCTAGATGGGGACCCTAAAGTACGGTTAAACGCTGCCAAAGTCCGACTGAAGTCCGATTAATGGTCGAGGGGGAGGTCCGAATACTTATCGGGAAATACGGCTCGCGATTAGAATGATTAATAACAATGTTAGAAACTAGTACAACTCTGAATCGAGCACAAAAAGGGAAATTGTAATAATCACTAAAACTGGAAAATAAAACAAAGAAAAATAAAAATTCGAGTCGAGAAGATCTCTTTCCGCAAAACGATTTTGCCCCAGTAGTGCCCTTCGGTTTTGGCAAATCGTTCCCAAAGATAAAACGACTTACGTCTCTGGTATAACAGCACCGTTAATACCAGAGCTCCGGTGAACTGGTCGAAAGTGGACTGAGCTATGAAAAACAGAAAAGACAGAATGCAGAAAGATAATATGCTGTGTTATGTCCTTTGTTGGTTTCAGGTGAATTAGGTTATATCTCGTATGGAAAGTGAAAAATGAACTGGAGTGCTCACCCTTATATAGGGCTGCCATCTGGGAGGTTCCAGCCTACTGAATGACGTCCTTTAAAGGCGTCATTAAGTCATTCAAACAGTCAGGTATAACCAGCATGAACCTGGACTGGTTCAGCGTACAGATGCATTGCAAGTTTGAATTCGAAAGTTTTAGAAACGTCTGAACGTTTCGTAACGGTCAAGAAGAGTTCAAAAGCTTAACAGCTTTTCAGGTGCGTGTAGGTTCAAAAAAGAAAACAGGGTTGAGCTAGAACCCGAACCCCACACGGACCACCTCAATCGGACCAGCCAATTCGGACCAATTGCCCAAGACCCAAGTCCCAGGCCCAAGCCCAGAGCCCGGGTCTGGGACCGGGCTCGGGCTCGGATCCGCTCGGCTCCGCCATCGGCTTCGCCGAAGGCGGACTGGCGAACCCAAGTCCAAGAGCCCGCGTGAACTTCGTTTACACAAAGCCCACAACACTCTCTGGCCCACTTGATATACATTAAAGAAATGTAATCATTTTTAAACTCTCTTCCACATTGACTAACCTTCAATGTGGGATAACCGATAAAGCATTAAAGCAAACCGCTCAACTTCCAAGCATCATTTCTCACTCACCAATAAATGGATTTGAGAAATTCAAAATGCTACGATTATCTACACGACACGTATATTAATCCTATATAATTCATTAACAATCGCTGTACCATTTAATTAGAATTAATCCAATTTACAACAATCCCCCACATGAGTGAGAAACTCCAAAAACGAAATGCATGAATGCAAATACATAGCTCAGTCCTTAAGAGACAATAGAGAATAGGGATAGGTGGCTTGTGGCCTTGAACCCTCCTTAGTTAATACTACAGAGCATACCGACGGATTAGTGAACATAACTCTTGAACTATTCCCCTTTTTGTATACTAGACAATAGTACCAACCCACTAAGATCTCAAAATTCTTCCGTTCTCACGTTTGTGTCCGTTTCTGGCCATGGACAACTTCTTTGGATTCATAAGCTTCAGTAGAAGCGGCCCTCACTTCTCGCTTACATAGGTGATTTTTCAAATCAGCATTCTGTCATACTCAAGTCAAAGACCTGCACAAGAATCATTAAAAATCAGAGATTTAACCTCACCACGTGATAGATTATAAACTCTACTTTTGCGTTTAAGGAATAGGGTCGTAGAGTTTTACTTACCCAGACTTTTGCAGTTTAGTTTTCCCATTGAACCAAGTTTGTGGGATCTCCACTCATCATGGTTGGGTTTCCACTACAATCATCTTTAAGATGTGGATTTCACTCCCATTCTTTCAAGCAACTTGTACATCTGATCTCAAGCTATGTTCTTAGTGAATGGATCCTCTAGATTATCTATTGACCTTACGTAGTCAACTGAGATAATCCCACTCGATAACAGATGTCTCACGGTGTTATGTCTCCGACGAATATGTCGAGACTTACCGTTATACAAACCACTTCTTGCCCTCCCAATAGCAGCTTGACTATCGCAGTGAAGCATAACCGGCGGCACGGGTTTCTCCCAACATGGAATATCTTCAAAAAAGTTACGAAGCCATTCAACTTCTTCACCTGCTTTGTCCAAAGCGATAAATTCTGATTCCATGGTGGATCGGGCTATACATGTCTGTTTAGTAGATCTCCAAGAAACAGCTTCTCCCCCTATTACAAACACATATCCACTTGTTGACAGAGAGTCTTTTGTATCGGATATCCAGTTTGCATCACAGTAACCTTCAAGTACCCTGGGGTGTCTACCATAATGTAGCCCAAAGTTCAGAGTATACTTTAAGTATCTCAAAACTCTCACAAGCGCTTTCCAGTGTTCTCCACTTGGGTTGCTTGTATATCGACTCAGTTTGTTTACCGAGCAAGCTAGATCAGGTCTTGTACAGTTGGAGATGTACATCAAACATCCAATGATCCTAGCATAGTCCTTCTGAGCAACAGGATCGCCTCTATTCTTACTCAAGTGAACGTCGAGTTCCATAGGTGTCTTTGCTGGAAGACTATCGTGTGCATTGAATTTCTTGATCACTTTTTCAATGTAATGAGATTGTGATAAGACAATTCCATCTGGAGTTCTTATGATTCTTATGCCAAGAATAGTGTCAGCAACTCCAAGATCCTTCATGTCAAAATTTCTTTTTAGCATGAGTTTCGTCTCGTTAATCACTTGTAGGTTGCTACCCATGATTAACATATCATCTACATAAAGACATACTATAACAAATTTGTCTTTAGTATTCTTAATGTAGACACACTTGTCGTACTCGTTTATCTTGAAGCCATTTGACATCATCACTTCGTCAAATTTCAAGTGCCATTGCAAATGTGCTTGTTTCAAGCCATACAAAGACTTAACAAGTTTGCACACTTTTCTTTCTTGTCCAGGTTTTACAAAACCTTTAGGTTGTTCCATATAGATTTCCTCTTCTAAATCTCCATTTAGAAAAGCAGTCTTTACATCCATTTGGTGAATCTCAAGATTGTGCAAAGCAGCAATCGCTAGAAGCACCCGAATAGAGGTAATTCTCGTCACAGGAGAGTATGTGTCAAAGAAATCATAGCCCTCCTTCTAGAGAAATCCTTTCACAACCAAATGAGCTTTATACTTATCGATTGATCCACCAGCTCTGAACTTTCATTTCAGAATCCATTTAATACCTAAAGGTTTACAACCTTCAGGTAAATCAGTTAGAATGCACGTATGGTTCTGCATGATCGAATCGATCTCGCTCTGTACAGCTTCCTTCCAAAATGAACTATCAGTTCATGAGAAAGCTTCTTTCATTTGGTTCTTCATCCAAAAGAAAAACCACATATTCAGAACCGAAGTCCTTTGCAACTTTAGCTCGAGTGCTCCGTCTAGGAGTTAGAGCTTCAAGTTCTGAACCGGGTCGTTTGCGAGATGATTTGTACTTTTTTGTACGCTTTTTTGTTACCTTTTTGTGTGGCGTTTGCATGTGTTTTCCTTGTATTTATTAGTATTAGGAGTCGTTTTGGCCAATTTTGTTAGTTTTAGGTTTTGTAGTGTTTACTTTGTTTTTAGTAGTTTTTCTTATATTTTCTTAGTTTTTTTTATTAGTTTTTGTTTTGAAGGTCAACTTTGGTCAAAGGGGACCCACGACGAGGTCGGAAGATGATTCAAACCCGAGAAACTCATTTYTAATCCACAACATATCATTGGTTTGAGGATCGACCGAAAATGACGAGAAATGTGATCATTTTCATTGTCACCTCATGCATTCGCTCGGTGGACGTCTCATTTGTCTTAAACAAGCATAAATCCAAAACCACTTGTTCCATTTGCCTCCACATTATATCATTGGAAATCTGAGACAAATGTCTAAAACTCTTGTGTTTACAACAATCCCAAATTCTGAGTTTAAGAAGGGTAAAAAGCAACTTTAAGTGGAGACGGTTCGACGTGGCCTTGCTTGTGGCAGGTTTTGGTGCAGAGCCCATAACTCTCGGAGGAAAATTCCAAATGACAAAAATCAAACGCCAAATGAAATCCAAGAAGAATTTCTAGATTTCATATGAAGGCATCAATGGCTAATTCCGTGTTCTTGTCAGTCGATCGACTGCTCGGCAGAAAGTTTGGGGCGTTTGAACAAGGATGTGTGATTTTGGCGAAAAGAAAGATCATTTTCCCCCTTATCTACCCATATATTATTCCCACCCATTATTCAAAAAAAAAAAAAACCCTTCCTTGGTGGAATTTGGGGCTTGCTCCATTTCCTCCAAAGCCTTTACCATGCTTTTCAAAACCCTAGCTTATAATCCCTAGTTTAGTGTAGTCTTAGTTAGCTTAGTGGTTAATCTAGTTTAGCTTAGCTAGTTAGTTATTAGTTAGTAGTTAGTTATTTATTTTTGAAGCAATTTTTGGAGTGAGTGACACCTCTTTCATTTGTGGAGTTTGTTGTTTGAAGATTTGGAGCTTGGATTTGGAATGCAATTTGGTTAGTAATCTTTTTTTTTTTTTATGTTGTGTTATGTTTGTGTTGTTGATTTTGCTTTGGTATTGGTTGTTTAATTTTCTAGCTTGTTGTTCTTCTTGTTCTTGCAAAACTCCATGGATGCTTTCATTTTCAAGCTTTTTTCTCTTTTTAGCCAAGCATACTCTTAGTCCTTAAAAGTTGTATGAAGGTTTCCTCTTTGGTAATTTGTCTTGTTCAAGT
>BMAC01000032.1:550271-578204 GCA_014905375.1 Phtheirospermum japonicum | reverse complement strand
ATTTATAGATCGTAATTAATTTACTAAGTTTTTGAAATTGGAAAAGGTAGCAAAGTGAAATGCAGCTTGACAAAGCCAATTGCCTTATCAAAGTGAGCAACTCCCTTCAGTCTTTATGCTTCAACATATTTAAAAAAGTAAAACAGAAATAATTATATTCCTGTTAATCTAAGGTTAAATGACGTACATATGTTGATGTCCATGTTTTACTTGTTATTGGGTTTAATTAGCAAAGGAGAAGATGAAAACCAAAATGGAAAAAGAAGGGAAGGAAACAAAGAAAAAAGGGAAAAAATACAATTAGCAGTTATTGGGTTTAATTAGAAAAGGAGAAGTGTAAAACAAAAATCACTACTGCAAACTGCCTAATTAACAGCGGTTTTTTCTGGCTTTTAACGGCGGTTTTTGAACCGCCGTTATATCGACCGCCGTTAATTTTTACGGCGGTTTTTAAAAACCGCCGTAAAAAACCATGAATTAACGGCGGTTTTTTGGATATTTAACGGCGGTTTTAGAACCGCCGTAATAAGCGTCACTTTTTACGGCGGTTTTTGAAACGCCGTCAAAATTAACACTTTTAATGGCGGTTATTGAAAAATACCTTATAGAAAGTCTATTTTCCAGAATTGACATTTTACGGCGGTTCTTAAAAATACCTTCTAGAAAGATTTTATTTTTTAGAACGGGCATTAAAAAGTACCTTCTAGAAAAGTAGTAAAAAAAAAAATGAAATCAGGTGCACCAAAATTGCCAATACTAGATATTTTGAATATATTAAGTATACTTAAAAAATGGCACATCCAAAAATTTAAATATGTAATTTGCCAATACACATGACCTATTTGGATAAAAACATTATCCAAAGTCATTACACAAAACCCAATTCAAATAAAAAAAGACCATTCAAAGGATTAATCGATGGAGATTCATCCATTTCTTTTCTTGGAATGCCAAAAATTAAAGCAGGCATTACGTTTAATGCAAGGGCAAAGTGGTGAATCCATCTGCAATTAAAATTAAAGATTGATCAGTAATTTAGGTATTCCAGAACCATAATCATAATAATCATACAGAAAACAATATAAATAGTTCTTAAGACAAATGAAGCAGCAATGTATGGTACTTGTACATGGCACAATCTGCTTTAGCAACTTTCACAGTTTTCCAGGCCACATACAACAATTAGGAAAGAGCCCTACTAAGATTATCAGTGAACATGTCACCCTGAATCAATCTAAACCAAATCTTTCAACCTTTCACTACCATTTTACACTTGGGCAGCAATAAGAATGTCCATGCAGTATTAAAAAAAAAAAGAGAAATCTCTCCAACCAAAATAGCCAATTGTTTGTCGAAAACACTTCAAATTATCACCAATCCCATAATCAATCTCAATGTCATAGGCAGCTTAGGAAGGAAGATAAGAAACAAGATTGGACAACAAAGCATCCAATCTCAACCAACCACGTGGCATATATACCCAACCAAAATTGAAATTCATCATCCCTCAATATTCTTGCATACTCACCCTTGTTCTAAACATCATCCAACGTGCTCAAACAAATAATCACCCACCAAGAAATTGAATATTTCGCACAACTTAAAACTCAAAGTCAATAAAAACACTTACCTCAATCCGGATTATCCCGGAATAGAACGGCGGAGCATCGGACTTGAAGTCGTAGATGGCGGGTTAACATAGACTCCTCCATTATCATTTGGTGCGTCAAAAGAACTTGAAGTCACGCGTCTTCTTCTGTGCGTAGCCAGTTCAAGCTCTTCCACATCATCAGCTTGATCTTGGATAGATGAGCTTCCGATCTCCAACTGAGATTGCCTACGGATAACCAAATGAAAGATTTTGGAGTCGATCAAAATCCGAATGAAAAGATTGGGGTCCAAAATACCAGACAACAATGAATTCAGTTTTTTAAGTTTGTGTGATTTGTAGTTGTACGTTTGTTACCTGTTTGTTATGTTGTGTTACTAAAGAAAGTATGTGCAAGTTACTAAAATCAAGTCTGTGCAGGTAATGATATTTTGTGGATTGTTTGAAGTTGTCGGCATTGATAAGTTACTAAAGAAATGAAAGAACCCCCCTGAAACACGAACGCCATCTACACATTATCACCATTAAATTAAACGAATAAAATAAAATTCAGAAATCAGAGTCCACAAAAATAATTTGGACAAACAAATACACAGAATCAATTAAAAAAAACAGCAACGTTTGTTTATGAAAAAAAACAATTCAGGGAAAGGGGAAAAAATGATACTAAAAATTAWAGGCCAAATTTTATTTCAAAATGAAAGAACTTACCGAAACTAAACGCTATAGTCGGCCATGTTAACGCCATCGGTTGAGGCCAATCCATCACTACAAGCACAAACATTATTTAAGTGAGATTAGTGATTGGAAGTAGTATATGAATCTTTCGAGAAATAAGGAAGTAACATGGAATGAGATACAAAATAGGGTTAGTATTTTTTAATTTTTTTTTAATTATATATTTATATGTCATCTTAGATATATTTTTCCTCTGTAGAATGAACTTCAGTCTCTTAAATTTGAAAGCACCCCACACTCAACAAAATTAGCAGATAGTCCCCAGTAGCTTTATATTTAGCATTTTGTATGATTTTAAAGACGCTGACTTCTTAAAAGAGATGAAACTATATAAAGGTTTTTTGTTGTGCTTGATTTTTAAAAGGAGTCATTTCAAATTTAGTGATATGCTCAAATACATAGATTGGTTGATCTGTTTTCTATCTTAGTGCCCCTTTGGAKTTAATTAATTAGTACGCACCGGTGAAGTATTAATTTTGTAATTTTGAAAGAAACTTGTCCGTATTTTATTTATTTATTTAATTTGACTAAACCTCAAGGGTATTCTGCATAGTCAACYATAAAATCAGAAACAATTTCTTTAACACAATTGGTTCTATGTGAAAATCAGTAATAATTGTTAAAGAGGAAYAACAACAAGAAGAAAAGATACCTCAGGCACAATATCATTCAATCTATCGATCAGATCTTAAAATAATATCAACGTAGCAGTAGTTGTTAGCAAATTCGATTGAACTAACCAACCGGGCTGTGGAGGCTTAGGGTCAACCGTTAGATGCCCTTCAAATAAATAACCTGCATTATTAAACATCATACATCAATCTCTAGTAATCCCTAAAAAAACTAGATAATTCAGTCGATCTGTAAAACAAAATATATCAAGAAAACTTGCAAAAGACAGATGTTTTTACCTCCATTAGTTCTATTTTCTGTAGACCTTAAATCCTCCGACTGGTTTTGTACTTCATTTAATTGGTCCCGCGCCATTGAAAATGCAACTTTTTAAATGCTTTCAATCGGAAGCTTTTGAGACAAGCTGTTCAGCTTCTTGGAAAAGGTCAAGCCTGGCTTGCCAAAATCCTGACGAGGGTATCTTGTCTTCAAAATAGTCGAAACCCGATATATTACGGTGTAGAACTGTAAACATCATATTTATTGAATTAAAAGAAAGACAACACAGAAAAATAACAAAAGCATCAACTTTTATTTGATTAACTGAAGCAATAAAACTTAAATAACTACCCAATTCAATCATAACAAAAATACATACTTTTTATGTATATGAAAACACTTACAGGACTAACAAATTCATAAGAATCTTTCAAATTTGATTACCTCCGCAGCCATTCATGGACAATGAACCGAGTTCTTGATATTTCTATCACCACAAATGGAAAGGGGTGCTTATATTGTGGTCAACACAAAATTKGACCAATAATAACTTTTGTTTCTTTTTTAATTTATTTGAAAAAAGGTAAAAAGGACAAATAAAAAGTCACATTCTTACGTGATTGGAGAAATGAACTGATGGTTTTGCAATTGCAGTTGGAGTTAAACTACTCCCTCATAAATAGCAATACCATCGCATACCTAAAAAAAGTGACATAGATCAACCCAACTAAAACTTTAGTCCACAACGGGATTGCAAAAAAAAAAGGGGTGGGGGGGAGGGGGCGACATTCACTAACATGCACCTCAGGTAATTGGAAAACTATTATTCAACCTAAACATCTAACTCGCAGCATCAACCCACCAGATGATAAGCAATACAAATCCTAAATTAGTCGAACTCAGACATTGAGAAACTTTATAAAAAATGAACATGAACATGCATAATTTCAATTCTTCACAGATCCAAACCTACAGAATTATGGCACACAATACAAAAGCTTTAAAAAATCATTACAGTTATTGACTGTGGTCAACATTTTCCTTATTTTTTCCCTTCCCCGCCATCGCCAACTTGTTTCTTCACTTTTGCAAAAAATGAAAAATGAGCGAAAAGACAATAAGATATGAATGTACAATGATGACCAAATCAACACACCAAGTCTTTAGCAGTATGCAGTGCTATAAAAAGTATTATACTTCCACAATGATGATGTTAGAAAGAAAATGTGTTTGAAATGGAATAGGGAGAATTTTCACCATGTTTTTGGTAGAGATTAAACGAAATGGAGGAGATTGTGCAGCTTCCTAATGACTTCTTGCCTTCCAAAATGGAATTCGAAAAGAAAATCATAATTCTTGGGATGCGGGATTTTTGGGTTCTTGTCTCACCTACAAGAAAAATATGCCCTCATTTATTAACACATCACATGTAAATTTGATAATTAGGGGCACTGGTTCTTAAAATTATTTTTAAAATCAGTCATTCATATCACTATGATTTTGAATATCCGTATCTTAATCCCCTTACCCACACATAACCGTATATTTACATGAAACTGTAAAACCTATGTAGAGAAAACTGAAATGCTCTCAGATGCAAGCTGGGGAAAAAATTGTTCGTGCAAACAGAACAAAAAAAAAATCATATACCTCATTACACAATAAATGCTCTTATCTCAACTATATCTCAAGTAACTAAGTTTTCATTAAAACCAAATGGAAAAAATATTAGGCTTCAATTTATTGACAATAAGATCACAAAGCTGAGAACTCACGCAGCAAAGACAATCAACTAATTCGATACGTAGCCAAAAGATAGCAATAATTTTGATCTCCGACGCGTCATTGTACAGTCTAGTAATTGAGGAACATGGTACAGTTGTGATATATCAAAGAAAAAAACTGACACTGGATCAGAAAATTGAGTTTCTTATTAAGAAGCAACAATGGCAACTATAAATCCAAAATTAAAGAAAAATATAATTATTAATCATCCAAATCAAGAAGGTAGCAGGACCAGAATCTCAATTTATGGCAAAATTTGAACAGCAGACTAAATCTATAATTAGGGCAAGAATTTTGTTACCTGTCGACCGTGTAACCGTAATTTCATATTTGAATACAATATACAAAGATTGACGGAAAAGAGCCCAGTCTGCCGGAGGACGGCAGCGGCGAGGTTGGAGACAGTCTGCCGGAGGATGGGCGCGGCGAGCGGCAGCGCAGCGGCTTCAGGCAGCGGTGGAGGCGGAGGACTGGAGTACAAAAACAGAAGGCGGAGGCGGAGGCTTCAGGCAGCGGTGGGGCGGAGGCGGAGGCGGAGCAGAGCTTCAAAATTTCAACAATGGCGTAGAGGCGGTGGGAGGGATAGGCCGCGGAGTAGGCTCCGTTCGAGAAGGGAGAGTTTTAATTTTGTTTTGTTCTGACTGTAGAGATTAAAACAGGAATAAAAAAAATTATGATGTGGCGAATGCAGATCGTCGGATGAGACACGGATCAACGGTTAAAACAAGTTGCTTGAGTTGGACGCGGATCGGTGACGTGGCATTTGGCAGACTTTCTACGGCGGTTTTAATAGAACCGCCGTTAAATATCATCACATTTACGGCGGTTCTAATAGAACCGACGTTAAATCTACTGCAATAATTAACTCATGA
Source organism: Phtheirospermum japonicum (assembly GCA_014905375.1). Lineage (NCBI taxonomy): Eukaryota > Viridiplantae > Streptophyta > Magnoliopsida > Lamiales > Orobanchaceae > Phtheirospermum > Phtheirospermum japonicum. The sequence continues at coordinate 572,309 of BMAC01000032.1, read as the reverse complement.
ACTAATTAACGTCGGTTTTTCAAGAACCGCCGTGAATACTTGTTAGTTCACGGCGGCTTTCTTAAAAACTGCCGTTAATTTAGTTCAGTTTTAACGTCAGTTTTCATAAAACCGCCGTAAAAAGTACGATTCTACGGCGGTTTTTATGAAAACCGCCGTTAAATGACCAATTTAACGGCGGTTTTTCCAGAACCGCCGTTAATCAGCCGACTTCGTATCCTGTTTCTGCACTAGTGAATGGAAAAAGAAGGGAAGGAAACAAAGAAAAAATGAAAAAAAAATACATTTAGCAGCCAATGGGAGTTGAACCGAGGACATGTTAGCAGGAGAGTCCATCAACAAACCACCTCCCAATCCCAATATTCTTTATGTTAGTGGAGGTCTTTAACTATATAAACAAAAATAACAAAGAAAATTCTATATACTAATAAGGTTTTTAAAATTTTCGGAGAGGCCATGGCCCCCTCAAGTTGTAGAGTAGATCCTCCAATGATCCCATGGATGTTCTGATACCCACGCAGGTAATTTCTCCATATTAGTTATAAAAGTCTTATCTAATAATATCGATTTTTTTTGAAATTGTTGAATTAATTGTGTAGGAAACTAATTATTAGTTTTGCTTAATATCTGCATGGTTCATTTCAAAGGAACTTGCTCTTCCTGGTGTAAAGAGAATAGATCAGCTCGCTGGGTGATTTGAACTTTTGTGTACCTACTTATAAAGATTTGTCAAGATTTTAAAAGCTCGCCCACAAGAGAACGAGATCGCGTGTAGGTTGATAAGTTGACTCAAATCGTCTCTCAAGGACAACAAAACTTGGGGTCTTAGAAGTTTGTTAAGAAAAACGTAAATTCAAATATTTTTTGGGGTTTTGTTTAAAACTGATTAACAACTAAGGAATTGAAAAGCACGAATATAAATTTTAATCCTAATTAACTAAGCTAAATTTACCGACTTGGATTTAAAAACTTATGATTAACCTAAGTTTACGAACTAATTAATTATCTAATGGCAACTCACTTAGAATCCTAAAAATGCAGCAATAACTTAGATTTTAATTGAGAACGTAGCAAAATTTCAAATTCATAAACGAATCAAATATATCAACTTGCATAAACGAACCTAAGAAGCATGCATAAACTCAATTAACCTAAAGCAATTACTTAACCCTAATTACTAAGTAGTGATCTAAGAAAACCTTAATTAAATCCTAAAATGCAGCGATGATCAAGTATTATAAAATGAAATCGAATTACTTCAACGGATTTCAAAAGCATACGAAAATTCAATTAACACTAAGCAAGCAATAACATAAACGAAATTAAATTGCATAAACTAATTTCATAAATAACATCAAGGAATTCGAATCTCCAATACTTAATCATGCATCAAATAAACTAATTAAAACAGAAAAACTTCAATTTGAATTGATCAACTAAAACCAAGTTCATCAACCAACTCAAGAATATCAAATAAAAGCAATTATCTAGTACTTCAACTATGAAAATTAAAACTAAGAAAACAATAAAAAGATAGGATTACTTATTAAGTCTAAGAATTCCAAAAAATTCTCCAACTACTTCCAAGAAAATAATAGATCTCGGACGGAAAAATAGGCTGCGCAAACTCGAACGTCTTCGAGACTCGAGGACCTTGATTTCTCGATGTTGATCTTCAATCTATGCTAAAGGGTGTTGAAAACATGTTTCTAACCCTAGGAATAATTTTTGGTAACCTTATAAAGACTATAGTATTCTGCAAACTCGGATTAATGGTGTGGTATTTATATAATTCCGATTTCTTGGAGAACAAGTAACATAAGTCGGTTACTGGGCCCAATAATGGTAGCACTTAGCGGTAAGAAGGCTACCGTTAAAGCTATCGTTAATGTATCTGTTGCCTTATAACGATGGTGGTAACGGTACGGTTGTAATCATAAATTGTATCGTTAAGCTCTCAGTCCACCTCTAGCGATTACGTAACGGTGGTAACCGCTAAGCGTAACGGTGCTGTCTAGCGGTAAGTCTACCATTAGGTCTAACCGTTAACTTCCAAAAACTTGCTACTTCATCGCCAGAATGCTCGATTCTCGTATCTTAATCATCAATCTTCATCTCTTACGTGCTGAGCTCCTCCGGTTACTTAGCTATAAGGCGAAAAACAGAGATAATTCACATATTTGCATTAATTAAGATCAAATTGCGGTAAAATAAGATGGAAGTATAAATATACGAAGTTAAGCTTAAACTATCCAACTTATACCAAAAACATTAGGAAAAAGTAACTAAATTACTAATAAAAATGAGCACAAATACATGTTAATCAACTACCCCACGCTTTATTAGTTTGATCGTCCTTGAACAAACGATAATTTCAAAGATAAAATAGAATGGAAATAAGCTCAAGCAATGAGTCGTGTCATGCTACATACATAGTTTTGAAATATAGATACATGTCACGCAACTTCAAACACTCTACCCTTATTAAGTTGTCACTTCAAAATTAAATTCATGCATCCTCACAAAGGGTAATATATATGGGTGTACGCTCAAAGCACTCAAGTATTTTTTGCATAGGACGTGTATACGCTCAAATCATACAAATACATGCACAATAAACAAGAACCGAAAATCAATCTCTTCTTATTTCAAATTAAGTGTGTAACCAACAAAGAATCAGAAAAGGTCTTTTCGGGTTGTAATGTAGGGCTCTTTGGACGGGTATGGAGTATATAAGTCGTGTGGTTAACTCACGATCTAACGTGATCAATAACTAACAAAACTATTCTAATCACGAAACTAAGTGCTTCACCTCATTCAAAAGAAAACCTCACTAAACACTCATAACGTAGCCTTTAGGCTATTTCTCAACTCGTAAAGCGTAAACTGACTTTCGCTCAAACCACTTAAACAATCTAGAAGCTTATAATTATGCTTCCTTATTACAACTCAACTATTGCCTCTCAAACATTAGGCTTCATAAGAAAATTAACAATAAACACAAGCCTTTAAAATCGTAGGCAACGACTCAACACGATCCACCATCCTTTTTATTTTATTTTTCTTCTGTTCTTTATATATTTTGTCCCCCTTTTACTCTTCTATTTTTTATGGGTCTTTTTTTTTTTAAGATGGTGATCCTTAACACTATTACAATCTTTCATAAATCCCTAATCAAAACTCCACAACACAAATAACCAATAAAAATAACTAACTCCCACCCCACGCTTTTAATGGTTGTAGGAGTCGACTAAAAACACTAATGGTTAATGGAAATAGATGATTTGGATATGAGAGGCTCATTCAGAATTTTTAGTGGCTAAAATATATGGATATAGTGCTAGATTGTTGTTGGCGACGTTTCATGGTTTGATTGAAAGAAAATTAAGTTTGGAATTGAAAGGCTTGTGTATGAGAAAATCTTGAAGGCTTGAAAGAATTATGAGAGGTGGAGCTCTAGGGGTTGGTTATATATAGGTATCATTGGGTCTTGAAAGTAGGAATCCTAATTCTTCTCCAACTTCAATTTAAGGTAGGACAATTAAACTTACCTATTTTAAATAGAACTCTTAAAAGGTAGGCAATCTAGACATATAATTACATGAAAAAACGTCCAAATATAACCAAAATAAAACTTGCCTTAGAGAAATAAATTCCAAAGAATTCCCCAATTAATTTCCACAAATTTCGCAAAAACCGAAAAACTAGCGGTAGCGTTAGCAGTAAAGCTAACCGTTAGTTCTTACCGTTAAGTACTTACCGTTACCTCTGTTCTTGACATTTAACGGTCAATCTATGGTTGATTATCATCGTTACACGCCTGGATTGGATGCTAGCTGTACTGACTAGCGGTAATGAGTTACCGCTATGTAACCGTTAGGTCTTCAGAATTGGTGAATTTTTCATCTTTCCCTACACATCAACCTTGTATAAACGTATCATAGCAATTTTCTTGAAAACCAAGTAAATAAATTAAAGAAAAAGGAAAAGAAAAACACATGAAAAAGAAAAACAAACACCTGGGTTGCCTCCGAAGAAGCGCAACTTTTAACGTCTCTTGCTCGACGCATTTCTAGAAGTTAATCTTTAGTCAAAGGTGGATATACGAACTCCACCATTTCACGATCCTTATTTATTGCTATTCCCTCACGGTAAAGCTTCACTCGATGTCCATTGACTTTAAAAGACGTATCCTTCTTTTCGTCGTAAAGAGTGACTGCTACAAAATCGTTTAGTTCCTTGATCACGAACGGTCAACTCCATCTCAACTTCAGCTTCCCTGGAAACAATTTCAATCGTGAATTATAAAGTAAAACTAACTTACCAACTTCCAATTTCTTATCAACGATATGGTTGTCGTGACATGTTTTCATCATCTTTTTCTGTCTCTAGGCATTGTTATACGCTAATCTTGCAGATTGCCCAACTTTCTCTATGCACTAGCTCAACCGGTAGATGACACGCCTTTCCGTAAACTAGCTGAAAAGGGGTTAAACCGAGCACTGTCTTGTATGCAGTTTTATAAACCCACAGTGCGTTTACCAGTTTCGTGGCCCAGTCTTTCCTATTTGAGCCCACCGTCTTTTCTAAAATGCTCTTCAATTGGCGGTTGCTCATTTCAACTTGACCAGAGGTTTGGGGATGGTAAGGGGTAGCCACCTTGTGTCGTACTCCGCGCTTATTCATCAATCTTCTGAATGCTCTATTGCAGAACTGACTCCCTCCATCACTTATTATAGTTTTAGGGACTCCAAACCTACTAAAAATATTTTCTCTTAGGAATTTCAAGACAATCTCTGCATTAAATTTGCGTGTAGAATAACTTCTACCCATTTGTAAACATAGTCAACGCCCACCAAGATGTACTCAAAATCGCCGCTCTTTGGAAACAACCCCATAAAGTCAATTCCCCATACGTCAAAAATCTCCACTACTTAATTTAGATCTAGAGGCATCTCATCTCGCTTTCCTATATTCCCTGTCCTTTGACAACTGTCAAAGTGCTTGCAATATTTGTAAACATCGGCAAACAATGTTGGCAAAAAAAAAAAAAACCCAGCTAAAAGAATCTTGAATGCTATTTTCTGCGCCCCGAAATGCCCACCAAGGTCGTGGCAGAAGTGCATAATGCTTATCATCTCATCATCCGGAACAAAATGCTTGTTCATCCCGTCTTTGCATTGTTTAAACACGAAGGGGTCATCCCAGAGGTAGCTCTTACATTTATGCAAAAACCTTTTCCTCTCTTGGTAGTTCAAGTTGTTAGGTATAATATCACAAGCAAGAAAATTCACGATACCCACACACCAAGGAGTAATAGAAGTATTAAGAGCATAAGCATTTTCATATAGAAATAAATCATCAATCATGTCTTGATCATCATTTTCAGTTACCATCCTAGGCAGGTGATCAGCTACAACATTTTCACAGCCACGTCTATCCTTAATCTCTACGTCCAACTCTTGTAACAACAAAATCCAACGAATCAAACGTGGTTTACTTTGTGGCTTAGAAAATAAATGGCGTAATGCAGCATGAACAATATGCACAATCACTTTAGCTCCCAAAAAATAAGATCAAAATTTGTCTAAAGAGAACACGACTGCTAGCAATTATTTTTCAGTGGTTGTATAGTTACGTTGGGAATCATTAAGCATATAACTCGCATAGTAAATAATCCTAAGAAACTTATCGACACATTATCCTAGAACAGACCCTACAGCTTTGTTGGACGCATCACACATTATTTCAAATGGTAGGGTCCAATCAGGGGCAACAACAATTGGTGCTAATGTAAGTTTTTCTTTAAGAGTTTCAAACACATTCATACAAGCTTCACCAAACACAAACGAAGTATCTTGAGCTAACAATTGACATAGTGGGCGACTAATTTTGGGAAAATCTTTAATAAAACGCTTATAAAACCCTGCATGCCCAAGAAAACTCCGTACTCCTTTAACATCACGAGGGGGAGGAAGGGTTTCAATAACATCAATCTTTGCTTTATCTACTTCCAACCCCTTCCTAGAAACAACATAACCTAGAACAATGCCACTTTTAACCATAAAATGGGATTTCTCCCAACTCAATGTAAGACTTTTTTCTATGCAACGTTCTAATACTTTAGTCAAATTGGACAAACAACTTTCAAATGAATCACCGAATATAGAAAAATCGTCCATAAATAATTCCAAAAAATCATCAATAAAATCAGTAAAGATGTAAATCATGCACCTTTGAAACGTTGCTGGAGCGTTGCATAAACAATTCTTTTTCTTCATGTTCTTTTAATCCAGAATATATAATGCCGGGCTCGAGAAAAACGTATTTCAGATGACTTGGTAGTGGTTTTAGCTCCATTTTAGGCTCGAGCTCTGGCGCGTTAGCTATTTCATATAACTCTTCATCAAAATCTTCATAATCCTCAAGATCTTCAGTAATTTTGCTCAAGTCAGCTTCTAGTATTTCTTCCACCCTCCTCGAAAATTTGGCGGCGTCCTCGTCGCCTAAGTCATCCAAAACTGTGATTCCTTTAAGCTCGTAGACGCAAGATGCGATGGGATCAAAGAACGAACAATCATCTTTCATAGAAGGGAAGGGAGTGTTTTGAATATCCTTTAGAGAAAACGTCACCGATTCGCCCAAAATGGTCATTGTCATCCTTCCTTTGTGAACATCAATCAAGGTATGGAAGTAGACATAAACGGGCATCCTAAAAAATGTTATTCTCCTTGCTCGCAATCGGTACCTCACCAACGTCCAAAATCACAAAATCAACCGGTATCACTAGCTCTCCAACCTACACTAAAACAGTTTCAACAATCCCCAAAGGTTACCGAATTGAACGATCGACTAACTGTAGTCGCATGATTGTTGGTTTCAGTGTCCCAAGATCACATTCTTGATAAAGTGAGTAAGGCATTAGGTTAATTCCTGCCCCAAGATTTAACATTCCCTTTGCTGTTGGTCCATTTGCCAATGAAATAGTAATGCAGAAACTTCCAGGGTCCTGTTCCTTATGTGGCAATGGTTTCTTGAAAACTGCGCTCACTTCCTTTGACAATGCTACATGCTGATTTGTCGCCAAGCGTCTCTCCCTTGAAGCAAGTTCCTTAAAAAATTTCACGTAGGCTAGCATTTGTTTGATTACATCCAAAAGTGGCAAGTTAATATTAAATATCTTCAATAGGTTATATAGTTCCATGAATCTTTTGTTCTCTTTAGCTGGACGCAAACGGCTTGGGAAAGGAACAACATCCTTGATTGGGGTCGTCAATTGCTTTGGCTGTGAAGCTTTTGGAACATCGTCCTGGGTAAGGGCACCATTCGGAATCGTCCCTTTTATGGATCCATGAACATATCTATTAGAAGACTTATGAAGCTGATCTTCTGTTTTAGAAACATCTTCCTTGCTAGGAGTTGGTGTCTTGTCCTCAGCGTCGACTTCATCATCTAGGTCAACTATTCTGTTGTCGATCTTCTTGCCGCTGCGAAGGACATGAACTGCCGAAGCTTGCTCTGCCTGGCTTGGAAGTCTATCCTTCTCATTTGAAATCCTGGCTACATCGGACGATAATTGACCCATAATTATTTCTAGTTTTCTTTGGCCAGCTGAATTATCAAGAATAACTTTTATTATTTCCTTCATTTCATCTCGAACTTCATTTCTAAACTGCACGAGTCCATCCCGGTTTCTAATAGTCTCAGCCACTTGATTCTGCTGCCAAACCAGTAAATGATCACCTGTTTGGACTTTAGTTGGCGTTGGCCCCCGCATTTGGAAATTATTTGGGAGTGGTGGTGGTGCTTGCGCATGGGGTGGTGGGTATTGTAGGTCGGGTGGCATATAATTGGGGTTCCTTGGACCCCACTTAAAAAGAGGAGAATCATGTTGCACGTTAAATTGTTTCATGGGTTTCTGCCCCGAATTAGAAAAATTGTGGATGGCGCTAACGTCTTCTTGCTGTTCATTGTTGATTCGACACATGTCTGCTAAATGTTCGGGGGATCCGCATTGGTAACACGTCGCAACAACCTTCTTTGAAGAGGATTTTCTCGCCCGCTCGGCTTTCCAAGTTGCTAATTGCTCGTCAAAAATTTCCCTACACGCCTTCTTGACCATATGACTATCTCGTACCAAAGCCATAGCTCCATCATCTTTATCAGTCTTGGTTGTGGACACTGCATTCACTTTTAATTTATGAGGTCGAGAGTTGGTCTGTCTAGATTTTTCACTTTGCTTCTCCAAGACTCGTTTTGCCTTGAGGGCCGTTAAATCTCCGAAATCTCCTTCTGCCGCTATTTCAACTTCACTTTTTCCCATGTTCAACAAACCATCAAAGAAAAATTGGTTAGTCATCTCGGGAGAGTATTTATGGTGGGGGCATGCTTGCAAAAGTGTCTTGTTACGCTCCCATGCTTCATGAAATAGCTCTCCCTCCAACTGTTCAAAGGTAGCAATTTGTCTCCGAAGATGTCTCGTTGTTTGTGCTGAGTAGTATTGATTGAGGAACTTTTCGCTTATTATCTCCCAATCCTTTAACGATCTTGGTTCTAAGGATAGTAACCACACCTTCGCTTTGTCCTTCATGCTATAGGGAAAGCAAATCATTTGCACCTCCTCCCGGTTAAGGGCCATTAACCACGAATCTGCCCACTTCATCAATAAAACAGTTCAAAAACGCCAAAGGGTCTTCATAGGCACTTCCGTGAAAAGTCGGGAGTAAATTAATTTGATGCGGTTTAATATCCACTTCCCTTGCAGTTGGTCCAAGAACAATAGCCGACCTAAAAAGCACAACCTTCGGACGTGCCAAATCACACTATGGAGGTGCTTGAGCGTGCCTTGGCGCTCTCTCTCGACGATAAACTTCCTCATATTCACTCTCGAAATCTTGAACATCTTGGTCGTCGAACCATTCATCTACAAGTTCTCGCCGAGGGGATGGTCTGTCAGAATAATCATCACGTAAGTTCTCGATATGTCTTGCGTTTCTTCCTCTGTTTCTTTGTCTTTGTTGTTGCCTGGTCCAATTGTTTTGTGGTTGAATTTGGCCCTCAATTTGTTTTGGTTCGCTTCCATATTCTCCCCTACATCTTCGTGTTTGAGGTAAGGGCAGATTATTGTTTATAGCGTCGAATAATGCGGTATGGCCATCTTCATAACTTGATCGTCTCGACATGGTCTCGGGAATCTCGTCGCACACAAAATCAGTATCTATAGAAGAAATGCTCTCGGGAACGGGTACGGGCCTTGGTCTTATTGGTTTCGCTCGATGGATGTCGTCAAGAAATCGTGCAAGATCGAGGTGAAGGGAACGTCTACCTTGCATAAACTCAACAAAACATAAACGTACTAATCGGAAAAATCCAAACCAAGCACACGTATGCAAATAAACGATGAAAATAAAATATAATAAACAAAAATCTTTGACTCCTTATTGTTGTCCCAGGCAACGGCGCCAAATCTTGATTCAACTTTTATGTACCTACTTATAAATATTTGTCAAAATTTTAAAAGCTCGCCCGCAAGAGAACGGGATCGCATGTAGGTTGATAAGTTGACTCAAATCGTCTCTCAAGAACAACAAAATTCGGGGTCTTAGAAGTTTGTTAAGAAAAACGTAAATTCAAATATTTTGGGGGTTTTGTTTAAAATTGATTAACAACCAAGGAATTGAAAAGCACGAATATAAATTTTAATCCTAATTAAATAATCTAAATTTACCGACTTGAATTTAAAAACTTATGATTAACCTAAGTTTATGAATTAATTAAATATCTAATGGCAACTCACTTAGAATCCTAAAAATGCAGCGATAACTTAGATTCAGATAAAAAATGTAGCGAAACTTCAAATTTATAAACGAATCAAATATATCAACTTGCATAAACGAACCTAAGAAGCCTGCATAAACTCAATTAACCTAAAGCAATTACTTAACCCTAATTGCTAAGTAGGGATCTAAGAAAACCTTAATTAAATCCTAAAACACAGCGATGATCAAGTATTATAAAATGAAATCGAATTACTTCAATGGATCTCAAAAGCATACGAAAATTCAATTAACACTAAGCAAGCAATAGCATAAACGAAATTAAATTGAATAAACCAATTGCATATTTAACATCAAGGAATTCCAATTTCCAATACTTAATATGTATAAAATAAACTAATTAAAACTGAAAAACTTCACTTTGAATTGATCAACCAAAACCAAGTTCATCAACCAACTCAAGAATATCAAATAAAAGCAATTATCCAATACTTCAACTATGAAAATTAAAACTAAGAAAACAATAAAACCATAGGAATACTTATTAAGTCTAAGAATTGCAGAAAATTCTCCGACTACTCCGAAGAAAATGAAAGATTTCGGACGGAAAAATGTGCTGCGCAAACTCGAACGTCTTCGGGACTCGCGGACCTTGATTTGATTTTGATCTTCAATCTATGGTAAAGGGTGTTTAAAACATGTTTCTAACCCTAGGAATACTTTTTGGTAACCTTATAATGACTATAGTATGCTGCAAACTCGGATTAATGGTGTGGTATTTATAGAATTCCAATTTCATGGAGAACAAGTCACATGAGTCGGTTACTGGGCCCGATAATGGTAGCACTTAGAGGTAAGAAGGCTACCGTTAAAGCTATCTTTAATGTCTCTGTTGCCTTCTAACGGTGGTGGTAATGGTATGTTTGTAATAGTTAAGTGTATCGTTAAGCTCTCAGTCCACCTCTAGCAATTACGTAACGGTGTGGCAACCGCTAAGTGTAACAGTGCTGTCTAGCGGTAAGTCTACCGTTAGGTCTAATCGTTAGCTTCCAAAAACTTGCAACTTCTTTTCCGTAACGCTCGATTCTCGTCTCTTAATTATCAATCTTCATCTCTTACGTGCTAAGCTCCTCCGATTACTTAGCTATAAGGCGAAAAATAGACATAATTCACCTATTTGCATTAATTAAGATCAAAATGCGGTAAAATAAGCTGGAAGTATAAATATACGAATTTAAGCTTAAACTATCCAACTTATACCAAAAAAAATAGGAAAAGTAACTAAATTACTAATAAAAATGAGCACAAATACGTGTTAATCACTGGGTCCCCAGAATAGGTCGCCACACCAGGTCATCAGGGACCAGGTCACCACAGGATAGGACGTCAGAGCCACCACATGCATTCCCCTGCACAGCTCCGCAGCAGAACCAGTCTCTTGAACTTTTGTCTTATTAGATGTCACATGTTATTCTATTTATTTATTCCATTAAGTTATCTAGGGTTGTGCTTACTCTATTGTGTCTTGACACGTTTAGTTGTCATCCTAGGTTTTATGTATTGCGTCGCCCTATATAATGTGGGTTGACACTTGTATCAAACAAGCAATTAATATAGAATATATCATTTAAGAGACATGTTGCTTTCAAGCTTAAAGTTTCAAACTTTTACTGCTTTCTACATGTGCAGACTGCACATTTCTTATTATGGATCAGAGCTATTAAGCTCTGATCCGGATCCCTCTTCTTATCCTTTATCTTTTTCCCTTTAAAACATGGCAGTAGAATCACATGTTTCTGTTTCAAATGGAACCACACAGTTTTCCCAACCGGTTTCCCTCCAGTCTCAATTAACTAGTGTAAAACTAAATGAGTCAAATCACCTTATTTGGAAACAACAAATTCTTGCTGCTATCAGAGGGTATGGATTAGAGCACTACATCAATGGCTCTATTACCCCTCCAAATCCCCTTTTACCTAGCACATCTTTTGAATCCATAACACCTAATCCTTTATATTTATTATGGAGCAGACATGATCAGTTACTAGCTTCTTGGATATTATCTTCATTGTCTGAAAGCATATTAGTCACCATTGTTGGCTTGAATACATCTCAGGAAATATGGCAGTGTCTAGAGAAAAAATTTTCTAGTCAGAATGATGCCAAGATCTTGCAATATAAGCTGCAGCTTCAGACAAACAGAAAAGAAAACATGTCAATGAGAGAGTACCTGAACAAGATCAAAGGTTGTTGCGATCTTCTTGGATCAGCAGGCCCAAGAGTGAGTGAAAGAGATCATCTTTTGTAAGTCCTCTCTGGGCTACCTCAAGATTATAATCCAGTATTGGTGTCCCTTTCCACAAAAATGCCACCTTGCACCTTAATGGAGGCCTACTCTGTCTTATTGAGCTTTGAAACAAGAACTGAAGGCACATAAACACACTACTGAACCTAAATTTTGTGTAGCTACTTATAAATATTTGCCAAAATTTTAAAAGCTCGCCCTCCAGAGAACGGGATCGCGTGTAGGTTGATAAGTTGACTCAAGTCGTCTCTCAAGGAAAACTAGATTCGGAACTTCCTTTTGTATTGGTTTTTTCACGAATAATAAATAAGAATAAAAACCTAATCTAAACACATAAAAATAATAAATTGATTTAAATGAAGAATAATAAAAATTAAAGTTTTGAAAAGATTAAAGAATCAGAGGTTCTAGAGCTTCGATTCGTCTCCACGATCTCTTGGGAAAAACTAATTGATGGTTCATAACGAATCTAGGCTCTAGACCCATAAGGTCTAGCCAACCAATCTCATCAATATCATCATCATAATCCCAACACAATCATCAATATACTCAAGATCCATACAATTCATCATACTTGGGGGGGTTTGTTTGTTTGAAGATCAATTATTCTAATAAAAATTCTAAAAGGCATATAATCAAAAGAATGAGAAATTAATTAAACTAATTAAGCAAAAGTAATTGAAAACTTACTCGTTAAACGAAGAAGAGTAACAGCGTCTTGTTGCGAAATCTCGAATCTAAATTACCTAAGAACTAATCTAAAATCTAAGAATTTAAAACTAAGATATTTAAAGAGTAACTAAGGAAATAAAAGGGCACTTGTTGGGGTTGTCAGCCCCCAAAAGGCCTTGGAACCCTAGGAATATGATAATGTATCTGAAATTCCGAAATACAAAGGGTATATATAGTTATTGCAAAAATTGGGCAGCAAGTCAGGGTAGCGGCAAGGAGCTACCGTTAAATCTATCGTTAATGTCTTTGTTGCCTTCTAACGGTGATGTTAACGGTACGGTGTGCAATCATTAAGTGTATCTTTAAGCTCTCAATCCTCCTCTAGCGATTGGGTTAACGGTAGGTGTAACGGTAAGGCTACCGCTAGGTACTAACCGTTAGCTTCAAAACCTTGCTACTTCTTCGTCGGGACGCTCGATTCTTGTCTCTTAATCATCAATGTTCATCTCTTATGTGCTGAGCTCCTCCGGTTACTTAGCTATAAGGCCAAAAATAGAGATAATTCACCTATTTGTATAAATTAAGATCAAAATACGGTAAAATAAGTTGGAAGTGTAAATATACAAAATTAAGCTTAAACTATCCAACTTATACCAAAAACAATAAGAAAAAGTAACTAAAATACTTCTAAAACCAAGACAAATTAGTGCTAATCAACTACCCCACGCTTTATTGGCTTGTTCGTCCTCGAACAAACTAGATTCAAAGTATAACAAGAAAGAAAATAAGCTCAAGCAAAGAGTCGTGTTATGCTACATACATAATTTTGAAAATATAGATACATGTCACGCAACTTCAAACACTCCACCCTTATTACATTGTCACTTCAAAATCAAATTCATGCTTCCTCACAAAGGGTAATATGTGGGTGTACGCTCAAAGCACTCAAGTACTTTCTACATGGGACGTGTATATGCTCAAATCATACAAATACATGCATAATAAATAAGAACCGAAAATCAATCTCTTTTCAATCGCATATTAAGTGTGCTATCAACAAAGAATCGAAAAAGGTCTTTTCGGGTTGTAATGTAAGGCTCTTTGGACGGGTATGGAATATATAAGTCGTGTGGCTAACTAACAATCTAACGTGATCAATAACTCACCAAACTATTCTAATCACGAAGCAATGTGCTTCACCTCATTCAAAAGAAAAACCTCACTAAACACTCATAACGTAGCCTTTAAATTTAGGCTATTTCTCAACTCGCAAACCGTAAACCGACTTTTGCACAAACCACTTAAATAAAATAGAAGTTAATGATACACTTCTTCTTCAACACAACTAATTGCCCTTAAACATTAGGCTTCATAAGAAAATAAGAAATTAAAACACAAGCCTTTATAAACGTAGGCAACTACTCAACTGGAACCACCAAGATTCACCATCCTTCTTTTAATTCTTTTTCTCTCTTTTTTTCTTTTTTAAAGGATGGTGGTCCTTGATATTATTACAAAATCATAAATCCCTGATAAAATTTCCAAAACACAACTAACCAATAAAAATAACTAACTTCTACCCCACGCTTTTAATGGTTGCAGGAGTCGACTAATAAACACTCATGGCTAAAGGAAATGGGTTATTTGGTTATGATTGGCTCATTCGGAATTTATAGTGGCTAATATATATGGATATGGCCGGAATAAGGTTTTTTTCTTTGCCTTATCGTCATGTTCAAATCTAACTACACACAACGACTTCAAAGAGATCTCAAAACAGAACTCACTCAAGTACATGCAAAGATGATAATCACAAAGGCTACTCACTGGCTTTTTGCATGAAAAAGTTTTGAATTGACGCTGCTTTTAAGGTTTTGCGAAATTATTTGCATTCAAGTACCATTTTACAATATATAAATAATAATTTAATAAATTTTATGCACTTATACACGCTCAAAGACAGAAACCTCAAATTATACTTAATTAACTTCAACAGGCAAGCCAGACAAACACAATTCAACGCGGGAATAGTGATCAATCACGTAAAATACTAGCTACTACAAAACAACGAATTAAAATTGCACAATTATCAATCATAAATCATACTCAACCATACCCTCCTCTAATAACTCGGTAATCCCCCGGTTGCCATAAAGATATATAAAAATAAATCAAAAGAGGAAAGGAGTAAGAAAGCGTCCCTGAAAAATTAAATAGTCGAGCTGCTCTAAATAGCGTTATGCAAGCATCCTTCGTCTTGAATTTCTTGATTGGAAATACCTTGAATAAAAACCTAAAAAGACAAAACAAACAAACAAAAACAAACTAACTAGTAAAACTTAAAGAAGAAGAAAAGAAAATGAATACTTGGGTTGCCTCCCAAGAAGCGCTTGTTTAACGTCGAAAGCTCGACGCCTTCTATGAACGATGCTATCCCGGATCCAAAAATAAGTGACGATCGTGCCACGCCATAGTGTTCTCCAAGAGTAAACATGGGCGCTTAAAATCACCAAGGCGGGCATGGTAATCAAGCCGTAGAATTAAAACTCCAACTCGCTTTGGAGGTCGAAAAAGCGAGTAGTTGATCACCACGAACATATCATAAGTAAATTTCGGCATAGGTAGATCCTCTACTTTTGGAAAAACTAGGAAATCCGTCAAACAAACGACAAATCCCTCAAACAAACCGAACTCCTTCAATTCTTTATCATCCCCCTCAACATGTCGAAAAATATTTAATGTACCATCCGGGCATAGGGAAGGGGAAGTTTCCTCGATTACCTCAACCACCATCTTAGTCTTAACTTTGATCAATGCTTTGGGTGGCACAGTATGATGCTCAACAATCTCGTCTCTCCCTAATAACTCTTCCACCGTTTCAAAATTTCGAATCAACAAAGGTTCGGGTGGAACGAATTGGGGTTCAATAATCTCACCCTTTTCTAACTTGGGCTCCTTAACACCTCCATTCTCATTAATCTCGGGTCGACTCGAATCTTCAACATCCTCCAGAATCTCTAACGGCAATACCTCAACATTCTCATCTAAAGTTTCATTGATTAACGCATGGGGAGAGATCACAACCAAATCCTCTATAACCTCCTCCTTACAAATATCTCTCAAGTGATCATTCAAGATCGTATTCTCAACCTCTAAGATGGGCTCAATTGCAACAAGAATCGGCATCTCAGGCTGACCTGGAAGTTCATCTTTCTCGTTCGACCTTTTTGCTAAATAATCCTCGATTTGACCACACAGTGCCTCTATATTCTTTGCAAACTTAGAATAGTTATCTCGTATAGTCGATAGCGCAAGTTCGTCTTGATGGTGAATGGTTTCGGCTTCTTGATCTTGTTGTTCTACCATTAATTGGTCATTTAGTTGGTAGTCTACATAGCTCGGGTAGTAAGGAATCGAGGCGGGAGGGGAATAAGATTCGTAACTTGGATAAAAAGAATTAGAGTCAGATAGAGCATTCAATTCATATCCCGTTTGAGAACAAGGTGGTGTGGAGGGAGAGTTTGAAGGTTCAGAACTCTCTATTTCGGCTTGTAGGGCTGTGAACTCTTCACGAAACACTTTCCTGACATAATCCTTGAACTTCTGGATGTCGGTATCATTCCATTGTGGCTCATAGTCAAATGGTACTATGCATTCATTCTCCAAATGTCCTCGGCCTCCACAACGATCACAAACTACATTGGGAACGTAGAACTTACACAAGAATTTATCGTATATGTCATCCCATGTTTGCAAGGAATCAGGCTCTTGCCTCCGTAACCAATTCTTTGCTTGATCTCTTAGTTGAAAAGGGAAGAGTCTCATCCTCACTTGGTCCCTAGTAAGCCCGAGAAGTGGAGAATCCTGGGTGATGTACTCGAACTTTTGAATGAATTGTAGCGCATCTTTGTTCCGAAGCACATAGAAAATCGGAAGATTCTTTTGGTCGTACTCGTCAGGATAGTAATTCAGCATCGCGGCGCTCAATGGAATGGCCGGTCAAAGGGCACGACGCCAATCGTATGGTGGTATCTCGTACGGGTAAGACATTTTTTTATTAATTTTTTAATAATTTTTTTTAAAGAAATAAAAAAAATAATTTTCGAATTTATTATTATTTTTTTAATTTCGATTCATTTTTCTTGAATTCCCAAATTTTTTATATTTTTTTTATATATATTTTTTTTTGAAAAATGGTTTGAAAAATTTTGGTTTTGGTTGTAGACGTACCTTGCAAACACAACACTCAATGCACAAGATTAAACGCACTGGTGGAAAATAATAAAAAAAAATAAAACAAAAAATCACAAATAAATATTAAAGATAAACAAAACGAAAATAAAAACACAAATAAGGATAATGAAGAGCAAACACAAAATTCACAACCTTTAGTTTTCCCCAGCAACGGCGCCAAAATCTTGAACCGAACTTTTGTGTACCTACTTATAAATATTTGTCAAAATCTTAAAAGCTCGCCCGCAAGAGAACGTGATCGCGTGTAGGTTGATAAGTTGACTCAAGTCGTCTCTCAAGGAAAACTAGATTCGGAAGTTCCTTTTGTGTTTGTTTTTCACAAATAAGTAATAAGAATAAAAACCTAATCTAAATACATAAAAACAATAAATTGATTTAAACGAAGAATAATAAAAATTAAAGTTTTGAAAAGATTAAAGAATCAAGGATTCTAGAGCTTTGATTCATCTCCACGATCTCTTGGGAAAACCCAATTGATGGTTCACAACGAATCTAGGCTCTAGACCCATTAGACCTAGCCAACCAATCTCATCAATATCATCATCATCATAATCCCAACACAATCATCAATATACTCAAGATACATACAATTCATCATACTTGGGGGGGTGGGTGGGGGGTGGGGGGTATGTGTTATTTGTTTGAAGGTCAATTATTCTAATAATAACTCTAACAAGCATATAATTAAAAGCATAAGAAATTAATTAAACTAATTAAGCGAAAGGAATTGAAAACTTACTCATTAAATAAAGAAGAATAACAACGTCTTGGTGCGAAATCTTGAATCTAAATTACCTAAGAACTAATCTAAAATCTAAGAATTTAAAACTAAGAAATTTAAAGAGTAACTAAGGAAATAGAAGGGCACTTGTTGGGGGTGTCAGCCCCCAAAAGGCCTTGGAACCCTAGAAATATGATAATGTATCCCAAAATCCGAAATACAAAGGGGTATATAGAGTTATTGCAAAACTTGGGCAGCAAGTCAGGGTAAGTCGGTTATCTGGGTCGTTAACGGTAGCACTTAGCAGTAAGGAGATATTGTTAATGTCTCTGTTGCCTTCTAATGGTGATATTAACGGTACGGTGTGCAATCGTTAAGTGTATCATTAAGCTCTCAGTCCTCCTCTAGCGATTGTGTTAACGGTAGGTGTTACGGTAAGGCTACTGCTAGGTACTAACCGTTAGCTTCAAAATATTGCTACTTCTTAGCCGGGAGGCTCGATTCTTGTCTCTTAATCATCAATGTTTATCTCTTAGGTGCTGAGCTCCTCCGGTTACTTAGCTATAAGGTGAAAAACAGAGATAATTCACCTAATTGTATCAATTAAGATCAAAATACGGTAAAATAAGCCGGAAGTGTACATATACAAAATTAAGGTTAAACTATCCAACTTATACAAAAAGTAATAAGAAAAAATAACTAAATACTTCTAAAAATCAAGACAAATTAGTGCTAATCAACTACAACAGCAATATGAATGATAATGGAGCCTTTTCTGCCAATCTCATCACACAAGGGCAAGAAGGCAGAGGCAATACTAGAGGAAGAGGTAGAAACAGTTCTATTAATCAAGGTAATAGAGGAGGAAGAGGCAGGGGTAGTTTCAGAGGAAGATGATATGACAACTCAAGGGCAAGTTGTCAAATTTGCCACTACAATAACCACACTGCAGAAAAGTGTTTCTACAGAACATGCCTCAATTTCACCCTAGCCAATAGAAACAACAACAACAACTCATATGAATCAAACTACACTCAAGGACCAATTGGCAATCATAATGTGAATGTGGCTAACATCACAAGCAGTGAGACACAGTCCACTGCAGACTTCAATTGGTATCCAGATTCTGGAGCAAGCAGCCATGTCGCTTGTGATCTTGGAAACCTCAACATAGCAGCTGAATACCAAGGAGCAGACAAAGTACATATTGGTAATGGCACAGGTTTGAATATCAATCATTATGGAAATTCTGTTGTTCGATCCTCTGAAGCTCATTTTCCTCACTAATTTATCCTTAAAAATTTACTCCATGTTCCTCACATAACAATAAATCTGATTAGTGTAAGTCAATTTGCCAAAGATAACCATGTTTTCTTTGAGTTTCATCCCAATATTTGTCTTGTGAAGGATCGGGCAACAGGAGTGGTGCTACTCCAAGGGATTGTTAAGAATGGACTTTACAACTTCAACCTTGTTAGCTCCAAGCCAAGACCTCATCACCTACCTGAGAGACTCATAAATAAAGGCCCTCTAGTTGTTAACTCTTTAGAAGTTAAGAATAAGCTAAGTTTGGAGCTTTGGCATTCTAGATTAGGCCACCCTTCCTTTGATGTTGTTAGAAGAGCTCTCACTCACTGTAGTATACCATTATATGTTAATGAAAAACTATCTTTATGTGTTCCTTGTTTGCAATCAAAGTCTCATAAGCTGCATTTTTCTGATTCTGTTTCTAATTATGAATTGTTTGGCTTGATTCATACTGGCCTATGGGGACCTGCACCCACAAAATCCTTTAGTGGATTCATTTACTATGTTAGTTTCATTGATCATGCATCCAGATACACTTGGATATACTTGCTCAAGCACAAATCTGACACACACCAAGCCTTTATCCATTTTCACAAACTTATTAAGACTCAGTATAACAAGCATGTCAAGGACCCAAAGTGATGGAGGAGGGGAATTCATAGCCCTCTTCAAGTTCTTTCTTGATCATGGTATTAAGCACAGAATGTCTTGTCCATACACAACTAAACAGAATGGCCTAGCTGAAAGGAAACATAGGCATATCATAGAAGTAAGTTTAGCTCTCCTGGACACTTCTCATATTCCTCAAAGACATTGGGATTCGACTTTCACTTTTACTGTATACTTGATTAATAAATCACCTTCTAAGCACCTCAGTTAGAAAATCCCCCATGAAATCCTCACCAAAACAAAACCTGATCTCAATCACCTCAAAGTGTTTGGGTGTAAGTTTTTCCCTTACATGAAGCCCTACAACTCCAACAAGCTCCAATTTAGAAGCATAGCTGGGACTTTCCTAGGCTACAGAAACTCACATAAAGGTTATAGGGTCCTCTTGCCAAACAATAAACTCCTTATTACTAGGCACATTGTCTTCGATGAGAATTATTTCCCATTCTAAAGAAACCGATGCTGGAGACAATGCTAGCAAGTCACCCTGACTCACTCATTCCACTATGCCAATCATACCACAGATCAATGAAAACATAACCACCTTTCCTTCATAAACCTCTTCTCATCCACCATCTCCTCATACCGGACCTAATTTGGATGAAACACCTCAGCCACACAATTCCTCAAACCACTCACATAGTATCCATTCTCCTAAACAAAATTCCACATCCTCATCAAACAATGAGCTTCAGAGTGGTAAAATTTATGTGAATTTGCCTATTGATAGTATTCATGTACCTCCTGCTGTTACCACTAACACTGATTTACAGGATTCAATAAGGGATGAACAAAGAAGACATCACATGACCAACGGGTCAAAGTCAGGGATCTACAAGCCTATATTTTTTCAAGTAAGTGGAATTTGTGCAGGAACCTAATAGCTTGAAGGAGGCCTTGAGCACCCTTGAGTCGAAATGTGCAATGCAAGAGGAACTGTATGCTCTTTCTAAGAATCACACCTAGACACTCAGCACCTTACCTCCAGATAAGTAGCTTATTGGATGTAAGTGGATTTACAAGGTCAAGAAAAATGCTGATGGGACACTTGATAGATACAAAGCTAGGCTTGTAGCAAAAGGCTAAACACAAACACCAGGTTTTAATTTTACAGAAACCTTCAGTGCAGTTGTCAAACCTTCTACAATTAGAGTTTTATTGTCCTTGGCTATTTCTAAATCATGGTGCATTAGGCAACTTGATGTTGCAAATGCATTTCTGAATGGTCACTTGGAAACACACCTCTACATGTCACATCCACCTGGCTTTGAGATAGGAAACAGCAACAACCTTGTTTGTAAGTTAAAAAAGACACTATATGGGCTCAAACAGGCATCCAGGGCCTGGTACAACAAGTTGAGCACAATTCTACATTCCATGGGATTTTGCACATCCAAGGCAGATAGTTGTTTGTTCTACAAGCAAACCAACAAATCAAACATGATCATAATGGCCTATGTTGATGATATCATTGTCACAGGCAACCAGAAACAAGAAATTCATAGTTTCATTAAGCATCTTGGTGGCTTCTTCACACTAAAAGATATGGGGAATGTACATTATTTCCTTGGAATAGAATTCAAATATACAAAAGATGGATTGTTCTTGTCACGGCAGGGCTACATCAAGGATTTTCTAAAAAGGGCCAACATGGATAAAGCAAAGGAAATTCCTACACCTATGATCATTAATGCTCCACTATCCAAGACTGTTGGATCCCCCATTTTAGATATATCAACTTACAAAAGTGATTTGCATCTTTTTGTACATATTTTCTTTTTCGTTTTTGTTTCACGTTGCGTGTTTTTCGCTTACTTTTTGTTGATTTAGGAGTCGGGTAGGCCGTTTTTCGTATTTCTAGATTTTCTTAGTTTTTGTACGTTTTTCTTCTTTATTTTCGTAGTTTTTTTTTACGTTTCCATTTTTCTTGGCCGTAGGACGTCCAAGCGGGGCCCACGCTCATTGGAATCGTCGATACTCGACTCGGGATTGGATAGACAAAGCAAGGAGGCGCAACGGATGAGGTTCGATAAACCGGCGGACGCGAAAAGGACGAGAAATCGAGCCGAGCGCTGGAATCCAGTCGACCGACTGAATGATCAGTCGATCGACTGACCTTTAAGTCGATCGACTGAACCGGATGAAATCGACTGGATTCCAGCGAATTTTGAAGTTTTTGACATGGCAGTCGATCGACTGCCTACTTGGCCGATCGACTGCCGTCGATCGACTGAGCCCCCGAGATCGACTGAATTACAGGGCTTCTATTTGAATAAGTCAATATAAGTACTTAACATCAATTAAGGGTTTTAAAGGAAGATCTTTAACAACTT
>BMAC01000032.1:515245-535617 GCA_014905375.1 Phtheirospermum japonicum | reverse complement strand
TAGAAAATAATTTTTATTTTTATTTTATATATATATATATTTGAATTCTTTTATTTATAATAATTAATATTTATGAGTAATTTAAAATTTTAATTAATAATAATTTTTTATTTTTTTTAAGTTTGAAATTTTATTTTATTACAATAATTTTTATTTTTAATTTATATATATATAAACTCTATTTACACACTTTCCTGCCGGCAGGAAAGTGTAGAAAATAATTTTTAATTTAATTTTATTTATATAAATAAATAAATTCAAATATTGATTTTTTTATTATAATATTAATTTATGATTATTTCGAAATAATAAAATAAGAAATTTATAGATATACATTCTTGAATTTCTAATTAATAATATAATTTTAATTTTTGTAGGTGTGAAAACATATTTTATTAATTTTTATTTTTATTTTTTGAGATAATATGTGATATTCTATTTTATTTATATATCTATTCTTAAATTTTTTTCCATTTATAATTAATATTCATGTAAATACTTTAAAATTTTAATTAATAATAAAATTTAAATTCTTTATGTATGAAAATTTATTTATTTTACAGTAAATTATTTTAATTTATATATATATATATATATATATATATATAAATTAAAAAGGGAAAAGAAAAAGAAAAAGAAAGGACGGAAGAAATGAAGAAAAATGAAAGGAAAAAGAGAAAAAAAAGAAAAGAAAAGAAAAGGGCTGACTACATCTTTGCAGAGGTGGGGCCCAGCGCCCCACTCTCTGCCAGGCGCGTGTAGAGCACGCGCCAACCCTATTGGTCCTGGGCGGCAGCTGCCGCCCCACTCTCCTCTCTCCCCTTTTTTCTTTCTTTTTCTTTCTTTTCTTCCCCTCCCCACCCTTATTCCCCTCCCCACTACCCCTCCCACTAAAACCCATCCCCTCCCCATCCAAACCCCAACCCATACCCCCGTTAAAGATGCTCTAAAGACATAAAGGATCTTTCACCTCACCACCTTGCTGAGATTTGCCGCTTCTTTGAGGACTGTGTCCTTTAAAACAATCAGTACACATATATTGCTGCTCATTTTTCATTGCTACACTAATTATAATTAAAATAAAACCAACATCTTTCAAAATTAAAAATTAATCCCTTGATAATTGTTTTTTATTTTACAAATTCTACCTTGAACAGGGTATTATTTGTTAAGTGATTATGAACCTTAAGGAGGTATTTGTTATTATAGCTTATAGAGTTTATAATTCTGATTAAAAAAATGTGATTTATAATTTATCGTGTTTTCTATTTTTTGCCGTACATCCGTCACTTTAATCGAATGGACAAAAAGAACAAAAGCAAGTCAGTAGCAGTAGAGGAGTTTCTACCTGCCTGAGACAGCGTGCAATGCTAGACAACATTTAATGTGAGTCAATTTGACATTCTTTAGCCAATAAGGGAATTAATTAAGGGAGTGCGTGTAAGCACTAGAAAAAGGAAAATGATTCTTAGCTTTTAATTGGAAATAAAAAGTCACATTTTAGTGTATGCATTGGAAATGCAAATTTTTGCTTCATTCAATAAGAATTAGAAAGTAGGGAGATTTCAGATGTAAAGGTCATGGGAATAATGTTGGAAAATTAGTTTTTTGAGGCTAATTTTGACGGCTAAATATTTAATTAATGTATAATTAAATATTACAATATTATTCTACGTATTGAGTAGATAATCGTAGTATATTTATTTTCTCAAAACTGATTTTCGGTGAGTGAGAATTAAATTGTGTAAGTCAGCCATTTGAAAAGGGGAAGTGTATAAAATCCCACATTGAAAATGTAAGGAAATGTTATACACTTTATAAGTTAAGAGGAAGTTGTATTGAGTATCATGTGATTAAGCCCATGCACTAGTTGGGGCTTGGGCCTAGGCCTTGGCTTTGGATCTTGAAAATTGACTTAGGTATATCCCTCTTGTGTAAATCAATGGGGTCAGCTGAATCTTCCTCTTCTGGTTCAAAATCCGGTTCTGCGGCTGCTTGAGTAGATGTTGGGTTTGATGTTGTGTTTCCAGAACAACACCTGCATCTTCGTTTTCTATACCTGCACTATCATCTACACCAACCGTGACATTATCTTGAGGATTTTGAATCTTCGTTTTCTATACCTGCACTATCATCTACACCAACCGTGACATTATCTTGAGGATTTTTATCATAGCCGAGATCATTATTCTCAGTAGGTTCTGAATCAAACTTTTTACACCTACTTTTTATTTAAAAAATAAAAAGCTCATCTGCAAGAGAACGGAGTTGCTGTAGGCGGTAAGTTAGACTCGAGTCGAATCACAAGGAAGACTAATCGGAGGTAATTCCGGTGTTCAATTTTACATATACAGAAACGAAATAAAAAACTACTAAACTAAAGACGCGATGAAATAAGGTTTGGGTGTTTTTTATCATCTACGAGCAATAAAATTGAAAGTCTTTGAAGCGATTATAAAATTGAATGTTCTAGTGCGCCAGAATCGTCTACATGATCGTGGTTGTCAATCCCGATGGTTCTAAACGATCCTAGGCACTAAAACGATAAAATTATCATACAAGCATCATCTTGATCAAAGCATAGTTTCAACACCAAGCATGAACGTAATTGAACGGTAAAAGGAATACACTAAATTATGCTACCAAAGTTCAACATTAACATTCAAAGGAAAACAAAATCTGCTACCAAAGTTCAACATTAACATTCAAAGGAAAACAAAATCTACACTATAAAAACTATTAAATAAAGTGCAGAAAAACCTATGATCTAGAAAAGTATCAGCAATCCAACGATCCTCAACGACGAGAAACGATCTTGAACGTTGGACGTCATAGAAATGACGAAACTACAAATTATTAAACGCTAATCTTGCATGAATTGAAATGGGTATGAATCGAGGGTTCTCTGCATTGTTTTGAACCTTTCCCTCTTGTTCCAACACTCTTAAAATGAAGAAACCACTGGCCTTTTATAGAATTTCCCGAAATAACCGCCAAAACTGCCTTAGCGTCGATCGACGCGTGCCGACGTCAACGTCGACGCGAGTCAGGCGCTCGCGTCGACCAGGCAGTGCGTCAACCGACGCGGGCTAAGATCGACGCAACTGCAAGTGTGCGTCAGCTTGAGCATCGACTGATGGAGCAAAGATCGACGCAATAGAGAGTTTGCGTCGACCTGGCGTCGACCGATGCAGGCGTCTCCCGGCGTCGACGCGGCCGATGACTGCGGGCGCTAGCTGCACGTGTCACGTTGCTCGTCCTGTTTTCTTCATCTCGATCTGAAACACTAAAATAAAGCAAAATTAGATTATTTCATATAAAATAAAGTAAAAACACATTAAGCACCAAACGAAACAAAAAACATCAAAATGAAGAAAAACGATAAAAAGATAAACCTAAACACCCTAAAAGCACACAACATACGATGCAAAAAACATACAAAAATTACATACAAATATGTACAAATCAACTTCCCCACACTTAGATTTTTGCTTGTCCTCAAGCAAAATCTAATCTACACGTAGACAAGGAAAAGTTAATTACCCGATGTCCTAATCACTAATGCATTCATATGATTCAAGAAGTTAATGCATTAGAATAACTAAAAACTCAACTAAAAGGACGACACGATAACGTTGAGATAAGAGATTTAGACTAGCTTTCGAACACCTAAAAGTAACGAGTTGACCTCCATGTACATCACCCATCCATGCCTCGACCAAAGTCTATCCCTTCTCAAACCGCCAAGTCGTCACCCGACTAGCCCAGTCATCTATACACCTCCTTAACAAAACAATCTAAGAAAACAAAATAAGAATTAACTTGTACAAGGATTTCTTCTTCTTTTACTTATATATAACACACACACACACAACACAACACACACACACACCACACACACACCCACAACACACCACACACACATATATATAATATATATATATATATATATATATATATATATATTTTAACACCAAAGTACCTATAAAGATGAGGTACAACAAAACGAACATAATTTACATCAATCAACAGCGAGAGTTAATTAACTCCAATCTTATGTTGCTATGTGCAACTGACATCATCTTTCAAATTCAACACATGAAGTATTAACGTCTCCAAAATAAAAAGAAAAATTACATAAAGTCCTATAGAGGGCATCGGAGAACGGGGCTAGTAAAGAGTATTCGACTCTTTGGAAACAGAAGACAAGACACTTCATAGATTATTTACACTTCATTCCCAGCAATTACACTATTATTCGAACGAAAGTCTAAATATCCTAACCAAAGCATCTAACCACGTCACTTCGTCAAGGTTCCAATCAATATCAATACACAAAACTCAAATCAACCACAAGCAAGCATACAGAAATTTACTAACCAAACCAAGGACAAACCTCCCACACTTAAACCATATAATGTCCACATTGTATAACATGAAAAATTGAGCTAAGTATGGTAAAAGATAAGAGAGAGATACGTCCCTGAAATCGCGCTTGTGGTGATAAGTTTAGCGTCAAAAATCATCCAACGGGCCTTAATAATGAAAGGGACCTGAAAAGACACAAAAATGTATAATTTTAAAAGGATCTTGGGTTGCCTCCCAAGAAGCGCTTTTTAACGTCTCTAGCTTGACGACGTCTACGGTCGATGTCATCCCGGGTCTAAAAATAGATGACGATCGTGTCACGCCATGGTATTCTCCAAGAGCAATAATTGGCGATGATAATTACCAAGGCGGGCATAAAAATCACGTCCCGGGATGCAGAACACTCCAACTAGTTTCAGAGGTCAGAACCGTGAGTAATCGATCAACTCGAATATGTCAAACGACAATTGTAGCATGGGGTGATCGGCACCTTCTCGATTATCTCGTCTACCACCTCCAAATCAAATGTCAATAAAGCTTTGGGTGGTCCAAAATGAGACTCAATAGTCTCACTCTCCTCCAAAACTTGTACAATTTCATCATCAAAATGCACGGAAGCGGTAATGCCGTCCTCCGACTCCTCCTTGTCACCTGTCAACTCCACCTCCTCGCACACATCTCTTAAAAGATCATCAGATCTCGAACTGTCCTCAACCAAGATGGAATCTTCCACATCAACGATGGGCATCTCCTCATGACAAGGTTGGTTAAGATCATAAGCCTGTTTGATATGTTGCTCTAATTGAATTTCAAAGCGATCCATGCGTTCATCCATCCGTTGATCCCAATCTAAAATCTTGATCATAAAAGATTCTAATTCCGATAAAAGGGACATGGACAATTCTTGAAAAACTGTGGAGTAAGGATCACCGCTCGAAGTATATGCATTGGAAATTGGTAGATAATAAACATTGTAGCTCGAAGAATAAGAATCTTGATACGGTGGAGCATACGAGTCCGCGATCGGATAAGGCGAGGTAAATTGAGCATAAGAATCATCATGACCCGGATCATAATAGCCACAAAATGGTGCGTAAGTATCCATGCTTGGATTACTGCAATATGAAGGAAATGGGCCGGGATAGTCAAAAGCAAGGGCACATTCTCGACCGCTCGGAGCATACGGGTCATAATACGATGGAAGGACTTGACAATCGAAAGTTGGAGCGTAAGGGTCATCATATGGCGAACTAACTAGATAATCCGCCATCTTCAATCAAAATAATCTCGAGTCTTCAAAAATGTGGCTACAAAGCACAACACTCAAAAACCGAGATTCAATGCACCAAAAAGTACAAAAATAAACAAAAACAAAATTCAACAACAAATACTAACACAAACAAACAAATAAAAATACAAACAAAAGTCACTAAAAGCAAACACCAAAAAATGACGACCTTTAGCCTTCCCCGGTAACGGCGCTTAATTTTGAATCGAACATTTTACACCTACTTTTTATTTAAAAAATAAAAAGCTCATCCGCATGAGAATGGAGTAGCTATAGGCGGTAAGTTAGACTCGAGTCGAATCACAAGGAAGACTAATCGGAGGTTATTCCGGTGTTCGATTTTACATACATAGAAACAAAATAAAAAACTACTAAACTAAACACGCGATCAAATAAGGTTTGGGGGTTTTCTATCATCTGCGAGCAATAAAATTAAAAGTCTTTGAAGCGATTATAAGAGTGAATGTTCTAGTGCGCCATAATTGTCTCCACGATCGGGGTTGTAAATCCCGATGGTTCTAAACGATCCTAGGCACTAGAACGATAAAATTAGCCTATAAGCATCATTATGATCAAAACATAGTTTCAACACCAAGTATGAACGTAATCGAATGGTAAAAGGAATACGCTAAATTATGCTACCAAAGTTCAACATTAACATTCAAAGGAAAACCAAATCTACACTATAAAAACTATTAAAAGTGCAGAAAAACCTATGATCTAGAAAAGCATCAGCAATCAACGATCCTCAACGACGAGAAATGATCTTGAACGTCGGACGTCATAGAAATAACGAAACTATAAATTATTAAACGCTAATCTTGCATGAATTGAAATGGGCATGAACCGAGGGTTCTCTGCATTGATCTCAACCTTTCCCCCTCGTTCCAGCACTCTTTAAATGAAGAAACCACAGGCCTTTTATAGAATTTCCCGAAATAACCGCCAAAACTGCCTTAACATCGATCGACGCGTGCCGAGCTTTGATGTCGACGCGAGTCAGGCGCTCGCGTCGACCAGGCAGTGCATCGACCGACGCGGGCTAGGATCGACGCAACTGCAAGTGTGCATTGGCTTGACCGTCGACTGATGGAGTAAAGATCGACGCAACAGAGAGTTTGCGTTGACCTGGCGTCGACCGACGCGGTCGTCTCCCGGCATCGACGTGGTCGATGACTGCGAGCGCTGGCTGCACGTGTCAAGTTGCTCGTCCCGTTTTCTTCGTCTCGAGCTGAAACACTAAAATAAAGCAAAATTAGATTATTTTATATAAATAAATTAAAAACACATTAAACACCAAACGAAATAAAAAACATCAAAAGGAAGAAAAATGATAAAAAGATAAACCTAAACACCCTAAAAGCACACAACATACGATGCAAAAATACATGAAAATCACATACAAATATGTACAAATCAGGTTTGACACCACTCATCAAATCATCGAACTTGACATTGACTGACTCAAACATGCTACGTGTCCTAAGGTTAACAACCTATATGCATGATTGTTTTGGGAATATACCATGAAGATGCATTTATCACTTTTTGAGTCCAGCTTAGCAAGATGATTTCTATCATTGAGCACATAAAAAATACATCCAAAAACATGAAAATAGATAAAGTTTGATTTTTTACCCAACAACAATTCATAGGGTGTGACACATGACCCTGGTCTAAAATGAACCCTATTTATTATATGACATTCAGTATTCATAGCTTCAGCCCAAAAATGTTTTGCAATGCCATTAGAAATGAGTATAGTTCTGGTCATCTCAGTAAGAGTTCTATTTTTTCATTCAACTATACCATTTTGTTGAAGAGTGATTGGTGATGAAAACTCGTGACTTATACCTTCAGTTGAACAGTATTTTGAAAAAGATGCATTCTCAAACTCTTTTCCATGGTCAGTTCTAATCCTACCAATATTCACACCTAATCTCACACACAACCCCTTTGCAAGCTTTTTAAATGCTTCAAAAGTCTCAGATTTTTCTTTTAAAAATTCTACCCAAGTGAAACGGGAAAAATCATCAACAATGACTAGTACATACCTTTTACCACCGAGGCTCTCAATATCAAGTGGTCCCATAAGGTTCATGTGAAGGAGTTCGAAACAACATGAGGTAGTGAGACTCTGTACTATTGGATGTGGCACCCTGACCTACTTTCCTTTTAGGCACGCCTCGCAAATAGGGATGATCTTGGTGTTGAGTTTATGAAGCCCATTTACAGCTTCTTCTTTGACTAACCTATCCATCATCTTGTAGTTGACATGTCCGAGTTTTTGATGCCACACCTCAGCATCACTCAATTGAGACAATTCGCAAAGAGCATCGCTATTGAATTGATAGTAATTATCTGAAGTCCTCTGACCAGTGAGGATGCAAGCTCCATTCTTCTCATAGACTTGACATTTTTTACGATTGAATCTGACACTGAAAGCGCCATCGCAGAGTTGACTTATGCTTATCAAATATGCAGTAAGTCCTTCTACTAATAATACGTTTTCCAGCTTTACAATGCCTGGAACATCAAGAGTTCCTTGCCCAATGATTTGGCCATTTGCACCTCCACCATATTTTACTTTTCCACCTCGAAATCTGAAAATATTGGAAAGTAGGTCTTCTGATCCGGTCATGTGCTTGGAGCATCCACTGCCAAAGTACTAGGCTCCAGGGACGTGGGATTTCAGGGAGATACAGATCATATTGCACTTGATATCATTTTTGTTGACCCAAACCTGTTTGAACCTGGTGTTGATTTTAAGAAAACCAACATTGGATTCAGCAGACATCATGGTTCTTTGATAATGTCTTCTTTCGCCAACCATCATCCAGCAGAAAGGTCGAATGTGACCTGGTTCACCACAGTGATGACACACAAACTGTCTTCTTCTCTTCTTGTGACGTTTGGTCAACTTCTGTTCTTGATTTGATACTTGCGTTGGCTGATTCGGTTTGTAGCCAATTCCATGCTTTGAGGTTTTTGAGAAACTCATCTCCAAGATCTCGTCGAGCTTTACCTTGCCTTTGTTGAGATTCGTGATGGTTCCTTGAACCTTCTTCAGCTCATTTTTCACTATTTCTAGCTCGTCATCCTTTTTGGTGAGTGATGTCTCCATTCGAACAATTATATCAAGTTGGTCATTCTTTTCCTTGGTTAGCTTGTCCACCTCTTTCATAAGATCCTTGGCACTGAGTACCTGTTTTCCCCAACTAACAAACAGTTGCTTATGTTCAATACTCAGCTTCTTGTATTCTTTATTATATTCATTAATCTCTGCATTCAGGCACACAATGTTGGTTTCGATGCTACCAACATGGATATTGTCGTCCCACACAACATTAGTAAATAAAGATGGAACAGGTTCAGGCGAGTTGGAATCATTGACATCCTCAGTGTAGTCTGTAGCAACCCTGCTCTTCTTCCTGAGAGTGTTAGCAAACTCATTTTTGTAGTGTTCCCAACCCTTACATTCATGACATTATACTTCACTGAGTGGTTTCGGGGAGCTGGATGCACTGGATACCGAAGGCGAAGACTGGGATCTGGAGAGAGTGCGCCCAGAGAACTTTGGTGTAGGCGCTTGTGGTTTGGTCTTTGTACTTGATCCTTCAATGTTGTTCTTCTTCTTCAAGAAGTTGTTAAAACGTTGGGTCACATAGGAAACTTCTTCTTCCTCAAGAGTGGTGGATTCCATGTTTTTCAGAACCCCTTTCAAATCAAAATCCTCATCATCTTCATCGTTGTCGGAGCTAACATCGAAGGAGAGAGCAATGTTCTTCTCTTTTGAGTTG
This sequence comes from Phtheirospermum japonicum, assembly GCA_014905375.1. Classification (NCBI taxonomy): domain Eukaryota; kingdom Viridiplantae; phylum Streptophyta; class Magnoliopsida; order Lamiales; family Orobanchaceae; genus Phtheirospermum; species Phtheirospermum japonicum. The sequence goes on along the minus strand of BMAC01000032.1, from coordinate 526,161 downwards.
GAACCAAGGTGCTCCATCTCAAATGTCTTGATAGAGCCAAATAAACCATTGAACTCTATGTCATTAGTGTCCTTGGATTCTTCTATGGCGACCACCTTAATATTGTATTTCTTAGTAATGGATTTCAGTAGTTTTCCCACAAGACGTGAGTTTGTTACTGCTTCACCAAGCCCTGCACACTCGTTTGCAATATTTGAGAGTCTCATGGCATAAAGATGGATTCCTTTTCATCTATCCTCATTACCTCGAAGGTAGATGTCAGCATTCTCAGTCTTGATCCCTTCACGCTCTGGGTCCTTTCACACACCCTTTAGAGTGCGTCCCATGCATCCTTTGCTGATTCACAGTTCCTGATAACTCTGTAGTAGCTTAAGTCAACATACCCACACAGGGTGTTGATGCATTTGGAATTCCAGTTTGCAGCATCTACTTCCTCAGGAGTCCAATCTATTTCTTTCTTGTCGACGGTATCACATTCACCATCAGTGATACGTGGCTTTTCGCATCCAACCAGAAAGGTTCTCCATGCACGTTCATCGATGTTATTTATATGCCACCGCATCATTTGTTTCCAAAGAGAGTAGTTCTCCCCATTGAGGATCGGAGGCCTTGGATTGCCTTGAGAATCAATAGCACCTAAACAAATAAGGATAAATACTTAGTAAGTTAAGTAACCAGCTCTAGATGCCAATTGATAATTTGTAGGTCTATGGTTTTGAAAATAAGTAACAGTATATGATGTTGTTTTCAATGTTAACCAACACTCAAATCAACCTCAACCAGAGTTTAACTAAAAATATGCAGCAGAAATTTAAACTCAAGAACACAGGAATTAAAATTCAGTTCACAAGTAAAAGTACTTGTGAACTTGGGTGTACAAACCCGAAAACTATATTACTTTCTTTGTTCACGATCAATACAAAAATATAAGAAGTAATATATGAAAACTAAAGTATCAAACATATGATACTAAATACTTGTCGCCTAGATGAAAGATCTCCTTCGTTGGTCATGCAACTTCGAAGACCTTGATCTCGAATAGTGGCTCAAAGTAGTTCTTGCTTGTGTTCTTCCTTGTGTTGCGTCGCCTGCTGCTTCTCTTTCTTGCGTCTCTAAAAATCATGCGTCTCAAAGCGTGTATTCAAGCCTTAGTGTTCTCTTGTCTTAAATAGACAATCCTAGAATCTTAGACTTGGTAAACAAGTAAAACAAATCTTAAACATAATCTAGGAAACTAAAATAAAGTCCTAAATACAATATAGGAAACAAAATCCGGAGTCCTAATTTATTTTGTGCCCAAGAAAGGCAAACATACAAAATAGGAATTATTGCAAAGAATAAATTCCCAACAAAGTAAAATTCTTAAAATAATTTAGATGTTAAAGCTTATACGCTGTTTTTGCATAAATTATTTTTTCAAGAAAAAGATTTTTATTTCAACATCCTTTAGCTTTGGCTTTTTTAATAAATCACATATTTACTTGTATTTTTAAAAGTTCCATCATTATACATAAACTTTAAAATATGGCATGGTGATATTACACCTTATAAGCCTTTATAACAATTAATATATTGTTAGATGTAGGGGCACTTATATTTAAAATACTCTTAGTTATACAACCTCCATATCTCTAGCTTTATTAGCCTTGTGCTTTGTACTTTTTTGTACACTTTTTTGTTACCATTTTGTATCTCATTCGCGTGTGTTTTGATTGCATTTATGGATTTTAGGAGTCATTTTGGCCTATTTTGTTAGTTTTAGGTTTTTATAGCTTTTGTGCGGTTTTTATAGCTTTTGTGCGGTTTTTAGTAGTTTCGTACATTTTTACCCTTTTTTCATACTTTTGGTCGTAGGATGACCAAGGGGGCCTCGCGCAAGCTCAGGGCATCTCTTTCGACTCGGATTTGAAGGGACAAGCAAGGGAACACAGCGCAAACAAGGAGCGGCAGTCGGCGGACGTTTAGAGCAGAAATGAGAAATCGAGCCGGATACAGCTTTTCCAGTCGATCGACTAGATTTCAGTCGATCGACTGATAGTCCATTCGATCGACTGACACAACCAAGATCGACTGCTCGGAAGTAGGTTGGCCAATTTTGAGGAAGCAGTCGATCGACTGGAACTCAGTCGATTGACTGGTTCTCAGTAGATCGACTGACACGCATGATTTTTGTTGGTTTTTGACCCGTTTTGACGATTTTGCCCCTGCATTTTTGTGTATATAGACCCAGCTTCTCAACCTTAACCAATCCAACTCTCCTTGGTGGAATTTGGGGCTTGCTCCATTTCCTCCAAGCCTTTACTCTTGCTTAATAAACCCTAGTTTAAATCCTTAGTTAATGTAGTTAGGTTTAGGTGTTCTTAGCAAGTGTGGGAGAAGGTGACATATCCTTCACTTGTAGTTCTTGTTTGCTTTTGGAAGATTGTAATAGATTTGAAGCTTTTAAGTTCAATGCAATTTGGTAGTGTTCTTTCCCTTACTTTCTTGTGTTGTTATTGTTGTTGTTGCTCTTGTTTGGTTGAAATTGTTGTGTTGGTGATTTGGTTTTATATTATGTTGTCTTTCATAGCATTTTAATTCTTGAATGTTTGGCTTTATAGCTTGTGTTTCTCTTTTCTTCTTGCAAAAACTCCATGGATGCATTTCTCTTCAAGCTTTTTACCTCTTTTAATTAAACAATCTTTTGGTTGTCAAAAGCCAAATGGGACTTTCCTCTTTGGTAAATTTGACTTTCTTTCAATTTAAATGCTTTTGACCACTTTAATTTTAAAGCTTTTGTTTTTCCCTCCAATTTCCCTTTCTATTTACAAGCCTTCTTAGTTTAGTAAATTTTCATTCATGTAATATTGTTAATTAGGTTAATTACTTTCAAACAAGCTTTAATTTACATTTGATGCAACTTGTTTAGAAATTAGGGGTTTAGGGTATAAGTTCGTTTAGAACCATTAATCGGAATTTGTCGAGACTCGGGAATGACAAACCCGAGAATTGGGATTGACGACCCCAACACTCGATCGACATTCGGGATTGACAACCCCGAATTGTGGATTAAGTGCTCGGCAAAAACCGATTGATCGTGGAGACAAACCGAACGCCCTAAACCCTAATTTTCATTATTTTCATTTAAATCACTTTTAATTAAAATTCCCTTTTAAATTCAAGTTTTAGCATGAAACTCAAAACTCTCTCAATTACTTAATGCTTTCTTAGATTTGATTAGTTTAATTTAGTTTAACAAGAGAGTAACTAAAACCACCGACCGCCGATAATATCTATCATTGAGAGACACAACTCGGGAAAGCTTACCGCTCAACAATCAACTCTGTACTATTGCGGAGACGATTTCTTAGAGTGCTAAGAAATCCTCGATCACCTTGAAAAACCATTGGCGCTAGTAACTAGTTTCAGTTATAGTGAAATGACGGTAAATATTCATTATTTTATAAAGAACTGTGGGAAGTTCATTTACTGTTGAATTGTTGAATAATTCTAAATTGTTGGACAGGGTGAGAAAGATGACAAGATAATCACACTATGTGCGGATGACCTTGAGTTCTGCCACTATAAGGACATAAAGGATCTTTCACCTCACCACATTGCTGAGATTTGCCGCTTCTTTGAGGACTGTGTCCTTCAAAACAATCAGTACACATATATTGCTGCTCATTTTTCATTGCTACACTAATTCTAATTAAAATAAAACCCACATCTTTCAAAATTACAAATTAATCCCTTGATAATTGTTTTTTATTTTACAAATTCTACCCTCAACAGGGTATTATTTGTTAAGTAATTATGAACCTTAAGGAGGTATTTGTTATTATAGCTTATAGAGTTTGTAATTTTGATTAAAAAAATGTGATTTATAATTTTTCGTGTTTTCTATTTTTTGCCGTATATGCGTCACTTTAATCGAATGGGCAAAAAGAACAAAAACAAGTCAGTTGCAGTGGAAGAGTTCCTACCTGCCTGAGACAGCGTGCAATGCTATACAACATTTAATGTGAGTCAATTTGACATTCTTTTGCCAATAAGGGAATTAATTAAGGGAGTGCGTGTAAGCACTAAAAAAGGAAAATGATTCTTAGCTTTTAATTGGAAATAAAAAGTGACATTTTAGTGTGTGCATTGCAAATGCTAATTTTTGCTTTATTCAACAAGAATTAAAAAGCAGGGAGATTTCAGATCTAAAGGTTCATGGGAATAATGTTGGAGAATTAGTTTTGTTAAGGCTAATTTTGATGGCTAAATAATGTAGATTTAAATATTATAATATTATTCTACGTATTGATTAGATAATCGTAGGGTAATTATTTTCTCAAAACGTATTTTTGGTGAGTGAGAAATAAAATTTTTAAACGTATTGAGTAGATAATCGTAGTATATTTATTTTCTCAAAATTGATTTTTGGTGAGTGAGAAGTAAATTGTGTAAGTTAGCCATTTGAAAAGGGGAAGTGTATTAAATACCACATTGAAATTGTAAGGAAAGGTTGTAAGTTAAGAAGAAATTGTATTAAGCATCATATGATTAAACCCATGCACTAGTTGGGGCTTGGGCCTAGGCCTTAGCTTTGGATCTTGAACATTAACTTTGGTATATCTCTCTTAGGTTATATGAGATTGGTTTTGAACCAATTCAATTTTATTTTTGGACTCTCCAAATGAGAATGGGCTCGACCCATTAAAATGCTCAGGTCTTTTAGTCAAATGAAAATGGGTTCGATCCATGACTTCTCAACTTCATCAGTAGCATTTGAGGAGTCTCAAAGCTGTGATAATAGAGGTAGTAGAGGTAGTGGCTATAATGGAAGAATAAAGCCACTAGTTGCAGCTGCTCCATCCTTTTCAAATTCCCAAACCCCACAAGGTGAAGTCTATAAATAGACTTAGAAGTTTTAGGTAGAAGACACACTGAAACATATTCATTCCGCATATTTCTGCACTAAAGTCTCAAGCATTCGTTTCAGAATCTTGTGCTCGGTTTCACACTTTTCAAGTTCGTTGGAACTTCGAAGTTTGGTGTGCTACTACTTCAAAGGTGTTAAGTCGTTGTATCTTTGGGGACATTACGCCAGTTCCGTCAGCACTATACGGGACATATTTGTCTTGCGGAAAGAGAATTTTCTCGCCTCGACTTGCTGTTCAATCTGTCTGAATCAAGAAGGTGTTTCTTTCAAGTTTTACTTGTTTTCCATTTTTACGTTTTTAGCTTTTGTAAGAACTGTAGTACAGTTCAGTAGCAACTTCTTTTTCGTATTTCTATTTGTAACAATCGCAAGACAAATATTGTTTTGTTACTGAACTCGTGGAGAATACTAGCGAAACAACTCAAACCACTCAAGCGACGAACACTGCCAAAGCAACGAGAAGAGGAGTGGTCGATTGGAGCGATTAAAGTTCTTAAGGGTGCGGTTGGTTGGAGACCCAGAGTGATAAAGGGAGATAGACCTTGGACTTACTTGCTTAAACTCGTCTTGGAGGATGATGCCACACCACCTCGAGAATTTCAACGACATTTGAATCAAAATTTTAAGGAGACACTGGAAGACGAGAAGATGATCGAGGATGAAAAGGGAAAGTTATTGGCCACGAGGGCTAAAGCGGGATGGAGGATGTTGATCAAGTTTAAGAAGTTACATGCGGCTCCCAAGGGAGATCATTTCCCTCCCCCGTTTGTCGATCAAAGGTTGAACAAGATAGCCGACCATTATTCCTATCGTTTCTTTGATGAGCCATCGGGTCACTTCAAAATCACCATTCCACCCGAAGACCTAGCCGAGATGAGTTTCATTTGCCCATTTGGAATGTTAGCTTTTTGGCGGATACTATTTGAGCTATGCAATGCGCCGAGAACGTTCCAAAGAATGGACCCTCCAGACAAGGAGGATATTGTTTTGGAGGATCCTCCCGTTATCTTCCCTCCTTGATCAAAAAGGGAGTTCGTCAAGCTAGTGATGTAAAACAAGCGCTTCTTGGGAGGCAACCCAAGTTCTTCTCATTTATTTCTTTTATTTTCTTCCTTCCTTTCTTTCTTTCTTCTTAAAATGAAAATCTAAAAACATTTGAAAAATTGAAAAAACTAAAAAAATTCCGAGTTGTCTTTTGGTTCTTTTTGGTCTTTAGTTTCGTTTTGTTATGATTTATGTACATATTTTCTTATGTTTTTTATTTTTTTTGGTTTCCTTTTATAGGGTTTTTTTTTTCGACTTCAACCTTGGGTGATTTGATAAGAGGGTAGCGTTCGTGGAGCCGTGAAATACTAGCCACACTCGATGTTCACTCGGATTGCTTAGATGCTTAGGTGGACCCCACCTAGCTCGACCCAAACTCGCTCGTTTAAGGAAGCTTCTATCTCACCTTCCTTTTACTTGATTTTTCATTAAAATTCAATGAGGGCATTATATGGTTTAAGTGTGGGGTGGGTAGGTGGTTAGGGTTCGGGTTTCACAATGCATGATTTGTCTTTCTTAACTCGAGCCTTGGCAAAGTGACGCATTCATTGCGAAGTGACGCTTACTATTTGTGCTATTATATGGTCGAATCATTTTTGTGTCTTTTGTGTCTTTATTACATTGTTAAGCAATCACCATATGCTTGAAGGTTTGAATAGTTTACTTGTCAGTTTTTTTCATGTTTATGTCCCTCTTGTATGAAGAGTCGAATTTTTGTGCTTTGTCCAAAACCCGCTTATATATATAATCAACATTTACTCGTGAAAAGATTGCAACGTTCTAAAATCTCTTTTGATTTTGTTTCCAAAACCCGATACAAACTAGTGAGTAGCCTTTTGTGAATTATCGGTTTTGCTTGTATTTTTATGGAATTGCATTGAGGTGGCTTGATTTTGCTCGTACATGATTGAATTTTAAAATGACCTCAAGGCACATATATCACCCTTATTCCGGCCATATCCCAATATATAAGCTACTTAAAAATCCCAAAACAGCCCCTTGAGCCTATGCCCCATTTCTTGTCCCCATTTCTTGTTCATCGAGCTCGATTTTAGCTCTTATATCTTCATAAGTTGTGAGGTGAGAGAGTGAGTTGTTTTTTGACTAGAAATGTGAGGGAAATTGATTGTGGGTTTTAGGTTTTTAGTTGCTTATACAAAAAAAAGAAGAAGAAGAATACTCCAACACAAATCACGAAAAGTGATAAAGCGTGCGTTCGAGCGAAAGGCCTAATGTAAAGAAGGATAAAATTTAGTGAAAAGAAGCAAAATCGAAAAGTTTCTAAGTGTTGTGAAATAATGTAAGAAAAGTGTGTGAGTATACGAAAGGGTTTCGAATGAAAGTTTGGTAATTTGGAAAGGGTGAAGTGATCATAAGCTTCGGGTTCTAGAAATTAGGACTTTGTGTGTTTGACCGCCCGTCGTTTAAGCGTCAAATTAAATATTTATTTTTCCTTAGCTTTTCTCTACCAACTAGCAGTAGTGATAAGTAAGGGTCGATCCCATGAGGAGTGTGGTTAGATTGTGATAGTTCTCATTTTATTTAAACAAATAATTGGGGTAGGAATTGTGAATTAATCTAAGAGAACTAAATAACAAAATAAGTAAGCAATAAAATAATTAACAAAAAATTCAATAATAATAACGTTCTAGTTCTAGTTCAGTTTCCATCCTCGTTCCACTCATCTAACCAACCTTAATATCATAATCCATTCATCACATGCGACTAAAAACCCTAAGTAACAATAGGCTCTGCTACTCGAATTTGCCCTTACCGTTTACTAAATTAAAATAAGCTCTTTAATTGATTCTAATTATTGAATAACCTAGAATAAGTTCTTTAAATTCAACCAACAACAGCATTAATAATTAGGCAGATAGATTAATCTAGGCAATAAATGCATAAGATCGGTTCATTCAACCTATGTTATGTTGTCCCTAACGATTCGCAATCATTAGTTGCTTCAGAGAAATAGTAATTACGACAATTACACGGGAACCAATCCTATTTCTAGAAATGGACAACTAATCCCTAATCAAGTTGATCAAGCCAAATTATGAATTAAGCAATCATAAATTAAGAATAGAACAACACAAACAATCGCATATGAAGAACGAAAGATAATAATGCATAAATTAATTAGAACATAGTTTCACGAGGGTTTCAACATCCCTAGAACTAGATAATAAGTTTACTCACTCATGGAGTTAATAAAATAAAAGAAAAGGTTCAGATAAACAAACATAATCCTTGAGAAAATAGGAGAAACGATGTGTAGAACCTGAATCTTGCGTCTTGATCTTCAATCTTCAAGTTCTCTTGCGTATGGATGAATTTGAATGACTTGGGACCTCTATGGAACTCCTTGGAACCCTAGGATATGTTATGTGTATCTTTTGGACGAAATAAGGTCAGGTTTATATAGAATTCCTCTTTCTTGCCGCACAAGATTTCTTACAAAAATAGCTCGACCGAGTCGGCGTCGACAGGGCATCGACCGACGCGTGCCAGATCTTAGCATCGACGCGCATCATCCGCCCATGTCGACGTGCATGTGCGTCAACCGACGCACCTTCAATCGTCGCTACAAAGAGTTACCATCGACATGGCATTGACCGACGGACCTTGAATCGAGCAACAAAGAGTTCCCGTCGACATGGCGTCGACCGACGCGCGCACAAACGATGCAACAGGAATGAAAAACCACACATCGCGTCGACCGATGCGAGCCATCCTTGGCATCGACGCGAGCCGTCGACACATCTTTCTCACTCGTCGGTTTTCTTTCGCCGATTCGTTGATCCTCATCTCTCAACTTCCTTGTAAAACATCCTTCACTTATTATGGCACCAAATACTGCAAAATAAGAAAGAAATATAGAATCGGTGCTCGACTACTCATAATAATAAATATGCGAGATATAAACATATATGAGAATATTAAGGACATAAAAACATAGGAATTAAACCCTTAATTACCGTACAATTTATCGCTTATCAGTGTTATTGATCATGTATGATCGTGTGTTAGCCACTATATCCAAATATTTCATACGCTACCAAAGAGCCAACATTACAACCCGAAATAAAGACCTCTTTCGATTCTTGTTTGATCATGTACAATGGGCAATTTTGGGTTTCCAATTTGTGAAACAAGGTGCGTGCATTGTATGACTTGAGTGTATACACATCCCTTATAATAAACACTTGAGTGAATTGAGCGGACACCATCAAAATTCCATTAGTGAGGAAGTCATCGATTTGGTTTCCATTTGAGGAAGAGTAATATGAGCAATGCTTGATGATAACGAGTTTGTGTTGATACTTTCATCATATTAATAGGATGAGCACAAGGATTTTTCTTTTTTACATAATGTTCATTACATGTACATTCTCGATTCTTTTCGTTGTTCGAGGACGAACAAACCGATAAGTGTGGGGTGGTTGTTTTACATGTAATTGTGGTATTTTTCTCGTGTTTTTAATTACAATTTTATATTGTTTTTATTATGTTATGAGTCGATTAGTTAGTTTTCTAGGTTGTTTTACTTGTTTTCTTGTTTTTCGTGTTTCCTTTTGACTTTATACTTAATTTGGTTAAATGGGTTCAATTAGTTTGAGGTTTGGTATAAATCTTGGGATTTTATATTTAAAATTCCTATTTTATAGGTGAAGGCATTGAGGCCCAAAATTCAAGCCAAGACGTGCCAATCTGCGCCAAAAACTAGCTCCAAAATGCAAAAACATTCTGGAATGGTCGCCAAGACATGCCTGCATGTGCAATGACTCGCCAAATGAACCTTGGCGAAACGCAGGCGCATCTGCCGAGCGCAACCACATACTCGCGCGCAGCCACTGCGCGCCAATGCCCGGCCCCTGCCGAGAGTTGCCCGACGCCTGCCGAGACCACCCGCACGCTTGTGCGTAGCCATCGCCGCGCCAACCAACGCCAGCGCATGCCAACACGCATGCTCGCCTAGCCCTGCCGACCATGCTCGCACTGCCCTGCCGAGACCTTCCGGCCATGCGCATCCAGGCTCGGCCATTTGCCGAGCCACCTGGAGCCAAATCGAGCCCAGGGTCGAGCCAAGTGGCTAGGGAAGGTCAACACGGGTCAATCTTTGTCAAACCAGGAACTTCAAGCCTTTTTGGCTAATTTGGCCCATTTAAATCCAATTAGACCTTATTTTAAATAGAACTTTACTCTCATTTTGTAAAAGACCCACCTCCTCCCAACTAAAGCTTGGTTTTGGGATTAAAACTTCTCTCTCTAGATTTTAGATTTAATTCTCAAGCTTTCCTTGGGTTTGTAAGCTCAGGAAGAATTCAAGTACTCCCTTGGATTTTATTTTGATTGTAATTTCATTCAAGTTTTTGGATTCTCTCTTTAAGTCATAAGCTTTCTTTTATTTTCATGCTTTGTTCTTCAATTTCACGCATGTTTCTTCAATTTTATGCTTTTTGCCTTAGCTCTTTGATTTCTTGCTTGATCTTGTGAGTCGTCCATAGAATCTAGGCGAGTGACACACCGAGATCATAGATCGAATCCTTGATCGTTTTTATTTTGAGTATCATGTGCTTTATTTTGATTTTTATTTTCGGGCTTTGTTTCATTCTAAGTCTTAGATCTATGCTTTGTTGATTGTTGTTTCTCGTAAAATTTTAAACTTTGACGTCAATTATCATTGCTCTTTCTATTCATGGCTTTCTATTTTTGTTAATTTGCATTATTCAAGTTTTTATGTTCATGCAAGCATGGGTGTACCTTGTGCTTTCATGCTTGTACTTGATGAAACATTGCTTTTTCTTGGCTTAATTTTCATTATTGCTTGCATTTTCTATTAAGGCACACGACCGAGGCATCCTACCAACACGCCACTTTACATTTTTAGCTAGTCATTTACATGTTTCATTAGCTTTGCTTTCTTTAATTGTCTTTATTTTCATTTTCTTTTAATTTCCCA
>BMAC01000032.1:489150-515220 GCA_014905375.1 Phtheirospermum japonicum | reverse complement strand
GGGGGGTTTGTTTGTTGGGGTTTTGATTATTCTAATTCAAGAAAGAAACTAAAAGCATAATAATTAATTAAATTAAATTAAACGAAAGGAATTAAAGACTTACTAATTAAACGAGAAGAAAGTTGCAGCGTTCCGGAAGCAAATCTTGAATCTAAATAATCTAAATTATCTAAGAACTAATCTAACTAATCTAAAACTAAGAATTTAAAACTAAGAAACTATGAGAAGTAACTACGAAATTAAACGACACTCGTTTGGGTTGTCAGCCCCTAAGAGGCCTTAAAATTCTAGAAATATGATAATGTATGTAAAAAATGAAATACATAGGGTATTTATAGTTTTGGGAAGTCTTGGGCAGTAAGAAACCCTTAAAAATGCGTTTTCTGGGCAATCGCGTCGACCAGGCGTCGACCGACGCGTTTAGGATCGACGCAACAGAGAGTTCGTGGGCATTGGCGTCGATCAGGTTACTATAATGGTTCTCGTGTCGACCGACGTAAACTGGTCGATGCGGACTGATGCAGGCACGGTCGGCAGGTGTGCGCAGCACTTGGCAGGACTCGGCAGGGCTGGTCGGCCAGGGTTACTATAATGTTTCTAGATGGAAAACCATTATAGAAAGTCGGCAGCTTCACATTCTTCAAATCGCGGCCCGTTTTCGCTGAAACTCTACTCGTTTGCCCATCCTCGACTATCTTCAGGCCAAAACACTTCAAAATACCTAAAATACACATAATATTAATTCATTATAACTAAAATACGATAAAACAAGTTGGAGATAAGAAAATACGAAAATAAGCTTAATCTATCCAACTTTCACCGAAAATAATAATAAAAAGGAACTAAAATACTAACTAAAATCAAGACAAGTTCATGTTAATCACCACCTCCAGCAAAAAATTGACTGCTGCAGTTCGCGTCTAGCAAGCGACGTTCAAAGATGCGCTTCTTGGGAGGCAACCCAAGTGTTTGTATTATTTTCTTTCTTTTTTAGATTTTCTTTTGAATTTTTTTTTCATCCTTATTATTGCTGAATAATTGTTATTAATTACTGGGTATGTTTAAGCATTTGTGATGTGCAGAAGAATCAGAAATTCACCAAATCTGGAGACTTAGTGGTAAGCTAGCGGTAACACTTACCGCTAACCTTACCATTAGTATCTCGCCAGGGCGTTAATGAAAACTCAACCGCTAAACTAACTGCTAGAAGAAACATAAAGGGTTTAACAGTGGACCTAGCGGTGACGCTTACCGCTAAGGCCACCGCTAGCAAGAGATTGAGGTTTTAACAAGACAAGTAGCGGTGGCCAACTGTTAGCACCACCGCTAACTACTACAGAGGCACTTAACAGTGACCTAGCGGTCACACTTACTGCTAAGTTACCATTAGCGGTAACAGATCCGTGAAATGTTGAGAAAATATGGAGCGGTAATTTTATAGGGATTTATGCCCATAAGGTATGTTTTAATTTTGATAATTTTAGGGACGATTTTTTGGCTAAGTTTGAGTCTTGATTTTATTCTTTTTTAAGAGCCCTCTTATACTAGAAAATTTATTTAATACTGCCTTGTTTAGACTTGGAGAAGATTTAGGACTCCTAATTTCTTAAGCCATTAATACCTATTTAAACCCCTCTCAATGACTTCATAATTCAAAATTCCTTCAAGCCCTTAATTCTTCACTACCTCCAAACACAATTTCAATCCTTCCCCTCTTCTTCAAGATGTAGCGTAGCCAGCACAACGCTGCCCACCAAGAGCGCGGGTGGGTTCGATGGGAGGAACACGAGGAGGTCATGGAGGAGCTACAACACCAGCTAAAAGAGGTCAGGGAGGAGCTTGAAAAAGTGATGGCTAAGAATGAAAAATCCTTGATTGAAGAGACAACACTTACCATGGAGATCGCTCATTTGCACGATAATCTGAAGAAGGCAGGTGATGAGATTGCAAATCTAGTCCACGAGAAGAACTATCTTATGGGTGAGGCTAGAGATTATTTACGAGATCTACAAAACAAAATTAGAAAACTTAGTGGAAGAAAGAAAGAACTAAAAGCCGAGAATATTGATCTTAAAAGATCGATTGGTGAGATGGAATGAGAAATCACAATCATGAACTGAGCAAGGCAACACACCTCTGGAACATAGAATATTGGAAGGAATGTCTGGATGAGGCTAACGCAAGGATTAACGAGATTAAGGATGTAGTTTATGGATCGAATTAGTTTTAAAACCCTACGATGGTTTTAGAACAGCTGGTCTTAGTCAGCAATTTTTAATTTCTATTTTCATTATCATTGAGTCATAAGATTACTATTACCATTCTATCTAAGTTTTTATTTATTGCAAATTTTATTTTATTTACTTAATTTCATTGTTATCCCCACGAGTGGTTATTAATAATATTTTGTGTTCATATGATTTGATGTTCTAAGTATTTTATATGCTCGAACGTTTTTAATTTTTCTCATGAGAAGTGCAGTTTTTTCCAACTTAACAGTAACCGATACCGCTAGGACTACCGTTAATCGCAAGCAGAATCATCTAAGCCCACCGCTAACTCGTACCAGGCCCGACCCGTTGCTGGGTTTTTAAAGACAAAAGACGTAAACTTGATTTTGTTTTCAACCGCTATTAGAAATTTTATTCAGCCTAACTATCGCTACCCACGAGAAGCCACCGTCCAAACCCTAAAAACAACTTTCCCACCGAGAATCGAAGGGCCACCGCCACACTCCGGCAAATTTGGACAAACTCTGGGCGAGTTGTTTCGGCACCACAAGGGCTTCAATCACAATAATCGACTTTTTGATATTGGGGTAAGAATGGCTTGACTCAAACTCTATTTTATTGTCTGGTTGGGTATGCAAGAGTAGATTTAGGATTTGGTGTCGAAATTGTGTTGAATTTTGTGGGGGAGTGTTTTGCATGTAATTGTTGTGTTTTACCTAGTATTTTTAGTTAGAGTTTTATGTTGATTTTAGTAGTTTTTAATCGAGTTTCGTTATTTTTTTTGTTGGTTTTCGCGTTTTAGTTATTTTTCATGTTTCTTGTTGATTTTATATTTAATATGGTTTAAGGAGTTCAATTAGTTCAAGGATTGGTGAAATTCTTGGGTTTTCATGTTTAAAATTCCTAATTCTAAAGGTGGAGAAATTGAGGGACAAAATACAAGCCAAACCGCGCCAAGACATGTCAAGATGAGCCAAAAACTAGTTCCAAAATGCCAAAACATTCTGGAATGGACGACAAGACATGCCTGGACGTTCCAGGACTCGCCAAATGAACCTTGGCACAAGTTGGCCCGAGCAAAGGCGCGCCCGCGCGCAGCTGCCGAGTCCCGCCCGCATGCCCGCACGCAGCCATCGCGCGCCAACCAACGCCAGCGCATGCCAACACGCATGCTCGCCTAGCCCTGCCGACCATGCTCGCACTGCCCTGCCGAGACCTTCCGGCCATGCGCATCCAGGCTCGGCCATTGCCGAGCCACCTGGAGCCAAATCGAGCCCAGGGTCGAGCCAAGTGGCTAGGAAGGTCAACACGGGTCAATCTTTGTCAAACCAGGAACTTCAAGCCTTTTTGGCTAATTTGGCCCATTTAAATCCAATTAGACCTATTTTAAATAGAACTTTACTCTCATTTTGTAAAAGACCACCTCCTCCCAACTAAAGCTTGGTTTTGGGATTAAAACTTCTCTCTCTAGATTTTAGATTTAATTCTCAAGCTTTCCTTGGGTTTGTAAGCTCAGGAAGAATTCAAGTACTCCCTTGGATTTTATTTTGATTGTAATTTCATTCAAGTTTTTGGATTCTCTCTTTAAGTCATAAGCTTTCTTTTATTTTCATGCTTTGTTCTTCAATTTCACGCATGTTCTTCAATTTTATGCTTTTTGCCTTAGCTCTTTGATTTCTTGCTTGATCTTGTGAGTCGTCCATAGAATCTAGGCGAGTGACACACCGAGATCATAGATCGAATCCTTGATCGTTTTTATTTTGAGTATCATGTGCTTTATTTTGATTTTTATTTTCGGGCTTTGTTTCATTCTAAGTCTTAGATCTATGCTTTGTTGATTGTTGTTTCTCGTAAAATTTTAAACTTTGACGTCAATTATCATTGCTCTTTCTATTCATGCTTTCTATTTTTGTTAATTTGCATTATTCAAGTTTTTATGTTCATGCAAGCATGGGTGTACCTTGTGCTTTCATGCTTGTACTTGATGAAACATTGCTTTTTCTTGCTTAATTTTCATTATTGCTTGCATTTTCTATTAAGGCACACGACCGAGGCATCCTACCAACACGCACTTTACATTTTTAGCTAGTCATTTACATGTTTCATTAGCTTTGCTTTCTTTAATTGCTTTATTTTCATTTTCTTTTAATTTCCAAAGCTACAAACACCTTGAAACTTACAATTGAATTGATTTTCCTTAAATCCAAGTCAGTAGAACCTTTATTTCCTAAAACCACGAAAAACTACACTTCAGTTGGAAAGACTTCGAAGATTACCTTAAACATAAGACAAAGGAAATGACACTTGATAGGTTGATTGTCAAGCTTCGCATTGAAGAAGACAATCGAAAATATGAGAAGAAGATTGGCCGATCCCCAATGGAGGCTCGGGTTAATCTGATGGAGCAAGGCAGGGTCTTTAAAAGAAAAGTGCCTAATGCTCAAAACAACAAAGGCAAGCAAGTTACCAAGGTTTGGAAGTTTACTGGAAATTGTCATAATTGTGGCAAGCAAAACCATATGGCAAAAGATTGTAAGAAGCCCAAAAAGAATAATGGGCAGCATCGGGGACAATCAAGTGCTCATCTTGTTGCTTCTGAACTGGTTGAACTAACTGACTTTGATATGTCATTTGTGGTGTTTGAAGCCAATTTGGTTGATAACCCAAGAGAGTGGTACATTGTTACTGGTGCCACTCGACATGTCTGTTCTGACATTGATGTGTCGCTCTTAAGTTAACTTCTGGAAAACAGCTACTGCTGAAGGAAGTGCTGCATGTCCCAGACATCCGTGAAAATCTAGTATCTGGATCACTGCTGGTTGAGCATGAATTTAATTTAGTCTTTGAAGCTAAGAAATTTGGGTTAAGCAAGTTTGGACATTTCTTATATAGGGGTTATCTAGACAAAGGATTGTTCAAACTGAATGTAATGGCTACTCGCCCTGTCAACTCTTCAAGTATGAATGAAAATGCATCTAATTCTGTTTACTTGCTTGAGTGTTCTAATTTATGGCATGTTAGGTTAGGACATGTTAATCTAAGTGCAATAAAAAGACTTATGAATTTGGATTTGTTACCAAACTGAAGAATTGATTCACAAAATAGATGTGAAATTTGTATTGAAGCCAAAATAGCTAAATTACCATTCCATTAGATGGAAAGATGTAATGAACCTCTAGGTTTGACTCATACTGATATATGTGATCTCAAATTTATGCAAACTAGAGGTGGAAAGAAGTTTTTTATAACATTAATTGATGATTGCACAAGGTTTTGCTACTTATATTTGTTAAGAAGCAAAGATGAAGCTCTTGAAACATTCAAGAGATATAAAGCTGAAGTAGAAAATCAAATTGGCAAAAGGATTAAAATAATCCGAAGTGATAGAGGCGGTGAATATGTAGCTCCGTTTGAACAATTACGTTGCCAACGGTGGCTACGGTTATGGGAGACCCGGCATGGGAGGGCATGGTGCAAACCATGTCGGGTTTGATGGTTTTTCGGGCATAAATGGTTCCTTGGGGGGTTATGGTGCTCAAACGGGGAAGGGAAACGATCTTTCTTTGTAATGAAAGGAGTATTGGCCGGCTAGCTTGTACATCATGTAGTCGATAAACGGGGAAGGTAAACGATCTTTCTTTGTAACCTCATGAAACTTCTTAAACTTGATCGACATCCTCCAACCCGTTAACGCCCTCGTGGCCAACAACCTTCCTTCTTCATCCTCACGAACTAACAAGCCGCTCGTCTTGGGCACCAAGTCAATGGGCTTCACCCACTCACTTTTGGACATTACGAACTTCAAGCCCTCCAACATCAAACTCAAAATCCCGGCTCTCACCATTTCATCAAGAATCAAATTCAAGGGGCTGACTCTCTCGACCACTCCCGGTTTCCAATCAATAAGTCCCTTAAGAACTTCAAGCACTTTAACCAACCTCTCCTCTTTTTCTTCTCGGTGAGGGTTCGCAAGGATAATAATCGACTCGCTCTCCTCATCCTCCTCAAGATAATCGTTATTTTCTCCAAGCTTATCATCAATAATCTCCACCCCAAGCGAATCTTTGAACTTCTCAATATAATCGACTCCCAACCCATCATCAACAATCTCCACTCCAAGAAAATCTTCAAGCTTCTCGACTGAGTCGACTCCTAATCCATCATCAACAATCTCTACCCCAAGAACATCTTCAAGCTTCTCGATGGAGTCGACTCCTATCTTCTCATCAATGATCGCCACCTCCCCCGCCGAAAATATGTCGTTGCCCTCAACGGCACACCGAGAATCATCTTCATGTAAACCGGGGGCACATAGAGGCACAACGTACTCATCGTCAAGAACAAGGGGCTCATCTTCACAACATCCCTCAATATCGATGTCCGGGCCAACCACATCCTCATTAATCCAATTCTCAATATAAACCCGTTCGACCTTGGCCTCAACGAAGTCCATATATACCCATTCTTCACAAGACTCTTTTGAAGCAAAGGGCAAAGGATCAAGAGAGTTAAAATCATCCGAAAATGAAAACAAGTCCTCAGCCGACGACGAGGAAATCGTATGCCCAACCACCCCACACTTATCGGGGAACATGACCGGAGGGATAGGTGAAGGTGGACTTGAGAATTGGCTTGTAATGGCCCACGGATCCGGATCGGGAAGTGGAGTAGTAGAAATCACCAGGATATTCGGATGATAAGGGCCCACATGAGGAGTAACAACTGGATAATGAGACGATGGTGGAACAAAAGATGACATAGCACAATCGGGTTCCACATGAAGTCCATGATCCCCATACACGTTCTCCGAGGGATGCGTTGGCGAGGAGAGTTCCGGGCAATAGTCGGGAAGATGATCACTCGTTCCACACCATCCACATCCCAAAAAAAGGTCGGCTAACATCTCTCATATTACGGATGGGAGGGCCACATGTGAAATTGGAGCCCGGACCACCAAAAAACTCATACTCTTCGAGATCTTGAGGGGATATGGGTATGTTCGTCCCAAAATAGCAATCCGGAGTAGAAGAACCTCGACACGGGTCGGAATTCCCAAAGCGACTATTATGTATATTCGGACCATGAACGAGAATGCCATTACCACCATACGGGGTGGGACTCGGATATCCACCCCCCACATTTCCACTTGGAGGCGTAGTCGACATAGGATTGGAATGAAAAATGGGAGGGGCTCCATATGGGCCGGGCTTCGGGCTATGCGTATTCGGAGAATATTGAGGAGCATCATAGCCATATGGGCGGAAAGTCGGGGCTTGCACGTTTGGATAGGAATTTTGAGCACCATAACCCCCCAAGGAACCATTTATGCCCGAAAGACCATCAAACCCGACATGGTTTGCACCATGCCCTCCCATGCCGGGTCTCCCATAACCGTAGCCACCGTTGGCAACGTGGTTTGCACCATGCCCTCCCACGTTGCCATACCCATTATACAATGTCTCATTCCCGGCATGATTTGCACCATGCCCTCCCATGCCGGGAATGTATCCACCATAATTATAGTTATACGTGCCTTGCATACTCAAACAAAAAAAATGTCAAATAATAAAACAAGCCAAAAACACAAAGAAAATACAATCAAATCGAAAACCTTAACCAAGCCGAGTCTCAACGGCGCCATTTTGTTAAAAGAGTTTTAGTGGTGATGAATAAATCATCGGGTTCTTGGCTTGGTATTATCGGAAATCGATTTAATTGTAAGTTTCAAGGTGTTTCAAGCTTGGAAAAATAAAGAAAATGAAAATAAAGCAAATAAACTATCTAAACTAAACTAGAAAATGAAAGTGCAAATTGGTAGGATGCCTCGTCGGATGCCTCAAATAGAAAATGCAAAGCAATAAAGGAAATAAGCAAGAAAATGCAAAGTTTCACCAAGTACAAGCATGCATGCACAAGGTACAACTATGCATAAAATCCTAAATAATGCAAATTAGCAAAAATTTAAAGTATGAATGGATAAAGCAATAAAAGTTGACATGGAAGTTAAAAACTTTATGGAAAATAACAAGCAACCAAGAGTAGATAAAAAATTCAAGCTAAAACTATGCATGAAATTAAAATCAAAATAAAGCATAGGAAAAACTTAAAATCATGATGATCCAAGACCCGATCTACAATCTAGATGTGTCACTCATCTATAATTCATAACCAAATCATAAGTTTCATCATGAATTCAAGTATCTAGGACAAAAGGCATGAAATGAAGAAAAATGCACGAAACATATGAAATTACTTGAAATTAAACAGATCAAGGACTTGATCTATGATCTAGATGTGTCACTCAACTAGGATTCATAGCCAATTCACAAGATCAATCACAACTTCTAATACCTAAGGCAAAAAGCATAAAACAAATGAAGAACAAAGCATGAAATTAAAAGAAAGCTTACTAGAATTAAAGAGAGAATCCAAAAGCTTGATTGAAATTGCAAGGAACTAAAAATCCAAGGGAGTACTTGAATCCTTCTTGAGCTTACAAACCCAAGGCAAAACTTGAAAATTAAACCTAGAGAGAGAAAATTATCCCAAACCCAAGCTTGGGTTGGGAGGGAGGTGTTTTACAAAATGAAAGAGAGGTTCTATTTATACAAGTTAATTAGGGGTAAATGGGTCAATTATGACATATGAGCTTGGATTTCCATGCATTGACCAAATTTGACCCTAAATGGTCAAAATAGACCATTTGGGTCGAGTTGGGATCGATTGGCTCGGCAAAATTGCAAGGTGGCTCGACATGGGCCGAGATGGCTCGGCGCTGGGCGGGCTGGCTCGGTCGTGGTCGGCAGCTGTCGGCAGGGGCTTG
Source organism: Phtheirospermum japonicum (assembly GCA_014905375.1). NCBI lineage: Eukaryota > Viridiplantae > Streptophyta > Magnoliopsida > Lamiales > Orobanchaceae > Phtheirospermum > Phtheirospermum japonicum. The sequence continues at coordinate 506,166 of BMAC01000032.1, read as the reverse complement.
CGGGCGTGGTCGGCAGCTGTCGGCAGGCGCTGCGCGCGGGACTCGGCAGCTCTCGGCGGCACTCGGCAGGCATGCGCGCAGTCGATCGACTGTCTTGGCAGTCGATCGACTGCTCTCGGCAGGATGGGCGTGGATGGCCACTCTCTGAAGCGCAGTCGAGCCAGCCCTCGACAGTCGATCGACAGGCTTGGCGTTCTCGGCAGCTTTGGCGCGCAGGTCTCGGCAGGCATCGGCAGCTGCGCGCGGGCTTGCGGGCGGGACTCAGCAGCTGCGCGCGGGACTAAGCGGGCGTGGCTGGCAGCGCTCGGCAGCTGCCGAGCAGCTGTCCGCGGGACTCGCCTTGGCTCGAGCCAAATCGAGCCAAGGGCCAATTTTCACCTTATTTTTGCCTTCTTGTCAAAACCTAACACAAATAACCCCCATCCACAAATTAATTGAACTCATTTAACCATTTTAAGTATAAAATCAACAAGAAACACGAAAAGAACAACAAAACGAGAAAACAAGTGAAAACCTAACAAAACTCGACTAAAAAACTACTAAAATTAACATAAAATCCTAATTAAAAACACTAGACAAACACCACAATTACATGCAAAATAGGCAGTTTCGTGGAAGTCTACGAAACAAACTTGTATAGTTCGATCCACCATGGAATCCGAGTTTATAGCTTTAGATAAAGCTGGTGAAGAAGCTGAATGGTTTCGTAACTTCTTGGAAGATATTCCATGTTGGAGTAAGCCTGTGCCACCTGTGTTGATACATTGTGATAACCAAGAAGCTATTGGAAGGGCACAAAGTTGTATGTATAACGGAAAGTCTCAACATATTCGTCGAAGACATAACACCATTAGACAATTTCTCTCAAATGGATTAATATCTATTGACTCTGTTAAGTCACAAGATAGTATTGCCGACCCTCTCACAAAAGGGCTTAATCAAGATCAATCGAGAAACTTACTAGAGGGAATGGGTTTAAAATCCACAAAATTAAAGAATGACCATAGTGGTAATCCAACCTTGATGAATGGAGATCCCATGAACTTGGTTCAATGGGAAAACTAAACAATAAAAATTCAGTTGAGCACTTGGAACTTTTTGTTCGAATCTCATCCCTGAAAAGCAATCCAAGTGAATTTTTTACCTGAGAATTGTGGTAAGGTTAATGCATACAAGCTTTTTAATGAATCTCAAACCTTTGAAGGTGAAGTATATCAGGATAATTTTGATGGGAGGTCACCTATATAAGTGTGAAGGCTTCAAAATGTAAACACTTATAAATCCAAAGTGATGTCCATGGCCAAAATGGATACAACTTTAAAACAAAAAAGTGTTAAGATTTTATTGTGTAATTATCATTATCTTGATATACACTACGGAGGGATAGTTCAAGGCATCAAGTCCACCATGGTACAAGTATATTCGATGATAGTTACTATGGACGGTTCAAAGCCACAAACTACCTATCCTGATGCAATAACATCTTGTGATAACTGAGCACAAGAGTCTGCATATATACATGCATTAATTTTCACTCATGTGGGAGATTGTTGGAAAATTAGTTTTGTTGATACCAATTTTGATGGCTAAATATTTAGTTAATGTAGAGTTAAATATTATAATATTATTCTACGTATTGAGTAGATAATCGTAGTATATTTATTTTCTCAAAACTAATTTTCGGTGAGTGAGAAATAAATTGTGTAAGTTAGACATTTGAAAAGGGGAAGAGTATAAAATCCCACATTGAAAATGTAAGGAAAAGTTATACACTTTATAAGTTAAGAGGAAGTTGCATTGAGCATCTGTGAGTAAGTCAATGCACTAGTTGGGGCTTGGGCCTAGGCCTTGGCTTTGGATCTTGAACATTGGGTCTTTGGGTCCTGGGCCATGGGCCTCTCTTGGGATATATGAGATTGGTTTTGAACCAACTCAATTTTATTTTTGGACTCTCCAAATGAGAATGGGCTCGACCCATTAAAATGCTTAGGCCTTTTGGTCAAATGAAAATGGGTTCGACCCATGACTTCTCAACTTCATCAGCAGCCTTTGAGGAGTCTCAAAACTGTGATAATGGAGGTAGTGGAGGTAATGGCTATAATGGAAAAATAAAGCTACTAATTGCAGCTGCTCCATCCTTTTCAAATTCCCAAACCCTACAAGGTGAAGTCTATAAATAGACTTAGAAGTTTCAAGTAGAAGACACACTGAATCATATTCATTCCTCATATTTTTGCACTAAAGCCTCAAGCATTCGTTTCAAAATTTTGTGCTCGGTTTCACACTTTTCAAGTTCGTTGGAACTTTGAAATTTGGTGTGCTACTACTTCAAAGACGTTAAGTCGTTGTATCTTTGGGGACATTATGCCAGTTCCGTCAGCACTATACGGGGCGTATTTGTCTTGCGGAAAGAGAATTTTCTTGCCTCGACTTCCTGTTCAATCTGTCCGGTTCAAGAAGGTGTTACTTTCAAGTTTTACTTGTTTTCCATTTTAACGTTTTTAGTTTTTGTAAGAACTATAGTACAGTTCAGTAGTAATTTTCTCTTCGTATTTCTATTTGTAACAAATAATACCTTATGGCTTTTGTAATATTTTTGGTTGAACATTTGTAATTGTAATTTAAGGGGTTTATTTATAATTGTAACTCTTAGTTGTTGTTTCATGGTGATTCAGGGAAGGAACAATTACATTGGTTGTTGTTTAGTGAAACTGGGAGTAGGTAAGTCTTTTTGTTTCTGTGTTCATTTTCATTTTTTGTCTTGCCATATTGATCACTGTGTTTCTCTTTGCTGTGATAATATGAGAAGAAGTAAGTGTGTGTGTCTTTTGATGACATTCAACCTTTAAAACATCTATGTATGCTACATCTATAGTTTCTTGTATTTAGTATATGCTTTAGTATCATTTAAATGACCAATTTAATGTGTGAAGAAAAGTAAAGAAATAGCTTGTTTCTCTGTATATTCGCTTCATATTTATCCTGGTTGTTGGAAAAATGATTACTGCAATATCAGAGAAAGAAAGTTAGATTTTATCTTTTAAAATTCATGGTTTATGTGCATCTTTTACTATGAATGGTTTAATTAACTCAAAATCTGAACTAAAAATACAAAATGCGAGCTTCACTTCACAAGAAGGGGTGATTCCTGGAGATTATAATGTAACTATTGTGTTGAGAAACCTAAGGAGGTTTGGATGATACATGACTTTACTTATTTAGTAGCTTCTTATTATTATTATTATTAATTTTTCAATGAGTATAAGTTTTTACCTCAACTTATGTCCCAGAAATTCATATTTAGAAGCAATGGATAGAATTCATGATGAGCCTAGATGAATTTAAACTCGAGGCAGAAAAGCTTAAAAATGCATTAGAATTTCATTTGGGTAAATTTTGATCAATATCAACTTTTTCAAAATCTTTTTATTTATATGCGGATTATTGTTGGCAAACATTTGTGTTAGGCCAGATTAACGGGTCATGATCCGTTAGGTCATCTGACCCGATACTATAATGTAATAGTTTTTGTACTGTGATGTATTGGTTTTTGTACTGTGATGTATTAGTTTTTCTTAAATCTCTTACCCGTGCTATATATTGTATTGGTTTTTGTACTGTAATATATTTATACTATGGTGTATTGATTTTTTATTATAATGTATTTGTTTTTGCACTATAATGTATTGATATGAAATTTTGGCCTAACGGATGATCCGTTAGTCCGGCCTAACAAGAGTGTTGCCCATTATTGTTTATACTAATTTGGCTTCTTCTTGTTTATTTTCTAGTGATGTGTATTTAGTAGTGATGACTGCATTTTCTGCCCATTTGCAACGTGATTTTAACAATGTATTGTTTGTGGGTTGAATTTTGTAATCTGTGAGATTAAGTGTTGTTCGGGTTCTTGTTTTAACCCATGCAGAAATGCAGTAATTGCTTTGATATTCAATATGGTTGGTGATTAACTGTTCTTTTCCTATTTGCTTTTGAATTTTGCCTAGGTATGATAATCTACTCTGCTTTTGCTGGTGAAGAATTTTGATTCAGTGTTGGCTGCATATGGAGGTTTTTGAAACCTAACACAGGTATTTTTGTGATGTTCTCCCAAAGCTCTCACTATATACTATATGATCATTTTCTCATGATTGTTTGGTGAAAATCTCGCGATATACAAATAAATTTTAGCTACAAGCTATTAAATTTAAGGGAAAAAATAGTAAACCCCCTCAACTATTTTGTTTTTTGCACTTTACCATATGAACAATAGTTTTCAACACTTAACTCCATGAACTTCACACTTTTTTCACATTACCATATAAGAGCGCCAACAGAGGATATTTCAGGCCAAATGTTCATCACGTGCAAAGCACGCCTATTCTCGAGGGCTTCTCTATCAATTCCGACCTAATTAAGTTGACAAATTTGTCATTACAGAAGATGGTGATATGACCGTTGCTGCTAGGCTATAAAACCCACAAAATGGCAACACCATTATTCCCAAAAACTTGATGAAGCTCATCGGCTTATCTTTGATAAATGTGGCAACAAACCGCTGAGATGCTCGTGGATAAATTATGCTACTGTGGAAGGAATGCGCTGAAAAGGACTTGCTGGAGCGACTTGAACCCCGGATGGAAGTACTCTGCATGTGACAATTTTCGAGTAAGATTGGGATCAAAACCCTAACTTATTTTTTAATTCATGGGTGTGACAACAATAAACTTTAGAACTAATTACCATTACATACAACTGAGACGAAGTCATAATACTAGTACGTAAACACATATAAATCCGAGTACATTATAGACTAACCCATCAAATTTTGAAAATAGGGATTGGTCCATGATATATAAGAAAACTATTACAATCACATATATTGGTACACGATAAAACCCCATGACAAAACCAACACAAACCAGAGCCATTTATCTCTCGAACGTCTAGACTTCAACTCATCCTCAAGTATGTTAACTCTCTTGTGTAATCCGGGAATAATTTGTCGAGCACGTGGGCACAATGGACTGTCATCCACAGACGATAGTCGAACCCACATATTTTCTATGTAAGAAAGGAATTTCAATAACCCAATTCAAATTAACAAGCAAGGCAAAAATCAAAACCTAAACAAAAAAAGAAAATTAATTATAATAACCATACAATTTTATTTTTGTCAAAAATCAAAATGCAAAACCCAAAATATATGAGAATATTCACAAGAATCATTTTTAGCATTATTTCTCAACCTTTGCAAACATAAGTTCTAAATGATCAACCACAAATCATGTACAATCAATACATAGGTTGAAAGTTTATCAAAAAGACAAAACACCAGGGCTTCAAAAAGGCAAAACACTTCCAATTAAGTTTACCCATCTTCACATTTGATGGCAAGGTGGTGGTTTGTAAAATTTGAAGGTCTATGGTTTTAAAAAATAAGTCTCAGATTTACGATGTTGTTAACAAAGTTTAACAACAATGATTAACAACATCGACCAGAGTAAAACAATAATATGCAGCGGAAAATAAATTTAAGAACACGGTTTAAATAATTTCAGTTCACAAGTAAAAGTACTTGTGAACTTGGGTGTACAAACCCAAAAATTATATTACTTATTTGTTTTTCGATCAATACAAAAATATAAAGTAAGATATGAAAACTAAAGTATCAAAACACATGATACATAATACTTGTCGCCTAGGTTGATCAAGCTCTTCTCCGTTGGTCACGCAACTTCAAATAACTTGACAATATCGAACAATGGCTTCAAGTAGTTCTTCGTGTTCTTCACTTGCCGTACTTCGTGCGTCTTGAGTCATCCGTCTTCTGAAAATTCTGTGAGTAAAAGTTCGTAAGTAGCTTTAGGATTCTATTATCTTAAATAGACAATCCTAAAATCCTAAACTAGGTGAACAAATAAAAACAAATCCCAAACACAATCTAAGAAACTAATAAAGTCTTAAATATAAACTAGGAAACACAATATATTCCTAAATCTAGTTTCCTAACTTATTTTGTGCCCAAGAAAGGCAAATAACAAAATAGGAATTATTGCCAAGAATAAATTCCTCAACAATCTCCCCCTTTTGCCTTTCTGGACAAAACACTACGACGCAAACATAAATGAAAATAAAAATACTAACTCCCCCTAAATTAGAAAACTCCCCCTAAACAAAATACCCAATGTTGTTAAAATTCAAACCAACATTACAAACCAACATTGTTCAAAAACTTAACAAAACTAACCAACAAGGAACTTATTGACCTCGAACCCTCTTCGAACGACGAGGGGATGTCGAAGTTCCTTCACCACTCTCTTTCCTCTTCCTCTTTAGCATTTTCATCAATCTCCTCAAAGCCTTATTGCGAGCGCGAATTCGCTTCCTTCGCTTTTATTGAGCAAGGCTCGCCAAGGCTTCGGTAGCAACAGCATCTACAGCAACATCTTCAGCAGCATCTTTAACAGTATCAACAGCGTCATCTTCTCCCCCTTTTTGACCAGAAAGCGAAAGGGCCTTCAAGAGAGAGCTACGAAGAGCCTTCAGCTGAGTCATCTTCAAATCAATGGAAGACACGTGGGCATGAAGGACCTGTGCAGAAATGTGGACCATGTTGGGATCACCCCTCCCAACATCACTAGCAACATCAGCTGGAAGCAGCGCTTGCCAAGGCAGATCAATGACTCTGGCACCAGTAACATGCTGACCTCTCAAAGCAAACCAATCAGCCTCACCCGTGAGCACATCATCAGGATGAAGCGTCAACCCCTGGTTCTTGAGCAAGCTGAAAATCAAAGATGGAAAACACAACGAGGCCGCAGACTTCGTGGTGGAAAACTTAGTAATGGTGTCAAAAACATGCTGGCCAAAACTGAAAGGAATTCCCCTCCCAAGCCTAAACAAGAACTGGACCTGAGGCCGCGTAACACATGTCTTTTTCTTGGAGGGGACCCAATTACAAATCGTAAGCTTATGCAGAATAGAGTAAAGGGAAGAAAGACGGGTACTGGGTAACTTTTCAAACCAAGTACTAACAAGACCACCAGACAAAAATGAAACAACCTCATTCATATCATCTACATTCGAGTCACCCCGGTATGGCTCAGTGCCAAATAAATCATTAATCAAAGCCGGGGTGAAAGAGAACACTTTTCCACGCACAAAAACTTTTCCATAGTTCACAGAATCCAAATCAACAATAGACGGCAAAAGATCTGCATAAAACTCGACCACAATATCCCGGACAAAAGGCATGGCAGTTGAAACTGTGGAGTACATACCTTTGTGTTGAAGATAAGAGATGAGGTTGTGTTTCTCAAAAAGTTCAACCGGGACTCGCCGCTCGGAGATCATATGTCTGGTTTGGTAGGTGGCAAACAAATCGGCAGCCTCAGCAGTCAAAAACTCCTCCAAAAAGGGCACCATATCCTCGAGCTCAGGAGTCGAAGAGGCAGTATCCGATGAGGACTGAGAATAATTACAGGCACCGGAAGAAGTCGGTGTAGAAGCACGAAAAGAAATGACCGTTGCATAAGGAGAGAGAAAGTAAAAAGAAAAAGAAAAAAATCCCCAATTTTACTACCTAGCGGATTTTAGAGCATTAAAGCACGATTTTTATTTCCTTCAAAAAAGCGTCTCTCCCCCTTAGATTAGGATGAATGATCACACAATAATCCCATTATCTCTTCCCATTATCTCCCTTTGTATTATATTTTTTAAGAAAAAAAAAATTGCACAGCTCAAATCACAAAATCGGCCGAAAATACAAAGCTGGATTTAATGAACCATCAGCCCAGTAGTACCAATCTTGTGCAATGTTAATTTTCACTGACCAAATTCAACTCGTCATTACCTGTCCAGCCGTCCGATTTTAACCCCACTGAAATACTTAGTTAGCTCCAATTAAAACAGAATTAAGAGATTTCACGAAAGACAAGAACACAAGAAACAACATGCACAGCAAGATGGCATCTTCACAAAGTATGAATGTCCTACGGGATGCCTAAAAATCATGACCTAAAAGAATATACAAAAACATATAATGATTTCAGTGACTTGATCCAATGTTGCTTTTTATTACTGACAACATTATAAACCAACATTGCCTCAAGTGAAGTAAATGGAAACTTACCCCTTAACCCAAGTTAATGACTACATCAAGATCTCTCAAGAAGGTGATATTTAAAGATTGGATCATTTTGTATCCAGATTTTCTTCATCCTTGAAGGGATTTGAATCTTTTAATCTTCAGCAATTGCTGTTTAAGAACCTCTTGTTTTTGGACCTTGGAGAAAACCTGTTTCTGCGGGCAAGTCCCACAATCACCTAATTGAAGAGGTTGGGTTCTTTTTGCTATCACTTTTATTGCTACACAGGACCTTATTGCACTTTCAATCAAACTCAATGCATTATGATTATGTATGAAAAGAAAGATAAAAATGCTTGCAAAATTATACAGATGTTGTGACTGATGTTGATATGAGGTGTCACAACATCACAAACCAACATTGGTTTAGACAATTCACATACCGAGATCTCTTCTCAAACGAGAGAAGGTCTCAAAATCTAATGCCTTAGTGAAGATGTCAGCAAGCTGATTATCTGTTCCAATATGCTCAAGGCTAACAATCTTCCTCTCAACTAGGTCTCGAATAAAGTGGTACCTTATGTCAATGTGTTTTATTCGAGAATGCTGGACTGGATTTTTGGAGATGTCAATGGCACTGGAATTGTCACACAGCACAGTCAAGATACTACTGTGTAGACCGTAGTCCTCTATCATCTGGTTCATCCATAGTAATTGTGTCCACGCACTTCCAGCTGCAATGTACTCGGCTTAAGCTGTAGAAAGAGAAATACAATTTTGTTTCTTGCTGTACCAAGAGATTATATTGTTACCCAAGAGAAAACAGCCCCCGGTAGTACTCTTTCTATCTACCACATCCCCAGCCCAGTCCGAATCCGTGTACCCTACAAGTTCAGTACCAGTATCTTTTGTGTACCACACACCTAGTTCAGTTGTACCAGCAATATACCTAATTATTCTTTTAATTGCTTTTAAGTGTGACTCTTTTAGATTAGACTGATATCTAGCACATAAGCACACACTATACATAATATCTGGTCTATTTGCTGTCAAATACAACAAACTCCCTATCATACTTCTGTACATGGTGTTATCAACACCCTTACCAACATCGTCTCTCGACAGCTTCACAGTTTTTCCCAGCAGCGTTTTCTTATGAGTTTCACTTACTAAACCAAACTTTTTAACTAAGTTCTTAGCATATTTAACCTGAGAAAGGAAAATTCCGTCATCAAGCTGTTTGATTTGTAAACCAAGAAAGTATGAGAGGTTACCTTCCATGCTCATCTCGAATGTATCGGACATCCGAGTAACAAACTCCTTGACCATCTGCTCGTTAGTAGATCCGAAAATAATATCATCCACATAAATTTGGACTATTAAGATGTGCTTATTGGATTTAAGAAGGAACAAAGTTTTATCAACTTCCCCTCGTCTAAAGTTCAAATTAAGAAAATATTGAGTTAGCCTTTCATACCAAGCTCTTGGAGCTTGTTTTAAACCATAAAGAGCATTTTTCATTTTTAAAACAAAATTTGGTTTTTGAGGATCCACAAATCCTTTAGGCTGCTCAACATACACTTTTTCACTCAAGACTCCATTTAAGAGAGCACTCTTAATGTCTATTTGATGCAATAAAATCTTCATATAACAAGCAACAGAAAGCAAAAGCCTTACCGACTCAATGCGGGCAACTAGGGCAAAAGTTTCATCAAAATCGATTCCTTCAATTTGCATATACCCTTGTGCAACAAGTCGATCTTTGTTCCTCACAATGTTGCTAGCCTCATCAGTCTTGTTCTTGAATATCCACTTTGTTCCCGTCACGTGGGGATTTTCTGGTCGTGGTAATAAATCCCAAACGTTGTTTTTGGCGAACTGATCCAGCTCTTCTTGCATTGCCCGAATCCAGAACTCATCCTTGAGTGCATCATCCACTTGATTGGGATCTATTTTAGAAAGATTCAAAGACTCATGAATCTTAGAGTAATTAGTATACAGACATACGTACCTGACCATCTCTTTGAAATTAATCTGTCTTCGTCTTGTACTCCTTTCGTCTAAATCACCGATAATTTGGCCCACGGGGTAGTTTTTCTGGATACTGGATGGAATATCCCTTTGATGAAGATCAATGGGATCAGCTGGATCTTCTTCTTCTGAATCAGAATCAGATTCTGTGACTTGGCTCGATGTTGGTTCTGGTGTTGGTATCCCAGTAACAACATTGGTATCAACATCACTTAAATCTCTGGGTTTAGCACCTGCATCTTTGTTCTCAATACCTGCACTACCAACTGAAGGAGGGGTGACATTTTCTTGAGGATTTTGATCATAAACTAGATCATTATCCTCGGTAGGTTTGACTAGACTCGTTAGATAGTCGAACTTGACATTAACTGACTCAAATATGCTTCTAGTTCTCAGGTTAAACAACCTATATGCATGACTGTTTTGGGAATAACCCATGAAAATGCACTTATCACTTTTTGAGTCTAGTTTAGTTAGATGATTTCTGTCATTGAGAACATAACAAATACATTCAAACACATGAAAATAGCTCAAGTTAGGATTCTTTCCCATCAACAACTCATAGGGAGTAGCACATGAACCTGGTCTAAAATAAGCCCTATTTGTAATATGACATGAAGTGTTCATTGCTTCAGCCCAAAAACGTTTGCAATGCCATTAGAAATAAACATAGTTCTAGTCATCTCAGCAAGAGTCTTATTCTTACGTTCGGCTATGCCATTTTGTTGTGGGGTAATAGGTGAAGAAGATTCATGACTTATGCCCTCAGAAGTGCAGTATTTAGAAAAAGAAGCATTTTCAAACTCTTTTCTGTGATCAGTTCTAATTCTACCAATGTTCACATTAAACCTTACACACATCTTCTTTGAAAGTTTTTTGAAAGCCTCAAAAGTTTCAGATTTTTCTTTTAAAAATTCTACCCAAGTGAATCTGGAGAAATCATCAACAATTACTAACACATACCTCTTACCACCAAGGCTCTCAACCTAAAGTGGTCCCATGAGATCCATATGTAGAAGTTCAAAGCAAGATGATGTAGTGAGAATTTGCTAGACTGGATGAGGCACCCTTACTTGCTTTCCTTTCTGGCATGCCTCGCACACAGGAATGATCTAGGTGTTGAGCTTAGGCAGTCCACTCATAGCTTCTTCTTTGGCCAACCTATCCATCATCTTGTAATTCACGTGACAAAGCTTTTGATGCCACAACTCAGCATCACTTAATTGGGACAGTCTGCAAAAAGCGTCACTTTGTATTTGGTAGAAATTATCTGAAGTCCTTTGACCAGTGAGAATACATGGTCCATTCTCCTCGTAGACTTCACACTTCTCACGGTTGAATTTGACACTGAAACCTCCATCGCACAGTTGACTTATGCTAATCAAATTTGCAGTAAGTCCTTCTACCAGCAGCACATTCTCAAGAGTCACAATGCCTGGAACATGGAGAGTTCCTTGGCCAATAATTTGGCCATTCGCGCCTCCACCGTACTTTACTTTTCAACATAGAAATCTGACAATGTTGGAAAGCATCTCCTCGGACCCAGTCATATGCTTGGAGCATCCACTATCGAAATACCAGGCTCCAGGGACGTGGGACTTCAAGGAGGTATGGATCATGTTACACTTGACGTTATTCTTCTGGACCCACACTTGTTTGAACCTGGTGTTGGTATTGATGTTGGTATGACGGAAACCAACATTGAATTTAGCAGCCGCATTAGTTTTCTAAAATTTCCTTCTCTCTTCTATGATCTTCCAGCAAAAAGGCCGAATGTGTCCGGGCTCGCCACAATGATGGCACACGAACTGTCTCCTTCTCTTCTTATGTCGCTTGAGCGATTTATGCTCCTGACTTGGCATTTTTGGTGGCTGATTAGGTTTAAATCCTATTCCTTGCTTCGAGGTTTCTGGAAAGCTGATCTCCAAGATTTCATCAAGCTTCGCCTTGCCTTTGTTCAGATTTGATATGGTTCCTTGGACCTTTGTCAGTTCGATTCTCACCTTTTCTAGCTCAGCATCCTTCTTGGTAAGAGATGTTTCCAGACGAACAATTATGTCAAGCTGATCATCCTTTTCTTTGGTCAGTTTTTCTACTTCTTTCACGAGATCCTTGACCTTGAGTACCTATTTTTCCCAGCTGACAAACAGTTGCTGGTGCTCAACACTCAGTAGTTCATACTCCTTATGATAATTGATCGAAGAATTCTTAGCACTCTAAGAAATCTTCTCCGCAATAGTACGGAGTCGATTGTAGATCGGCAAGCTTTCCCGAGTCGTGTCTCTCGAGGATAGATGTAATCGGCGTTCGGTGTTTTAGTTAATCTCTTGTTAATCTAAGTTACACTAATCTACTCCTAAGAAAGCATTAAGTCATTATTTTGGGTTGAGTTTTATGCTAAATCTTGAATTAAAAAGGGGACTTTAATTAAAATAAAGAGAACGAGGGTTTAGGGTGTTCGGTTCGTCTCCACGATTAATCGGTTTTCGCCGAGCACTTAATCCACAATTCGGGGTTGTCAATCCCAAATTCTCGACAAGCTCCGATTAATGGTTCTAAACGAACCTAAACCCTAAACCCCTAATTTCTAAACTAATTGCATCAATACAAATTAAATCTTGCTTGAGAGTAATTAATTAATGACATGAAGGCTTGCACATTGTAGAGAAAATTGGAGGGAATTCAAAAGCTTTGAAATTGAAATTGGTCAAAAGGCATCAAATTTAAGAGAAGTCAAATTGCTTAAAGAAGAAAGACCCATTTGGCTTTTGAAAACCCAAGGTTTGCTTGGACAAATGGGGTAAAAAGCATGAAGATGCAACAATGGAGTTTTTGCTAAACAAGAAGATGAAAAACAACACAAAGTAATTAAACCTACACTAAAGAAATTGAAATGCGAAGAACAACAACATAAACTAAATCTAAAAACCAACACAACATCAATAACAACATTCAACAATAACAACACAAGAAAATTAAGGGAAAGAAAATACCAATTACATTCAAATCAAAGCTCCAAATCTTCAAACTACAAGAACAACAATTGAAGGAGGTGTCACCCACTCCAACACTTGCTTAATAACAACTACCTAACAACTAACTAGCTAAGACAAACTAGATTAACTACTAAACTAGCTAAAACTAAACTAAGCTAAGGATTATGAACTAGGGTTTAAATTGCATGGAATGGTTAAGGCTTGGAGGAAATGGAGCAAGCCCCAAATTCCACCAAGGAAGGGTTGGATAAGGTTGGAGAAGGTTGGGCTTATTTATACAAAAATGCAGGGGAAAAATCGTCAAAAAGTGATAAAATCTCGAGCTGGACTGCGTCTCAGTCGATCGACTAAGGAGCAGTCGATCGACTGGCAGTCGATCGACTAGGTGTCAGTCGATCGACTAACTTCAAAAATTCTCCAAACTCACTGGATTTTAGTCGATTTCACCCTTCCAGTCGACCCACCTGACGATCGACTGGCTCGACTGCTCCAGCTCGGTTTTCTCGTTTCGCTCTTGCCGCCCGCCGGTCGTCGCTCCTCGTTCTAATCCGAGTCGAATGGGATGCTCCGAGCATGCACGGGACCGCTTGGTCATCCTACGGCCAAAAATACGAAAAAGGGTAAAAATATACGAAAAACTATTTTAACGTCTATAGCTCGATGATTTATACAAATGACGCTATCCGTATCCAAGAAGAGGTGGCGATCATGCTACGCCTTGGTGTTCTCGAGTAGACACACCGGGTGACAAAAATCACCAAGGGGGCATGTCGAGCAAGCCGGTAGGTCAAAGCAACAAAAGAGGGGCTTGCTTCGGGGGCGGAAGAGGGAGTAGTCGACCACCAAATGTGATCATCCCAAAACGGGTCGACGTACTCCTTCGTCTCCCCGTAGTTTTTCGTATATTTTTACCCTTTTTCGTATTTTTGGCCGTAGGATGACCAAGCGGTCCCGTGCATGCTCGGAGCATCCCATTCGACTCGGATTAGAACGAGGAGCGACGACCGGCGGGCGGCAAGAGCGAAACGAGAAAACCGAGCTGGAGCAGTCGAGCCAGTCGATCGTCAGGTGGGTCGACTGGAAGGGTGAAATCGACTAAAATCCAGTGAGTTTGGAGAATTTTTGAAGTTAGTCGATCGACTGACACCTAGTCGATCGACTGCCAGTCGATCGACTGCTCCTTAGTCGATCGACTGAGACGCAGTCCAGCTCGAGATTTTATCACTTTTTGACGATTTTTCCCCTGCATTTTTGTATAAATAAGCCCAACCTTCTCCAACCTTATCCAACCCTTCCTTGGTGGAATTTGGGGCTTGCTCCATTTCCTCCAAGCCTTAACCATTCCATGCAATTTAAACCCTAGTTCATAATCCTTAGCTTAGTTTAGTTTTAGCTAGTTTAGTAGTTAATCTAGTTTGTCTTAGCTAGTTAGTTGTTAGGTAGTTGTTATTAAGCAAGTGTTTGGAGTGGGTGACACCTCCTTCAATTGTTGTTCTTGTAGTTTGAAGATTTGGAGCTTTGATTTGAATGTAATTGGTATTTTCTTTCCCTTAATTTTCTTGTGTTGTTATTGTTGAATGTTGTTATTGATGTTGTGTTGGTTTTTAGATTTAGTTTATGTTGTTGTTCTTCGCATTTCAATTTCTTTAGTGTAGGTTTAATTACTTTGTGTTGTTTTTCATCTTCTTGTTTAGCAAAAACTCCATTGTTGCATCTTCATGCTTTTTACCCCATTTGTCCAAGCAAACCTTGGGTTTTTCAAAAGCCAAATGGGTCCTTTCTTCTTTAAGCAATTTGACTTCTCTTAAATTTGATGCCTTTTGACCAATTTCAATTTCAAAGCTTTTGAATTCCCTCCAATTTTCTCTACAATGTGCAAGCCTTCATGTCATTAATTAATTACTCTCAAGCAAGATTTAATTTGTATTGATGCAATTAGTTTAGAAATTAGGGGTTTAGGGTTTAGGTTCGTTTAGAACCATTAATCGGAGCTTGTCGAGAATTTGGGATTGACAACCCCGAATTGTGGATTAAGTGCTCGGCGAAAACCGATTAATCGTGGAGACGAACCGAACACCCTAAACCCTCGTTCTCTTTATTTTAATTAAAGTCCCCTTTTTAATTCAAGATTTAGCATAAAACTCAACCCAAAATAATGACTTAATGCTTTCTTAGGAGTAGATTAGTGTAACTTAGATTAACAAGAGATTAACTAAAACACCGAACGCCGATTACATCTATCCTCGAGAGACACGACTCGGGAAAGCTTGCCGATCTACAATCGACTCCGTACTATTGCGGAGAAGATTTCTTAGAGTGCTAAGAATTCTTCGATCAATTATCATAAGGAGTATGAACTACTGAGTGTTGAGCACCAGCAACTGTTTGTCAGCTGGGAAAAATAGGTACTCAAGGTCAAGGATCTCGTGAAAGAAGTAGAAAAACTGACCAAAGAAAAGGATGATCAGCTTGACATAATTGTTCGTCTGGAAACATCTCTTACCAAGAAGGATGCTGAGCTAGAAAAGGTGAGAATCGAACTGACAAAGGTCCAAGGAACCATATCAAATCTGAACAAAGGCAAGGCGAAGCTTGATGAAATCTTGGAGATCAGCTTTCCAGAAACCTCGAAGCAAGGAATAGGATTTAAACCTAATCAGCCACCAAAAATGCCAAGTCAGGAGCATAAATCGCTCAAGCGACATAAGAAGAGAAGGAGACAGTTCGTGTGCCATCATTGTGGCGAGCCCGGACACATTCGGCCTTTTTGCTGGAAGATCATAGAAGAGAGAAGGAAATTTTAGAAAACTAATGCGGCTGCTAAATTCAATGTTGGTTTCCGTCATACCAACATCAATACCAACACCAGGTTCAAACAAGTGTGGGTCCAGAAGAATAACGTCAAGTGTAACATGATCCATACCTCCTTGAAGTCCCACGTCCCTGGAGCCTGGTATTTCGATAGTGGATGCTCCAAGCATATGACTGGGTCCGAGGAGATGCTTTCCAACATTGTCAGATTTCTATGTTGAAAAGTAAAGTACGGTGGAGGCGCGAATGGCCAAATTATTGGCCAAGGAACTCTCCATGTTCCAGGCATTGTGACTCTTGAGAATGTGCTGCTGGTAGAAGGACTTACTGCAAATTTGATTAGCATAAGTCAACTGTGCGATGGAGGTTTCAGTGTCAAATTCAACCGTGAGAAGTGTGAAGTCTACGAGGAGAATGGACCATGTATTCTCACTGGTCAAAGGACTTCAGATAATTTCTACCAAATACAAAGTGACGCTTTTTGCAGACTGTCCCAATTAAGTGATGCTGAGTTGTGGCATCAAAAGCTTTGTCACGTGAATTACAAGATGATGGATAGGTTGGCCAAAGAAGAAGCTATGAGTGGACTGCCTAAGCTCAACACCTAGATCATTCCTGTGTGCGAGGCATGCCAGAAAGGAAAGCAAGTAAGGGGTGCCTCATCCAGTCTAGCAAATTCTCACTACATCATCTTGCTTTGAACTTCTACATATGGATCTCATGGACCACTTTAGGTTGAGAGGCCTTGGTGGTAAGAGGTATGTGTTAGTAATTGTTGATGATTTCTCCAGATTCACTTGGGTAGAATTTTTAAAAGAAAAATCTGAAACTTTTGAGGCTTTCAAAAAACTTGCAAAGAAGATGTGTGTAAGGTTTAATGTGAACATTGGTAGAATTAGAACTGATCACAGAAAAGAGTTTGAAAATGCTTCTTTTTCTAAATACTGCACTTCTGAGGGCATAAGTCATGAATCTTCTTCACCTATTACCCCACAACAAAATGGCATAGCCGAACGTAAGAATAAGACTCTTGCTGAGATGACTAGAACTATGTTATTTCTAATGGCATTGCAAAACGTTTTTGGGCTGAAG
>BMAC01000032.1:427409-489125 GCA_014905375.1 Phtheirospermum japonicum | reverse complement strand
CTAAAAACCGCACAAAAGTAATAAAAACCTAAAACTAACAAAATAGGCCAAAACGACTCCTAAAACCCATAAATGCAATCAAAACACACGCGAATGCGACACAAAAAAGTAACAAAAAGGTGTAAAAAAAAGTACAAATCAACCACCCCACACTTAGAATGATTGCTTGTCCTCAAGCAATACTAATCTAGAATTACAAAACTACCTCGGATAATCCTAAACTAATGCACAAAACCTAATTCGAGACGTCGTATGCTATAGTGCTCGTTAGCTCGGCCAAAAGGACGACAATGATGAGTTGACAAATAAATTTAGATCGACTCCCGAAACCTAAAAGTACTAGGTAACTCTCCCAAGTCGGTCCCCTCGTCCTTGCCCCGCTAAGGTCTATCCACGGTCAAACAGTTAATTGGCTCCCTACTAGCCCCGATCGTCTACAACTCTATTTAACAAACAAAATCTAAAAAGAAGGAGAAAGAGAAAGCGTCCAAGAGTTGCACGTTTTATTACTTAATGATTACAAGGATTTATAACTTATCCTTGTTTTATTCATCATCATTTTTTTTTCTTTTTCTACCGTAACCTCCACTCTCTCCCCCACTACCTCTTCCACCACCTCTTGATCAAGTATACAAATGGCATCGGGTGGTGGCAAAAGAGGCTCAAGTTTCTTCACATCCTCCACAAACGGCACATCTTCATCATCCTCTCCAAAAGCAAGCGAACTCAACACTCCAAGTGCCTTTGGGGACCTCAAAAGTGACTCCCCCTCAATTTCCGCTACAACGTCTTCAAGAAGCACGAGAGGGGTAATGTCAACTTCCGGCCCATTCTCCTCTCCCTCTAACTCCACCTCCTTGCACACCTCCTTCAAAAGGTCTTCAAATCTCGAATTGCCGTCAACATCCGTGGGATCCACCACATCAAAGGTGGGAATCTTGTCAAAACGAGGTCTCTTAAGCTCTTCCACTTCGTTGGCAATTTCCTCTACTTGAGTCTCCATGCGAGCAAGGCATTCATCCAATTGTCGAATCACCTCCACAAGCTCGGATGAGAGAGGCTCAAAGTCCGGGAGTTGGGTCATAGACGAATCTTGAAAAAGTGAGGTGTAAGGGTCATCGTTCGGAGTATACGAACTCGAGGTGGGTAGGTCGTAAACGTTGTAGATCCAAGAATATGAATCGTGAATTGGTGGAGCATACGAGTCAAAGCTCGGGTAAGGAGAAGGTGGGGCGATTTGAGCATATGGATCGTCGAAACCCGGATCATAAGGATCTCGAGTCGGTGCATACGGATCCATACTCGAGTTGTGGGGATATGAAGTCGGTGGAGAATAAGAAGGGCTTGGACCTGAATAATTGAAAGAGGGGGCCCATTCTTCACCGATCAAAGCGTACGGGTCATCGTAAGTCGAGGGGACCAGATAGCTTGGGGGAGTGGTGTACGGATTTGGATACTCGGGAGTTTGGATGTCAGGGATTGAATTAAAGGGAGTTTGGATATTAGGGTCGTCGTATGACAAACTAGCCCAATAGTTTGCCATCCTCGGCCGGGTCAATCGAGTGGCGGAGGCATCCTTTGATCGTCGTGAGTGTAGGCGGGCGACATCGAGCTCCCCGAATGAGTACCTTGCAAACACAACACTCAACAAAGGGTTACGAGCATCGAAAGTAAAACAAAAATCTAAACTAACTACTAACTAAGATAACAAGATAAATAATTAAAAACACCTTTAGCCTTAATCTATCCCCGGCAACGGCGCCAAAATTTGATCGAAGAATTCTTAGCACTCTAAGAAATCTTCTCCACAATAGTACGGAGTCGATTGTAGAGCGGTAAGCTTTCCCGAGTCGTGTCTCTCGAGGATAGATATAATCGGCGGTTGGTGGTTTTAGTTAATCTCTTGTTAATCTTAATTAAATTAAACTAATCTAAGAAAGCATTAATCATTGGTTTGGACTTGAGTTTTAATCACTAAACTTTGATATAAAAATAGGGCTTGAAAGACATCAATTAAGGCAAGGAAAATAGAGTTGAAAACTAGCTTGAAATTAATTAAACTTAATGACTCAAATTAAACCTAATTACCAACCCTAATTAAATTAAATCTACTAACTAAGGAGGCTTGTAAGTTTAAAGACTAAAAAGGAGGAAAATTCAAACTTGATTTCAAAAGAGGTCAAAGCATTTAATAGGTAAAAGTCAAAAGTCTTAAAAATGGAAAGTCACTAACAACTTTCAACCCTCCAATATTGGTTTGAACAAAATAAGTAAAAAGCTTCAACATGAAGCTTCAATGGAGATTTTACTACAAGAAGGAAAACAAACTAGAAATTGGAAGAGAACTTTGAAAATGGCAAGAGAAACACAACAACATCTAAAAATAAACCACTACAAACACATACCAACAACAAACAACACAAGAACAACACCAAATAAGAGAAAGATTACTACCAATATTGCWTTCCAACCWAAAGCTTCAAATGTAGAGTAYAATCTTCTAAACACCMRGTTTAACTTCATAAAGTACAACCACAAATGAGAGAGATGTCACCTTCTCCAACACTTATGACCAACTACTAACTACTAATTAACTAAGCTAAATTGAAGGAGCTAATTAAGGATTATATCTAGGGTTTGCAATGGAATAGTGAAAAATGAGCTTGGAGGAGATTGAATGGGGTTCAAAATCAACCAAGGAAGGATTGGATAAGGTTGGAGAAGGTTGGGCATATTTATACAAAAACGCAGGGGCAAAATTGTCAAAAAGTGATAAAATTTCGAGCTGGACTACGTCTCAGTCGATCGACTGAGGAGCAGTCGATCGACTGAGGAGCAGTCGATCGACTAGGTGTCAGTCGATCGACTGACATCAAAAATTCTCCGAACTCACTGGATTTCAGTCGATTTCACCCTTCCAGTCGACCCACTTGACGATCGACTGACCACCAGTCGATCGACTGAAGGCCAGTCGATCGACTGAAGGCCAGTCGATCGACTGGCTTGGTTTTTTCGTTTCGCTCTTGCCGTCCGCCGGTCATCGCTCCTCATTCTAATCCGAGTCGAATGGGATGCTCCGAGCATGCACGGGACCGCTTAGTCATCCTACGGCCAAAAATACGAAAAAGGGTAAAAATATGCGAAAAACTACTAAAAACCGTACAAAAGTAATAAAAACCTAAAACTAACAAAATAGGCCAAAGCGACTCCTAAAACCCATAAATGCAAGCAAAACACACGCGAATGCGACACAAAAAAGTAACAAAAAGGTGTAAAAAAAAGTACAAATCAATAATCAGGGATTTCTATATTCAAGCAAACGATGTTGGTTTCAAGGATATCAACATGGACGTCGTCATCCCAAACAACATGGGTAAATAAGGATGGAACATATTCAGTTGACTCGGAATCATTGACATCCTCAGTGAAATCAGTAGCAACCATGCTTTTCTTCCTAAGAGTGTTAGAACACTCATTTTTGTAGTGTCCCCAACCTTTACATTCATGACATTGCACCTCACTGAGTGGTCTTGTTGGATTGGATGCGTTTGGAATTGAAGACGTGGACTGAGATCTAGGAAGAGCACGTCCAGTGAACTTTGGCGTGGACACCTGTGGCCTGGTCTTCGTATTTGAGCCTCCAAGGTTATTCTTCTTCTTCAAGAAACTGTTGAAACGTTGGGTAACAAACGACAATTCATCTTCACCAAGCGTAGTAGATTCCATCTTCTTCAGAATTTCATTGAAGTAAAACTCCTCATCATCGTCATCGTTGACTGGATTCACATCGGATGAAAAAGCAACATTCTTCTCCTTTGAGTTGGGACCAAGGTGTTCCATCTCATACTGCTTGAGGTTTCCAACTAAGGTGTTGTAGTCAATGTTATCAACATCTTTAGACTCTTCTATGGCAACCACCTTCATATTATATTTCTTCGAAATAGACCTCAGCAGTTTTCCTACAAGTCGAGAGTTAGTTATCGACTCACCAAGCTCTCTGCACTCGTTAGTGATGTCTGATAATCTCATTGCATAATCCATGATCGACTCCTTCTCATCCATTCGCATCGCTTCGAAAGTTGACATCAACATTCTCAGCCTAGATTTCTTTACGCTCGCAGTTCCTTCACAAACACTTTGGAGTGCGTTCCATGCATCCTTTGCTGACTCGCAATTCTTGATGACTCTATAGTAACTTGCATCAACATAGCTGCACAAAGTATTGATATATTTGGAATTCCAGTTTGCTGCAGCCACTTCGTCAGCAGTCCAATCTTCCTCCCTTTTGGGAATGGTATCACCTTCGCCATCAGTGACACGTGGCTTTTCCCATCCAACGAGGATGGTTCTCCATGGGCGCTCGTCAATGCTCTTCAAGTGCCAGCGTATTCTTTGTTTCCTAAGGGAATAATTCTCACCGTTGAGGATCGGTGGTCTTGGGTTGCCTTGAGCATCCATAGCACTTAAAAATAAGGATCAGTACTTAAAATATTAAGTAACCCGCTCTAGATGCCAATTGTAAAATTTGAAGGTCTATTGTTTTAAAAAATAAGTCTCAGATTTACGATGTTGTTAACAAAGTTTAACAACACTGATTAACAACATCGACCAGAGTAAAACAATAATATGCAGCGGAAAATAAATTTAAGAACATGGTTTAAATAAGTTCAGTTCACAAGTAAAATTACTTGTGAACTTGGGTGTACAAACCCGAAAACTATATTACTTCTTTATTTTTCGATTAATACAAAAATATTAAGTAAGATATGAAAACTAAAGTATCAAAACCCATGATACATAATACTTGTCGCCTAGGTTGATCAAGCTCTTCTCCGTTGGTCACGCAACTTCAAATAGCTTAACAATATCGAACAATGGCTTCAATTAGTTCTTCGTGTTCTTCACTTGCCATACATCTTGCGTCTTGCGTCGTCCATCTTCTCAAAATTCCGTGCGTAAAAGTTCGTAAGTAGCTTTAGGATTCTATTGTCTTAAATAGACAATCCTAAAATCCTAAACTAGGTAAACAAATAAAAACAAATCCCAAACACAATCTAGGAAACTAATAAAGTCTTAAACATAAACTAGGAAACACAATATATTCCTAAATCTAGTTTCCTAACTTATTTTGTGCCCAAGAAAGGCAAATAACAAAATAGAAATTATTGCCAAGAATAAATTCCTCAACATGGTTGTTCTTGTCCAAGTACAAATGCTGGGTGATCATGCAAAAACTTAGAGTCCAAAACAGGGGCTGTTGAGAATAATAAAGGTTCACTTCTGCTGCTTTGGTGATGCTTCAACATGCTGACTTTGGAGGTGGACAATCCCTTAAGAGGTGCATTTTTAGTTGTTTTTTTAGTTGTTTGGATACATAGTGACTTTGGAGCTAAATTTGGTCCTGTTTGTTGAGTGTTAGTTGATTTTAGAGGATGAGTGTCAACTTTAGATTGTTATTTCCTACTAACCTTCAACTTGGCTTTCTTATCCTTCACAGATTTCCCTTTTGCCCTAGGTTGTAATACACAATGAATCAAATTACATAGGCTTAATATGAGTCAAACTTATTTACTGAAAGTTTACTACAAAAACTTACACTTGTTCTAGTCTGTTGAGTTTGAGACTGTTGTGTGAGAATTTCAGATCTCCCTTTTTCCCTAGGCTACAATACATAATTAATCTAATTACATAGGCTTAATATGAGTCAAATTTATTTACTGAAACTTTATTATAAACACTTACACTGGTTCTAGTCTGTTGAGTTTGAGACTGCTGTGTGAGGATGACAAATCTCCCTTTTGCCCTAGGCTTCAATACAAAATTAATATAATTAAATAAGTTTAACAAAATCTAACTCTAATCAAGGCTAATTTATTTATTTAAATTTTTTAATAATAACTTACACTACTTCTAATCTGGACTCTTGGTGGCGACTCAACTGCAGATGATCTTGTTTGGACTCCATCTGATTGATTAACTCCCACATTTCCAATGTTTTTCTAAAGGAATAAAAAATAATCATATGTTAACAACATAAAAGCAGCAAAAAGGAAAAATTTTCATGTTAATGAAATATACTACTTGTCCTTTCAATGTATTTGACTCTTCAACTTCTTTCACTATTCTCCTTTTCCTTGCCTGTTTAGAAATTTGGACAAGTAAAATCACTACAAATGTCTATGCATAATAGAAAGTTTTACCTGTCCTTTTCTCGTTGCAAGAGTTGTAGTTGACTATATAGCTTCATTCATTTTTCTCTTTTTCCTTGCCTATTCAGAAATTTGGATAATTAAAAAACACTACAAATATTAAAAACTGTTCAAGTTGCACAAATTTGTAGGATTAATTACCTGTGTAAGGTCAACTTCTTCATTAACTGCTTCAAGGTCAACTTCTTCATTGATTGCTCTAAGGTCAACTTCTTCATTGACTCTCCAAGGGCAACTTCTTCATTGACTGCTCCAAGGTCAACTTCTTCATTGACTGCTCCAATGTCAACTTCTTCATTAACTGTTTCAGGTACTCTTTCATTGACTACTCCAATGTCAACTTCTTCATTGACTACTAGCAGGTCAACTCTTTCATTGGACAGTGGTTTCTTAAGTAAAAGGCAGCCTGTAGCACTGTGATTAGGTTTGTTACATCTGGAACATCTAATTGTGATACCCTTTCTGGTCATTTTCACACTTGTTTTCTTTTTCACAGTTGTTGGTGCCTTCTTGAATTCATCTTCCTCCTTCTCCTGTTACGTTTTTTTGGCCTACCAGGAAGCTTCTCACAAGATGGAGGTATCAAAGTGACCACATCAACATTTGGCCACAAGTCTGGACTACTCAAGGTATACATCAAATTTAAGTAGGTCTTCATTAATGTCTCTTTGCTGTAAAACTGGTGGACATAGTCCTCTGGAGCTAGACCAATGTAGCGAAAGACAGAGATGGCATGAGCACATGGGAGTCCAGTCAGATCCCATCTCTTTCAGGTACAACTAGCCTCCCCTAGATGCACCTTAAAAGTTTTGCCAAAACTATTCTCAACTTCAAATTGGTCTTTGCCATTCTAATGAGCAATGAATGACATAGACCTCTTCTTTGTTTCTTCCAATATCTTTTCAATATTTGGACAAATATCTCCATGGTATCTAGCAATCAGATCTCTCCTAACATGAACTCTTTTCATCAATATTAGTCTCAAAGTCTCAAGCATCTCCAGAATTGGCTTGCCTCTAGCCCTCAATATTAAAGAATTAAAACACTCTGACATATTGTTCAGTAGCATATCACATTTTGACAGAGTCCTAAAATGGGACCTAGACCACTGATTTAGAGGCCTTTGATTCAACCATTCATGCATCAACATCTCTCTCTTTTAATGTCTTCATTGTTCTCTCAAAATCACTGACTTTGGTGACTCTTGCAGCTCTCCATAAAAGCTCTTTCAATGCCAAACCTCTATAAATCTGTCTGAAGTTTACCTGTACTCACAATGAGGTAAGATGGTTTCAACTGCATTAATCAACCCCTTTTTCTTATCAGACATTATGGTCCATAAGAAACTATTGGTTATATTCAATTCAGCCACCAATAATTCAAGAAACCACAACCATGACTCTTTCTTTTCCTTTTCTACAACTGCCTAGGCAAATGGATTATATACCATTATTACCATCTACACCTACAGCTGTTAAGAGAACACCCCATGCACTACTCTTTAGGTGACAACCATCTAGAAATATGACAGCCTACGCCCTTCTAGAAAACCCTGCTTAAGTGCACCCCGACAAATATAGAACCTCTTGAAGATAGAGTGATCCCCATCAAGTTTACACTTTATTTTCATAGTAGTTCTAGGGTTAGTTTTATTAATTTCAGCAGCATATGACCAGAGCATAGCATACTGCCAACTATCAGCCTTATTGCCCACTTCAAACACCTTCTGTTTTGCCCTATACATCTAGCTTCTACTAAATAAAAGCTTGATGCCATCCTAAAAGATAGTTATCATAGACTCCACAGGCCATTTAGGGTCTGTCCAAATCTTCTTCTTGTACTTCTCACTCAGAAATCTGGAGTTAGCATAGGACACCCTTTGCTTCCTGGGACATATGTGCTTACCACTAAAATTCTTCACCTGCACAATGTCTACCCCTGTCTCTTTAGAAGCATACATCACCCATGGACATTTGGCATGTTTGCATTTGGCTTGTACTTTTGTCTTTTCATTAATTGTAAACTTGACATCCCTCCCACTTGAAATAGAATGGTTCTGACTGTTTGCCTAAACTGAGGAATATCGGTAAAAATACATGCCTAACTCAAACTCGGGATCAATCATGTCTGACTTTGAGTTAAAAACTGGATGCCTATTGTGCATTTGTCCCCTGTCACTTTCATTTCTAAGAGGGATATTAGTATATGTAGTGGAAACTGACCTATCACTAGGTAATCCCCCACCCCATTCAACATCTTCATCAATGTTAGCTTCAAATAAGACATCATCATCAGAAACATCACATTCACTGTCATAGAATTGTTCTGAATTGTCACTATCTGACCCTACAGACTGTTCATTATCACTTTCATTACTAACCTGGCTATCCAAGTTTTGTTATTCATTAGGACCAGAACCCCCCTCACCCTCAACAGCTTCTTTTTGACTTTCATTTAGATCATTCTCACCAACAAGATTCAAAGGTTCAATCACACTAGGAAACTGATTAACATGAATTTGTCCTTATTTTCATTAGTATTTTAGTTAGTTTTTATTATAGTTTTGGGTATAAGTTGGGTAGATTATGCTTAATTTAGTATTTTTATATTTTCAGCTTATTTTACCGTATTTTGATCTCGATTGATGCAAATAGGTGATTATTCTCTTTTTTCACCTTATAGATGAGTAACCGGAGGAGCTCAGCACGTAAAAGATGAAGTTTGATGACTAAGAGATGAGAATCAAGCTTTCCGGCGAAGAAGTAGCAAAGTTGAGAGTTAGAGGTCACCTTAACGGTTGTCATTACCGCTACCCTTACCGCTAAAGGTGGACAGAGAGCTCCCAGACCAAGCTAACAGTATCCCTAACCGCTAGTTCAACCGTTAGGAAACTACAGAGAGGTTTAGCGGTGTACTTAACGATTACTTCCTTACCACTACGAATACCGCTAAGGATGGACAAAGACTTTTCAGAGAAGGTTAACGGTACTGCTAGCGGTAGCCCTTACAGCTAGTCTTACCGTTATGGGGCCCAGAATCGAATTTTAACCCTAACTTGTGCTCCAAGACATGGGAAAACTATATAAAAAACCCTCCAATCCGTCTTAAAGACACATTACTCTCCACCACAAACCTATTTTCGGTTCTTAGGCATAGAAACAACATACTTTAACAACCCATAACATAGTACAAGATCAAGATCGAAGATCCAAGAGTCACCAGTCCCAAGCTCCATTCTTTAGTTCGTGATTCAACCTCGGCCAAGATCTATGCGTTTTCTTCAGGTTAGCTGGAGAATTTACTGCACTTCTTAGTTTCAATAAGTATTCTAAACTTTTTAATTGCTTTCTTAGTTTAATTCATGTAATTATGTAGTATATATTATTTATTGTTCTTGAGTTATTTTATGCTTCAAACCTTATTTACTTTCGTTTATATATGTTATTTGACTACATTTACTTTGTTTAAGTTATTCGCTTTTTGTTTATGCTAGTTACCTTCGTTTACATCTTATGCTATTGATTTCGTTAATGATATTTAAATTCGTACATGCTATTTAATTTTGCTTATGCTTTCTGTTTATGCTTTTGCTTTGCTTAAATTGATTTCTTGAAAGTTAATTCATGCTATTAAATTCTTGTTGGTTATTTAGTTCAAGTCAATTAGTTTCAATTTAATGTTATCGCGTTTTAAATTCCTATATAATAATCAAAACAAACAAAACCCCCAAATTGTACAAGCTTTCGAGTTAATTTGTGATTAAACAAACATTTAAGATTCCAATTGGTTGTTCCTTGAGAATCGACTCGAGTCAGCTTTCCACCCTACAAGTGTTCTCGTACTCTTGCGAGCGGACTTGAATGTTTTAAAATTAAATATATAAAAGGAGTCCATAAAAGTCTGAATCAAAATTTTAACGCAGTTGTCGGGGGAACAACACAAAGGTTTCAAAAATGTTTGTTCGTTTTATTTCAACCGTTTATTTGTATCATTGAAATTAGGACAAGTTTTTCCACTCAATACGTTTGATTTGTTGTTGAGTGCATGCAAGGTAGACTATCACTTCAACTCAAGATTGCACCATTCATTGACAACATTCATCGATCTAATCAAGCATGACCTCCTCCTATTTCTTAAAGCGACTCTTCTGTCACCACTGATCTTGCTTGCGACATAATCCCGAACACGATGTCAAGACAAGAAAATTATGTTCATGATGATATCATGGATGATCAGCCACCTAGACGCCCTCCACTCCATAATAGGGGAGAATATGGGAGTGAACCAATTCGTCCCAAAGGTCCGGTACAACCCCGAGAGTATTAGGAAGATATCCAGTGGAATGTGATGGACATGAATGATGGACGAGGTGGAAGCGAAGACAAAAATTATCATCGCAATGACCAAGATACTTACTCAGAGAGATCCTACCCCGGAGATGAACGTATAGACGAATGGCTAATTAACCAAAACAACCGTTACAATGAGAGATATGAGCACGACGGAAACTATGCAATACCTAACAACCGAGAAAGAGATCCTAGGGGGGCACGTGAACCTAGACAGAGAGATTTCACGATCCCTCAGGTTGGCCCTTATAGCTCTGCTATCGTGTTGGGAAGGACTGTGAGAGAGTTTGAGCTAAAACCTCACCTAATCAACAACCTTCCAATGTTTCATGGCCTTTCTAACAAAGATCCGTTGTCTTTTCTTAAAGAATTTTATGCCGTAGTTAGTAGAATGCCATCTTCGGGACTTCATCATGAAGACTTAGAAATGGTGTGCTTCCCAAGTTGCCTGAAGGATAAAGCTGTCTTGGTTTCTTTCATTAGAACCAAGATCATTGACCGACTGGGATATGATTAGATATAAGTTCTTAAACCAGTATTACTCAGCTCAGACAACAGGACATATCAGGAGACAAATTACTAATTTTGTTCAGCAGGATGAAGAGTTGCTACACAAAGCATGGGAGCGCTACAAGACACTTTTTCGAGCTTGACCACATCACCACAACTCCCCAGGGATGGTTAATCAGTTTTTCTATAAAGGGCTATCTGACTCCTATAAAAACCAAGTCGAGACGGCTGCTGGTGGAGATTTTGGGTACTTGACCGCTACAGAAGCTAAGCAGTTATTCGAAAAGATGAGCGAGAAATCAAGGCAGACGAGCTCCAGACCACTAAATATAAGAGTCAATGAAGTGTCTGAACTACTAAATAACGAGGGCAAGGCAATTGAGGATTTAACCAAGGAATTTGCGGTCCTAAAAGCCAATCTTGAGAAGAAGACTTCTTCAAAAGCCATTGAAGCGTGTACTCAATGTGGAGATCAAGGGCATATAGCGGATGTGTAAAAGGTGGCGTATTATGACGAGCTCGAAGCAGAGGCAAATGCCATTAAGGAACAGATGCATCAGCACCAATCACCCAATTCCAGGCAAACGTGATTCTCCCTATTTGAAGTGGGGTCCTGGGAACCCACATGACGCTTCGGTGAAGACCGACTCACAACCGCCGCCCCCACCAAACAAATATCCAACGATGGGGCCAACGCCTGCTCTAGTGCAACCGAACAATCAGCTGTTAGTTTGGAAGCAAAATCAGGTCGCCGAGATAATGCGTAACCGGGAAGGACTTGCACAATTATCCATGCAAGTGAATAAGAAAATAACTGACCTCAATACAAAGCTCGAATCAAAGTTCGATGAACTAGCAAAAAATCAGAAGAATACGGATATGGTCTTAGGACAAATGACAGCTTCCCTAGAAAGATTGTCAAACGAAAAAGGAAAGTTTCTGAGCCAACCTGAGCAAGCCTCGGCAGTCCACATTCTTTGAAGTGGAAAGAAGGTAGATAATGGAGTCGAGATAGACAAAGAAGAAGAAGAAGAAGAAGAAGAAGAAGAAGAGGTGGCTGAAATTCCGTCTACGGCCTCGCCTAAGGTAGACGACCCTAAAACAGTGGACCAAATGCATAGGTCACTGAACCTATATGTTCTGGGGTCATTGAAGGGGAAATTTCCGAACCTAGTCCCCACTCCAAAGACAACTGAAGATCCAACCACACCTTAGACTCCGCAACAAATACTGTCGACAAACACGATTCGTGACAAGGTTTCTTTTCCCAATCATCTACATCTAGCCAAAGAAAATAATAAATTTATGGAGCTCTACAATTTGCTGAAGAATGTCAATATCGACCTTCCTCTCTTGGATGTGATTAAGACAATGCCAGCATACGTTAAATTCTTCATAGAGCTAGCCTAAAGAGAAAGACGGCTGGCGACAACACAACAAGTGGAGTTAACGAAGGAAGTGAGTGCCATATGCTAAAATCCATTGCCCCTAAAAGAAAAAGATCCAGGGAGTTTTTGTATAACCATAGTCCTCAGGAATGGGCAAACTGCACGTGGAATGCTTGACCTTGGTGCCGGAATAAATTTAATGCCATATTCACTTTACAAAGAATTTGACCTTGGGATGATGAAGATGACTACGATGCGACTTCAATTGGAAGATCGGTTGATCAGACAGCCTCTCGGTATCGTTGAGGATGTGTTAGTAAAAGTCGGTGAGCTTGTGATTCCAATTGATTTTGTTATACTTGATGTAGGAGAGGTTCCAAGAGAAGGCACGGAGCACACTATTTTGCTGATAAGACCATTCATGTCTAATTCTCATACGCTGATTGATGTCCACAAGGAGAGAATGACCTTATCAATTTTTGTCGAATCGGTGACGTTTTCGCTTAAAGATATTAACAACACTCCCTCTTCGTCATGCAAGAAGACTTTTCTTTTATTGATACAATTGCGTCGTACGTTCATGAGCTCAAGGGAATCACCATTTTAGATGAGTCAAGCATCGAGGACGACGTAGGATTTTTGAGCAGGGTGGTCGAAATACTGGAAATTGACTTGAGCAAAATCACTGAAGATTATGAAGGATATTTCGATGAAGAATTGTGTGAAATAGCTAACGCACCCGAGTTCGAGCCAATAGTGGAGTTGAAACCACTGCCAAGTCATTTAATTTATGTTATCCACAAGCACATCAAAAGAAAACCCGTCATCATATATTAAGTATTGATGGAACATGAGGAAAGAGAGTTGATTTTGGTGCTAAGTACCTACAAGGAGGCCATAGGATGGAGCATCAGCGACATCAAAGGGATAAACCTCATTACCTGCATGCACCGAATCGAGCGAGAGCCCGATGCAAGGCTTGTGAGAGACGGCCAATAAAGACTGACGCCAACGCTATATGAGGTGGTCAAGAAGGAAATTTTGAAGCTAAAAGATGAAGGAATTACTTATGTTATCTCCGACAGTAAATGGGTGAGCCCAATCCATGTGGTTCCGAAGAAAGTAGGCATCACCATAACCAAGAACGAAAAAGGCGAGATAGTCCCAACACGAATAACAACTGGATGGTGGATGTGTATCGATTATAGAAAATTAAATGCAGCTACTCGAAAAGACCACTTGTCCTTGCCATTCATCGACCAACTTCTCGACAAACTTGCTGAGCATGAGTTTTACTGCTTCTTGGATGGCCTTTCTAGCTATTATCAAATGGACATTGCTCCGGAGGATCAATGAAAGACAACATTAACATGCCCCTTCGGCACGTTTGCCTTTCAGAGAATGCCCTTCGGCTTATGCAACGCCCCAGCGACATTTCAAAGGTGCATGCTTTCAAATTTTACTAATTTCATTGATGATTTTCTTGAAGTGTTTATGGATGATATTTCGATTTTTGGTATGTCTTTCAAAAATTGTTTGTCCAATTTGTCGAAAGTGTTAGAACGTTGCATTGAGAAGAATCTTACATTGAGTTGGAAGAAATCCCATTTTATGGTAAAGATTTGTACTGTTTTAGGTCATGTTGTTTCTAACAGGGGGTTGGAAGTTGATAAAGCTAGAATTGACGTTATTTAAACTCTTCCTCCCCCTTGTGATGTGAAAGGAGTTAGGAGTTTTCTTGGTTATGCAGGTTTTTATAGGCGTTTTATAAAAGATTTTTCAAAAATTAGTCGCCCACTTTGTAAGCTCTTGACTTTAGATACTCCTTTTGTTTTTAATGAAGATTGTATGAATGTGTTTAATGAACTTAAAGAAAGACTTACTTCAGCACCGCTATTTGTTGCCCCCGATTGGACCTTGCCATTTGAAATAATGTGGGATGCTTCAAATGAAGCGGTGGGGTCTATCTTAGGGCAACGTGTGGATAATATTCTTACGGTTATTTATTATGCAAGTTACATGTTAAATGATGCCCAACGTAATTATACCACGACTGAAAAAGAATTACTCGCAGTTGTATTTCGCTTGATAAGTTTAGGTCTTATATAGTGGGAGCAAAAGTAATTGTACATACAGATCATGCTACATTGCGTCACTTATTTTCTAACCGCTAGGTGTTCTACCGGCGCAGTTTTTTCTACAGTTTCAGCAGACGTTCAAGGTCGCATTCCGACCACTTTTGAAGCCGCAGTCCGCCAATTTATTTATTCTGACACCATAGACTCATCAGCATACAACAAGAGAAAGAACGTGGTGAAGCAAATTGGATCGAAATTCAAGTTTTACGATGACGAAGTCGATCTATATAATTCATTGTTGAACCGGCAAATAGTGAACCCTGTGATTATCAACATTGATTATTGGCTCGCTCAAGCAGTGCAATGCGATCCGTTTACCAAAAATTTTGTGGGGTACGTCAACAACCTCAACTTTGTTCAATGGGCTCGAATTCGAGTCCCGGACTATGAGCAATAATTTCTCAAATTTTACACGTCGTTCGAGATTATGGCCGACAATACATTGACATGCCGATTCGGGGGAAAGGAGTATAATTTCTCTCCTGAGGCAATCCAGGACTTTTTTGGTTTTGAAGGATAAATGACGCTCCGTGAGCGAGACTATCATTATAACGAAAGGGAGTTTTAGGCAGCTATTACACTTCCGGGTAATGAGGGGAAGAGTCAATACCCCCTCAAAATTGTGCAAGACAGTGCCTTGTAAGCCACGTACCGGTTTTTGGCTCGATGTGTGATCGGGAAGGAGGAGCCAACTTTGATAAACCGGGATGATCTTTATGCCCTGTGGTGTATGAAAAAATGGAAGCTCGTACAGATTTATCCCCTGATAATTAAGTACCTGAAGAGCGTAAAGAAAATAAGCGACGAAAGACCCGTTCCATTATCACACGGCACTTTCATCACAGGCCTCACCGAGATGTGTGGTTACGCACCAAGGGACAACGATATTGTGCATGGCTATCAGCCGTTGGCACTTTCATGGCGAATGGTTCAAGTTCCCGGAAAGTCGAGGGGTGAGAGAAGGCCGGTGACCCAATTGTGGGAGTACAATGAGGAGACCGAGGAGGAAAGCGACGACGACGATGGAGAGAATGAGAGTCGGTAGGTGACTCAGGTAGTCGATGGAGGTGACACGGAGCCTCATGCTGAGCATTATTATGGATCGGTGGGCGGACCCTATTCTGCGATGCCACCCTACTTCACCGCCTACTTGAGTGACTATGAACAGTTTAAGGTTGATGTATATGGTCGACTCTCTGGCATGGAGTACGATGTTTATTTGGCTAAGGAGGACGTGCGTCTAGCCTTCGAGGAGACACGCGAGGCGCATGAGGAAGCGTGTTTGGCACAGAGGGAGGCTCAATTAACGCACGAGGAGGCGCGTTAGGCACATGAGGAGGCATGTTTGGAGCACGAGGAAGCCCGGTTAAACCGAATGGAAACACGTAGGGCGCGTGAGGCAAGCAAAGCTAATAGAGAGATGTTAACTTGCTTGACGACTGACTTTCCCGTTTAAAAACACGTAGGGCGTGTGAGGCGAGCGAAGCTAATAGAGAGATGCTAACTGGCTTGACGACCGACTTTGCCCTTTTTATGAGTTAAAGGCCACCGGCTCCCCCGCCCGATTTGATGGATTACGCACCTTCTCGGGGTCCTTACGATCATATGCCACCGGGGCATTGATCTTTATTATTTGATGTTGGACAATGAACTTTTCTTTATTATTTGAACTTTTTATTTCTATTATTATTGTTTTATTTGTTAGTTTTGTTTTTCGTAGTGTTATTAAGGGACGATTCATATCACGAGGATTGAGAAGACGACCGAATTGCACGACTTCGACATAAGCGACTTGACTTTTTAAGTCTTCAGGGACATTTTTCTTTTTCCTTGCCTCTTTTAATTTTTTGGCTTATGGCAATCCGGAGATTGCCGGATTTTTAGGGAGGGGGAGGGTTGAGTGTGACTTGTAATTCATTTATAAGTGCAATTAAATTTGTATGGCTTGTAATAATTAATAACAACTTGTGTTTAATTGTTATTTCTGCGCGATATTGTGTTTGTCTGGCTTGCCTGTCAAAGTTAACTATGTATGATTTGAGGTTATTGTCTTTGAGCATGTATAAGTGCATAAATTTTTTTAAAATTATTATTTATATATTGTAAAATGGTTCTTGGACGCAAACGATTTTGAAAAACCTTAAAAGAAGCGTCAATTCAAAAAAATTTCATGCAAAAGCCAGTGAGTAGCCTGAGTGTTTATCATCATTGCATGTACTTGAGTCAATTTTGTTTTGAGATCTCTTTGGAATCGCTGTGTGTAGTTAGATCTGAACATGACGTTAAGACACAGAAAAAACCCTTATTCCGGCCATATCCATATATATTAGCCACTATAAATTACGAATGAGTCAATCATATCCAATTATCCATTTCCTATAGCCATGAGTATTTTTAGTCGACTCCTACGATCATTCAAAGTGTGGGGTAGGAGTTAGTTAATTTTATTGGTTATTTGTGTTTTGGAAATTTTATCAGGGATTTATGAAAAAATTGTAATAAAGGATCACCATCCTTTAAAAAAAAGGGTATAAAAAGAGAATAAAAAGGATGGTGAATCACGTTGAGTCATTCCCTACGCTTTTAAAGTCTTGAATTTTATGTTTATTTTCTTATGAAGCCTAATGTTTAAGAGGCAAGAGTTGTGTTTGAAAGAAGAAGCGTATCGTAAGCTTCTACATAGTTTAAGTGGTTCGAGTGAAAGTCGGATTACGGTTTGCAAGCTGAGAAATAGCCTAAGTTTAGAGGCTGCGTTATGAGTGCTTATTGAGGTTTTATTTTGAATGAGGTGAAGCACATTGCTTTGTGATTAAATTAGGTTGAGTGAGTTATTGATAACGTTAGATCGTGAGTTAGCCATACAACTTATATATTCCATACCCGTCCAAAGAGCCTACATTACAACTTATGTTTTGCATGAGGTATGTCGGTGTAACTATTGAGTACGTTGAGCTCATCCCAAATCAACGACGTGTTTTTCAGGTACAAATGAAGATATCGAATGAAAGGGAAACGAGGAGGGGAATAAAAATTCATGATGTTGGTTTTTATGTTTTAAACTTGTTTTACGTTTAAATAAGAGTCGAACTAGACATAAAGCATATTATGGCTATCAATTTCCACTATTGGTAATTTGGTTACTTATATTATGAATATTTCCGCTGCGTAATTCTTGAACGTTTTTAAAATGTAAATCTTTTAAATTAAAATCATGAAAACTAGACATTTATTGTGACGCCAAGATTTCTCCATTTAATTATTTAAAAATATAAATCATTTTTCGACTAAAGTGAAATCGGGGCGTTACAAAGGTGGTATCAGAGCTAAGGTTTTGATTGGTTCTGTAGACTTGTTTTGTATGTGAAAATCAAAAAGTGTATAAAATAAATATTTGGATTATTTAAATAGTTTTCATTCCTCCTCGTGGAACATTCGTCGATATCCTCAAGGTACAAAAGTTCATTGCAATTGTTTAATCATTTATTTAAATTCCATGTTAATTCATAACTGCATTGTATTGGGTATGGATGTTTATACTATGGATGTGATTGCTTTGTCTTGGGAATGGTTGTTGATGCTATTGGTATGATGACACTCCAAGGCATGGAGGCTTTCAAGAATTATGGTTTTTCGGAGGTTGATACGGTGGGGTCTTACTTGTTGACCAAGCACCGTTTGTGGCTCTTGTCCAAAGCGGATGGGAGTACCATTACTGGCCTCGAGGCAGCTCAGCACACGGTGGAGCGACTACCGATACAATGGAAACTCCGAGGGGACTATTTACGTGCTAGACTTGCGAGGATTCGGTTTCCCAGTTCTCATATCGTAGTTGATTACGAGAGGTTCATCCACCATTTAGTGGGTGAGTGGTTGTCTACTTTTCCATTGGAGGAGGTGCCCAAGGAGACGAAAAATACGAAGGAAGAAGTTGGAGGGTCAAAGAAAGA
This sequence comes from Phtheirospermum japonicum, assembly GCA_014905375.1. Classification (NCBI taxonomy): domain Eukaryota; kingdom Viridiplantae; phylum Streptophyta; class Magnoliopsida; order Lamiales; family Orobanchaceae; genus Phtheirospermum; species Phtheirospermum japonicum. Next base: position 470,584 of record BMAC01000032.1, on the reverse strand, counting down.
AGCCTCGGCGGTTGTCAAAGAAGAAGAAGACGAGGACCCCAAGGAGGATCCCGAGGAGGACCCCGAAGAGGATCCCGAAGAGGATGATATTGAGGGTGGTGAACCAGTGGAAGAGGAGGACTGTTCAGCAGAATAAATTCCCAAAGAAAACCGTGAAGAGGTTTCTAAAGGGAAAGAGAAAGGGGAGTACGAAGTAGCGTGTTACAGTTGTTACACTCTGGGGCATACCACTCCTCGCTGTCCGAGACTTAAGCCACCCAGTGATGACCCCTCGAAGGAAGGGAGCTCTTTGAGGAAGAGAAAAGCGATCGTCATTATAGATTGATGGCCTCTTGCCTTGTTTACGTTTGACTTTGAGTATCATATATTTACTTTTCCTCGTACGTTGTTTTCATGATTTGGACTCTATTTTGGACTTTGCTTTGGTTTTGGTTTGATTGCTACTTTCTTTTGGTTTTTACAAAAATGATATTGCTACTATCGAAGGAATGGTTGATGTTCAACTATTTTTCGCTGAACTCTAGTTTGTGATTTTCTGTGGTGTGTGGTGGTTACAAGTTACAAATCTTACGACGTATATTGAGAGAGATATATCGTAATTAACCAAGTAAACGCTTTGATGATATTAGGATATGGCGTCAAACCGAGGAAGAAGAAACGGAAATAGGGTTAATGAAGAAAACCCACCCCACTTCGACCAAACGACCGTTGAGGCTATGGATACGGTTTTCACCAACTTCTTCCAACGCCTTCAGGATAACGGTTTGGGGAATGGAGGCAACAACTCGAGAGCAGTGGATCAGTTCCGCCAGTACCGACCACCAACTTTCAATGGGAGAGATGGACCTGATGCAGTGGAAGAGTGGTTTCGGTCACTCGAAAGAATATTTTGAATGATAGCGTGCGAGGACGTGCAGAAGGTCACATGTGCCACTTTTCAGCTAACTGAAGATGCTGACCACTGGTGGGAAGGTTATTGGAGAACCTGTTCAGAGGCGGAGCGAGACGCCTTCACTTGGAACAAGTTTAAGACAGTGGTTATGGAGAAGTTTTTCCCGCGCTCATATCACGATCAGAAGGAGACCGAATTCCTGAATCTCAAACAAGGAAACTTGACGGTCACTGAGTACGAGAGGAGGTTTAACCAGTTGAGCCATTTCGCTACTCACCTAGTGGACACCGATTTGAATAAATCGTTAAGGTTCAAAAGAGGTTTGAGGGCTCAACTAGCGGGTATCTTATCAGCACAAGGCGAAATTCCTTACTCGGAAATGGTTAAAAGAGCCCAAGACGTGGAGACAAGTCTTGGAATGGATGAGGTGAAGTCTAAACCCACTACTTCGGTGGACAAGAAGAAGTGGGAAGGAGGAAGATCCAACCATGGAAAACAACAGAAAACTGGTGGCGGGAACTTTCAGCAAGGGATGGACAACAAGCCCATGTGCAAAAGTTGCGATAAGAGACATTTCGGAGAATGCCTCCTGAGGCAAGGAAAGTGTTACCGCTACCATCAGAGTGAGCATACAGCGCCTTTCTGCACCGTGTTCGGTCAACTGCAACAAGGCGGTGGAGTGCCAAGGCCAGGACCGGCTACTGGAGGAAATGCTCGAATGTATGCCATGGCACGCAATGAGGCTGAAGAGAATCCTGGAGTTATAACAGGTATGTTAACCGTCTCAGGAATTCCTGCTTTTGTGCTTTTTGATACGGGTGCTTCGCACTCTTTTGTGTCGAAGAAATTTCATGATTTAACTGAAGTTAAGAGCACTAGAGTAGAGGAACCCTTAGAAGTTGGTTTACCATCCGGAGACGTAATGGTCACGAACTTGATGGATAAGGGAGTGAAGATCGATGTAGGAGGAAAAGAATCTCGAGGCTGACTTGTATGTGATCGAAATGAAGGATTTCGACTTGATATTAGGAATGAACTGGCTCACGAAATATCAAGCGAAGATACAATGTCGCGAAAGAGAAATAACTTTCAAACTCCCTGAAGGTGGAGAGATCAAGTTCTTTGGAGCCAAGACCAAGACGGTGCCACAAGTGATAACGGCAATGAAGGCCATGAAGCTGTTGAAGAAGGAGAGATGCCAAGGTTTCCTGGTGAATTTGGTGAGCAATCCAGCGGTCGAGGTGACACCGCACGAAGTGCCCATCGTTCGAGATTTTAAGGACGTTTTTCCGGAAGAGTTACCAGGATTACCGCCCAGTCGTCAAGTCGAGTTCACAATTGATTTGACACCAGGGGCAGCACCTATCTCAAAGGCACCTTACAGGATGGCACCGAAGGAACTTCAAGAGCTAAAGGCACAAATCCAAGAGTTGTTGGATTTAGGTTTTGTCCGACCGAGTGTTTCACCGTGGGGAGCACCGGTCCTCTTTGTTAAGAAGAAAGATGGGTCAATGAGAATGTGTATCGATTATAGAGAACTTAATCGACTCACAATAAAGAACAAGTACCCATTACCTCGTATTGAAGACTTATTCGATCAATTGAAAGGAGCGAGTGTCTTCTCTAAGATCGACTTAAGGTCGGGGTATCATCAGKTGAAGAYCAAAGAGAGTGACATTCCGAAAACTGCTTTTAGAACRAGATATGGACACTATGAGTTTGTTGTGATGCCTTTCGGGCTAAGCAATGCACCAGCAGTATTCATGGATTTGATGAATAGGGTTTTCCACCCCTAGTTGGATAAGTTCGTCATAGTCTTCATCGATGACATCTTGATCTTTTCGAAGAATCAAGAAGAGCACGAAGAGCACTTACGAATAGTGTTGGGAACACTTCGCAAGGAGAAGTTGTATGCAAAATTCAGTAAGTGCGAGTTTTGGATGGACCGAGTAGTGTTCCTTGGTCACATCGTCACTACTCAAGGGATAGAAGTGGATCCATATAAGGTTGAAGCGATAAATGGATGGGCCATCCCTATAAATGCGAGTGAAGTTCGCAGTTTTCTAGGTCTAGCAGGCTACTATCGAAGATTTATCGAAGGATTTTCTAAGATAGCTGTGCCGATGACTCAACTTACGAGGAAAGGGGAGAAGTTTGTTTGGAGCACGAAGTGCGAGGAGAGTTTCCAAGAGCTGAAGAGAAGGCTCACTTCCGCACCCGTCTTGACAATTCCTGACCCAAAGAAGGACTTCGTTATTTATAGCGATGCGTCGAAATAAGGTTTGGGTTGCGTCCTGATGCAACATGGGAAAGTAGTGGCTTATGCGTCACGACAACTAAATACCCATGAGACAAACTACCCTACGCATGATTTGGAACTCGCGGCCGTAGTTCATGCTTTGAAGATCTGGAGACACTACTTGTATGGAGGCAAGTGTGAGATTTTCACCGGCCATAAGAGCTTGAATTATTTGTTCACTCAGAAGGAGTTGAATATGCGTCAAAGAAGATGGTTGGAATTGGTTAAGGACTATGACTGTACCATTAGCTACCATCCAGGGAAGGCGAATGTGGTAGCTGATGCTTTGAGTCGTAAAGGAGGACTGATGAGTTTACTGTCCGAACAAGATAAGTTTGTTGAGGAGTTCGCCAAGATGAAGATCGAAATGGTGATACCTCCAAAGAACACGAAGGGGATCTTAGCATCCTTAGTGGTGCAACCAACTTTGAGAGAAAGGATCAAGGAAATTCAAACCCAGGATGGTTTCATAAGCAAGATGAAGGAGAAAGTGCGAAAAGGAACCATCAAAGGTTTTGCTTTAGCAGACGATGGAGTCTTGTTTTACGGAGAAAGAATTTGTGTTCCAAAGGACGAGAGTTTAAGGAAAGAAATTCTAGAAGAAGCCCATTGCACTCCTTACACTGCACACCCTGGTGGTACCAAAATGTATAAGGACTTGAGGACAGTGTTTTGGTGGAGGAGCATGAAAAGAGACATTGCCACTTTTGTGGGAAAGTGTCTAGTTTGTCAGCGAGTCAAGGCCAAACACCAACGACCATCAGGTTTGCTAAAACCACTAGAGATTCCGGAATGGAAGTGGGAGCATATCTCGATGGATTTCGTGGTAGGTTTACCACCATCGACGAGAGGTAACAAGGGAGTTTGGGTGATAGTAGATCGTCTAACCAAGTCGGCTCACTTTTTACCAGTCAAGATGACCTTCAACATAGAACAATATGCCCAAATCTATATTCGGGAAATTGTTAAGTTGCACGGAGTACAGGTCTCGGTTGTTTCGGACAGAGACACGAGGTTCACCTCGAACTTTTGGAAGAGCTTGCAAAGTGCTCTGGGCACTAAATTGAAGTTCAGTATGGCTTATCATCCACAAACAGACGGTTAAACTGAGAGGACTAACCAGGTCATGGAGGATATGCTAAGAACTTGCATACTTGACTTGGGAAGTCAATGGGAAGTCTTATTACCATTGGTCGAATTTGCTTACAACAACAGTTACCAATCCACCATTGGTATGGCTCCATACGAGGCTTTGTACGGGAGAAAGTGTAGATCTCCTTTATACTGGGACGAAGTAGGGGAGAGAAAGATTTTAGGCCCCGAACTGGTACAAGAGACAGTTAAACACATCGCCACAATCCGAGATCGAATTAGGACTGCGCAGGATCGACAAAAATCTTATGCGGACCGTCGAAGAAAAGATCTGCATTTTGAAGTAGGTGATAAGGTGTTTCTGAAAGTAGCGCCAGTCCGAGGTGTTGTAAGATTTGGTCAAAGGGGGAAGTTGAAGCCAAGGTACATAGGGTCATTTGAGATTCTCAGGAGAATCGGAGAATTGGCTTACGAGCTTGCGCTACCACCCGGTTTATCGAGCATTCACAACGTCTTCCATGTGTCGATGCTAAGAAAGTATGTCTACGATCCACACCATATCGTAAGCTACAAAGAGTTGGAGGTTAATAAGGATTTAACTTATGAAGAGGCTCCGGAAGCGATTTTGGATCGTAAGATACACCGATTAAGAAATAAAGAAGTAGCGTTGGTCAAAGTACAATGGAGACGTCATGGGATGAATGAGGCCACTTGGGAACAAGAGGAAGAGTTCAAAGCGAAATATCCAAATTTTGGCATTTCGGGTAAGTGTGGAATTTTGAGGACAAAATTTTTCTAAGGGGGGTAGGTTGTAACATCCATACATCCAATGCATTTTTATTTATTTAATTACTTATCATCATGCATTAAAAATATAATTCTATTCCCAAGCTCGTCGCCATAAACGAATTCCTAATTTTCTTTTAAATAATATAAGAGTTCTATTTAAACCAAAATATAGTTCATTTTCAAATAAAATTATATTATCAACTTCTAAGAAATTAGTATAATTATTTAGTAATTTATTTATTTATTTAAATTACTTTTGAGTCGTGTATGAAATAATTTCAATTTCTAAAATTATTATAATTTAATTATATTATATTTATCTTAATACTTTAAAATACTATTAAATCGTTCACGGAATTATTTAGTTTTAAATCTAAGATCGTCAATTGGATCGTTCTTTTCGGACTTCAAAAACGAGCCCAATGATTAGCCCAAGTCCACTAAACCTAAGCCCTAACCTTCCATAATTAAATCCTAAGTTTAGTTTATAAAGAAAATTCCAAAATTCCACTTTTTCACAACTCTGCTTGCACACGGCCGCATTAGGTAAACTACTATTGTTTTCTGAATTTTCTCAATGAACACCAACAAGCTCAATCCCATGTTTCGGCAGCCATCGCAACCGAAACAGCTGTCGATTCCTATCATCAACCTTGCCAACATCACGATATCATCAACATCAAACGAATCCCGGCTGAAAACCCATCAAAACACACCCAAAACTCCGCCCAAAAGGACCACCGCAGCCACGTTCTTCCCGAACGTTTTCCACCCGAATGTTTTCCAGGCCCGAACAACACCGGACGAATTTCACACCATCCATCATCGTCAAGCCACATATGGGCTTGCCACCACAAACAACCATCCATCGTCGCAGCCACACCAGCGGCCCATGATCAGACACCACTACCACCCCAATCCCTTCCGACGAAGCCAACCCACCACCGACACCAAGCCCAAATAGATTCCCGGTCGAGTCCTAAAATCTCTACAAGCTGGGCTGTCGGCCGAGTCAAACAGCATCCGAGTCCACTCAAACCCCAACCACATTTCCAGTCAACCACCGGAGGCATCCCCACGTCGAACCACTGCCGGCCCGAACAACCAAAATCCCAGTCAGCCGCAACCGATCGGCCGATCCAAATCACAACCCCAACCACCAAAATAGAAACCACCGTCCGAATCGCCACCCAGCCGCATCCAAACCGCGGTCGATTTCCAATCGCCAACCCCACGCAGCCATCATCCCAACTGCGGAGCGGAGCGGCGCTTGTACTTCCAGCCGACGGCGATAATCGAGGAAGGGAGGAGATCGCCATTTTTGCCCACTGTCTGATTTTCCATTGCCCGAAATGCCGACGTTTCCCCGCCGGTGATACGTCGTCCGTTCTGCTGTCGCCGTTGGCCGAGGAAGGGGGAAGGGGATGTGCTGGCCGATTTTTGTGAATTTGGGGAGAAAGAAGGAAAAAGATAGGAAACGGGTTGAGGAGCTTAAGGGCTGGGTTCCTTATTTTATACCCAGTTCATTTTCCCATATTTCCAAATTGACCCCCAGCCTTTTTCCACCTTTTCAATTGAACCCCCAGATTTCCAATAACCCCAATTTCAGCCCTCTAATTTATTAAAAACCCCAATCCAGCCCCAAAACATATTTTAAAACTGCACTCCAGTTCTTTTTTAATTATTATTATTGCTATTATATTATTATTATTAACATTATTATTATTATTATTATTATTATTATTATTATTATTATTATTATAAATTTTAAATATGAAAATACTAATAAAATATATTTTCAAATTGATTAGGTGACGAGCATTAAGGGGACTTAGGATTTCAACTACGTGCATACCACTCAAATATATGTGCAATGTATATCATGAAATTCGAAGTTTATAAATTAATATAGCCGTGGACCGCAAAAGTTGTCCGTGACCGGGGAAAAGGGTTCTTGGGTTTATCCCAGCGTGCTATATCCAATGATTAAAACCAGGGGCCTTAAGTGCCTATGACCGGGGAAAAGGGTCATCGGGGAAACCCGCCGCGTTTTACCTGCAGTCAACTGTCTTCCATGTTAAAATTATGAATTCTATGGTTAATTGTGCTATTTGTGAGTTGTATAATTTTGCATGAGGTATGTCGGTGTAACTATTGAGTACGTTGAGCTCATCCCAAATCAACGACGTGTTTTTCAGGTACAAATGAAGATATCAAATGAAAGGGAAACGAGGAGGGGAATCAAAATTCATGATGTTGGTTTTTATGTTTTAAACTTGTTTTACGTTTAAATAAGAGTCGAACTAGACATAAATCTTATTATGGCTATCAATTTCCACTGTTGGTAATTTGGTTACTTATATTATGAATATTTTCGCTGCGTAATTCTTGAACGTTTTTAAAATGTAAATCTTTTAAATTAAAATCATGAAAACTAGACATTTATTGTGACGCCAAGATTTCTCCATTTAATTATTTAAAAATATAAATCATTTTTCGACTAAAGTGAAATCGGGGCGTTACATATGGTAAAGTGCAAATAAACGAAAAAGTTGAGGGGGTTTACTATTTTTTTCCCTAAATTTAATTATTCTCTTTGGTTTGAACAAAGACCGCCCGTTCGTAGTTACTGAATTTTCTAGCATTCTTGATTTACTTTCCATTTCAGCACTTTTACTTCTATTACTATTTACACACCCTTATATTATAAAAAGTCTATTAGTGATAAATGTCTTACTTTTATTGAACTTTGGTATATTTGTTAGTGATATAATTATATATTCATAATATGTAGTATCGTTGATTTTGGTGTATTTGTTAGCACATGCTTTCATTTCAATTCTTTCTTCGCTTTTTTACTACTTTCTAGAACGGGTCTATTGGACTTGTTCTAGAAACTTTACTTTCTAGAAAGTACCTTTTGTAAATCTGTTCTACAAAGTGTACTTTCTAGAAGAAATTTGGTATTCTGGAAACTATACTTCTAGAAGGTACCTTTTATAAACCCGTTCTAGTACGGATATTCTATAACCCAATCTATAAAGTAATTAATAGAACGGGTTTGAGGTGTGAAAGACCCAAAATACAACTTTTTAGATTGGGTAAAAAAGACTTTCTAGAACAGGTCCTCAATCGTTCTAGAAAGTCAGGCTTTCTAGAAAGGGTGGAGAACTGTTATAGAAAGTCTGACTTTTTAGAAAACAACTTTATTTAGAATAGTTCAATAACTATTTTAAAATATCTTTTTTACCCTTTTATGTCTGTTCTGCAGTAGTGAAGGTAGACAACGTAGACGGGGTATGGAATGTTCATGTGTTTGACAATGGCTATTATAATCTTAGAGTCTATTTTCAACTGAATTGCATGTATTATATCAAAGGGGCAATACATGGGTAATTGAGCCCACGCATTTGTAATATCCTTAATACTATGGATTAACTTTTGAAAGTCCTATAATAGTTTACCAATAATTAAAGCATTATATATTATAAGTCTCAACTAAGTCATTAATCGAAACTATCGTCTTGGAATCATATTTCCCCTATATTTTCCAAATTACACTACAAAAAAAAGTTGGATTCGCCGACGGCCATATTCGCCTGTAGTCCATCGGTAAACCATTTATCGATGGAGGACCGACAGATAACTGTCGTCGGTGAATCCTTTGTCGGTAATTCTAATTGTCGATGAATATTTGACCTGTCGGCAAATCCTGATGGTTTTCTGACGGTAATTTATTATTGATAAGTTGTCGTCGGCATTCCTATTTTTATGATATTTACCGACGAAAATGATGATCGTCGGAAAACAGGTTTTCCTAACGTAAAATTTTCCGTCGGGGAATTACTTAAAAAAATAAAAAACAAATAAAATACTATTTAATATTGTTGACGAACGTGGGCCGTCGACAAAATTATTATTATTTTTTTAATATTTTTTAATTAACAGTGAACCTGTTTTTTTTCCATTCACCTATTTACAAAAATTAAAAAAAAATCACAAATGCAAAATAAATTAAATAATATAAACACGAATCATAATCAAATGAATTCGACAATAGTAATTCAAAATGAATTCTACAAAAATAACCCAACATCTCGATGAATCAATCTAACCACCATGAGGGGGAGGGGGGAGAGGAGGAGGTTGTGCTCCCATTGTGGTCAACGCAGCTCTAATACGCTACTCAACCTTTCGCTGGAAGCGCTACTCGAAATCCATCAGGGCCTCCACGTGTGCCTCGCGCATCCTCTGCAACTCATCCTGAGACTGCGCTTGTGCCTCGCGCAACCTCTGCAGCTCCTCCAGATGACACGGGATCTACTGTTTCCCCGTGATGTTTCCAAATATGATAATCGAGGACGAACCCTTTGGCGCATAGGTGATATTGGATGTCATCGATCTCGCGGTAACTACGATTCCTACACTTCATTTATTTGCAAGGACATTTCAATTTATCACCATCCCTCTCTGTAGAATCATGCGTGAGTGCAAATTCGACGAAACTTTCCACCCCCTTTACGAATGTCTCCGAAAGAAATCCGTCATTCCCTTGCTGTTTGTAAATCCAACTACGATCAGTACTACCCTAATATAATTTAGGGTGTTAATATTTTGTGATACTAGCTAGAGCCGTCAATCAATCTTTCGTGAGAGGAAAAGAATGTGGGTGATGGAATTTCGGCAGCCTAAAGTGGATGAAGAGTAATTTGAATTATTGGTAAGGCTTCTAACCCATTCAAGAATTCTAGTAGTATGTATTATCTTAAAATATGCATTTTCTTTGGCTTAGAAGTTTCGGCAGCATCTCCTCTTAGTTCTCTATGTACACATATATTTCAGTGCACCCGAAAACAAAAGAAAGATGCATAAAACCGGAATTTCAAAGTCAACATAACACATACGCATAAGATATAACCATACTACACCCACGTTCTCGAACTGTCCAAAAATGGCACAATTCGAAATTTAGTATCAAACTCTCTATTTGATACTAAATCCCAAACGGGTCTAAGGTACGTATTCTAGAAGGGAGCAATTCAAACTTTAGTATCAAACTCTTTATTTGATACTAAATCGAATTAAACGAGTCCAAAATAACTATTGTTCTTATTATATTAATCATAACAAATTTAAAAACAATACTATAAACCAATCAGTCACATGTATGCAATATCAACGAACCATAATATATCTTAAACACAACATAATACCGATCACCACATCATTTCAAAACCACCATCCTCACAACTTAAAAGTGTATAAAGACACCATCATTTTTTAAACAATTTTGAAAACTATTATTGGAGGGACGAAACCTCTCGGTCGGTGCCGTACACCTCGTCATCACCGACGTCTACCCAACTAATCAAAATATCAATTAATCATAATGTATATGTAATAACAAATAATAATATACATTAAACATAATCGATCATCCCGCCAGCATTTAAAAATCACCATCACATACACTTTAAAAGATATTTCCAATTTTGTACTATTTAACCCTAATTACAAATCAGACCCCACCTAATAATGGAATTTAATTAGAATTTATATAATCGAACTTAATTTACAAAAAATTATAAATTAAAGCCTAGAAGACATCCTAATCGCATAAATAAATACTAACAACCTAATTAGCCCTAATTTTATATAAATGTATAATCGAATCTAATTTATAATTAATTATAAATTAAATCCTAAACTAAAGCTTAATTGCATAAATGGACTCTAAACCTAAACTCATTCACAATTACATAAATGAAGCCTAATTTCCTAAACTCAAACCCAATATAAAAAAATTACATGAAACTTGAATTCAAAGGGTAGCATACCTTAATAGGTGATGGTATAAGTGCTCCATCGCCAAACTCCGACGTATGCTCCGTACGGCGGCGAACTCCGGCGACCTTGGCAGCGAAATTCCAATTCCTCCATCTCTCTCTCTCTCTCTCTCTCTCTCTCTCTCTCTCTCTCTCTCTTCTCTATTTGCTTTGCAAAACGCGAATGAACATTCTGCCCGTTGGGATGCTGTTTTATTGTGTTTACCGACGGACATCTTTTCGTTGGTAAGTCCGCCGGTACATTAAATCCGACGTTACCAACGCACACAATCCGTCGGTAAATTAACGGGTGTTGTCGATGGCTATCATCCCATCGGCAAATTAAAATTTGATTATTTTTGTAATATTGTCAACGGCTCGTTATCCGTCAGCAAATAAAAAATTGAGTTTTTTTATTATTATTATTATTGCCGACGACTACATTGCCGTCGGTGATTAAAAAACTAATTTTTTTTTTAATTTAATATTTCCGATGGACATTTTTCGTCAACATATTGGTTGGGCTAAATTGTCGCCCAATTGCCGAGAACTTGCCGACGAACAATTCTGTTGAGGGATAACTTCCGTCGATAGGCCGTCGGTAAGTTTGGTCATCGGTGATGTCGTCGGTAAGACTGGCACTTTCCGACGAGTTACTTTCCGTCGGGAATTTCGTGATTTTTTTGTAGTGTTAGTTTATATTATTTCTTTTGTTTATATTATTCAATTCAAAATCATTTATTATTTATTTGTCTAAATATAATCAAGCTGTGCTATAATTTAAGTATTTAATTACATTAGCTTTGTGGATACAACCTTACTCACCAGTACTATGATCTATACACTTGCAGTGCTAAATTAATAGGAGAACGAGTTTTTAACGACGTTGCCGAGGACTACATTAATTAATATTTTAAAAGTAATTAGGTTTTAATTAGAGTTTTTATTTTTATTTGTTATATTACGTTGGTATTATTGGTGGGTTGTGTGTAATCGATGACCACACGTTCTCAATGAAGAAATTTAATCGCTTACGATCTGGAGCTTGATGCCACCATTAAAAGTTTAAGATATATAAATATAGTGAAAGGAGACGAGATATGTGATGAGCTATGGTGAGCGAATCCAAAGGTGAGAAAGTCATAATTGCATGAGACGAGCGAGCTTGTGAAATTGAATGCCAATGGGAGAGAGATGAGAACAGAGGGAACAAGAATGCACTAAATGAGATGAGTTGAATGTGAGAAAATTGAGAGCGAGAAAGGGTTAACGGAGAGAGAGTTGAATGAGCCAAATGATAAGTTCACGAAAATCTAGCGATTCCAAATCCACCTATTTTTTATAATTTTTTACACCAAAGAAATCAAATTCAAAGAGAGATGTCTCATCTTCCCACTCTAGTGAATAATCTCGAGAACAATAATTCCTTGATCCAAATGGTTTTGCAAGAGAATCTTGGGGGTTCACCGGTTGACAACTCTCATGAACATCACACAGGTTTTACAATTATGTGAGTTACAAAAGATAAACGACATTTATTTTCTTTTTCTTTAAACAATAAAGTGAGACATTCGCTAAAATTAGTAGATGATGGAAGTATAACGACATTTAACACATTGAAGAATAAATTTCTCGAGAGATTTTTCCAACCAGTGAAGACAATGAATTTAACAAGCGAGATCACAAGGTTCAAGCAAGATAATCCAGAGCCATTATATGAAGTTTGGGATCGATTCCAAGAACTATTGAAGGTGTCACCAAGATGATTTTTTGGAAACATAACAAATATTCTTCTCTTACTATGGATTGAGAGTCTAAACGAGAACTTTGATTGATGCGGTCGTGGGTGGATCATTACTTGCTAGAAGTTGTCAAGACACATTAAACCTTATGGAAAAGATGACGACTACAAATTACCAATGGCCTTCTGAGAGGCAAAGCATGAAGAAAGCATCCAAGATAGAAGGAACCGATTCTTTCAAGGAGATGGTTGCCCACAGTTTCACCTCTATATATATAACATTTCATTTTAGAAGTGTGAGCTTTTGAACCCTTTACGCCTTGTTTGGTCTAAAACTGCGAATATCAGGATTGGGATTCCAAATCCCAATCCTCGTTTGTTGACTCTAATTTTCAATCCACAACCAACCATTTCTTACACCTAACCCCACAACCATCTCTTTTATCAATATAATAATATATTATCTTCCACTTTTGAGACATAATTTGACATCAAATACAATATAAAAATACATTATCATCTATTTTCCAGACATGATTTGACATCTACAGTAAAAAGTAAAGCATTCTGAATCCTATAATAAACAAAGATTCTTACTATTTACAAAATTATGAATACAGAAGATTCTGAATACCAGAATTCAGAATTCCAACGAAACCTAGTCCAAACAACCCCTTAGAGTTTGATAGCCCAAATAATGTCTTCATTTTCTCACTTTCTTCATTCGAATTTTCAGCTTTTTTGTTTTAATAAATTAAAGATTTTCTTTAAGCATTGCTCGGATGATGGACGTAGCTTAGTTTCAATTCGCTAACTTCTCGTTTGAACAATGAAACTCTCCAATTTCAATGAGTAAGATTTTATTTCCCTTTGTCTTATTATTCTAATTTCTTGTTGCTTTGTTTATGAATTTTATTGTTGGGTTTGTGATGTTCTTGATTGGTAGTTGTGTTTCTTGCGATTCCTCATGATTTTAGATGTTTGATTCTCAGAAGTTCATAGGATTATAATTATTATTGTTCAAAGCTTATTTTTCATTGTTACTTGATGATTGTTGATTAGAATTCATGGGTCTAGTGCTTGGATGAGTTTAGAACCATCAATTGGCATTGTTGGGTGTTTAATTTACAAGTTTCAATTGACAACCCCAACTCGTAGATTAAGTGTTCGATGAAATGCCAATTGATCGTGGAGACATTTTATTAAATCTTTTCAAAGTTGTCAATTTTGTTTCTCGTCATTTAAATCACCGTCTTGGACATTACAACTTTACAAACCAAAATTTGACCATGTATTAAGAATAGCTTTTTGTTGTATTTTCTTATTCGTGAACCAAACACGAAAATTGCTTCTGATTAGTCTTCCTCGAGAGATTTGATTCGAGTCAGACTTTCCACTTAAAGTTGCTCCATTCTCTTGTGGATGAAATTTTCTAAAATAAAAAGTGAAAAAAGTTCAATTCATCCTACTCTATGGAGGAGTGAGCATGGAATGATCCCTCGTTGATATTTTCAAATTGAGTAGGAGATATTCCTTCGCACTCTTTTAGAGATAGAAGAACCTACCTCTTACAAAGAGTCTAAAAATGCAATGGAGGATGAGATGGACTCAATGGTAAATAAGGTTTAGGAACTGGTTGATATTCCTCCTCATCGTCAATCATTTGAATGTAAGTGGGTATTCAAAATCAAGCATGGGGTGGATGGATCAATCGAAAAGTTTAAAGCCCGTTTAGTAGTGAAGGGTTTCACCCAAATTGAGGGCATAGACTATGAAGAGAATTTTTCTCTTGTGGTGAGATTACCTCTATTCATCTTCTTCTATCCCACATTGCCCATTTGGACTTAGAATTATTTCAAATGGACGTATAGACAGCTTTTCTCAATGGTTTACTTGGGGAAGAGATATATATGTATCATCCTATTAGGTTCATCTCAAAAGGCCAAGATAATAAAGTTTGTCTTCCTAGAGGTTCATATATGGTCTCAACCAGTCTTTTAGATGAAGGTGCCTTAGATTCCATGAAGCCATTTGTGCATTTAGCTTGATCATGGTAGATGAAGACCGTTGTGTGTATGTAAAGAAAATAAATGTAGGGGATTTTATTTCTTTCTTTGTACGTTAGGACATAACATTGGCTGGAAATAATATAGTAATGATCAGTGCCATTAAGCTATGGTTGTCCTCCAATTTCAGAATGAAGGATAGGGGTGAATCTAAGTATATCCTAGGAGTGGAAATAATGAGAAACTATCCCAAGAAAATTCTTGGTTTGTAACAAGAGGTATATATATTAAGAAAATCTTATAACATTTTCGAATGCATTAATCTAAACATGTTGATACCTCAGTTGAAAAGGGTTTTAACCTTAAGTCTAAACCAATGCCTGAGAACGGATAAAGAAAAAGATAAAATGAGGAATGTTCCATATCCCAGGGCAATAGGAAGTTTGATATATGTCATTTTGTGTACACGGCCATACATCTGCTTTTAAGTTTGTTTAGTAAGTCATTACCAAAGCAACCTACACTACAAGAAAACTGGAAATTAGAGACAGATATTTAGAGACAGATACCATCCGTCACTAATAGCGACAGAATAGCAACGGAATAGCAACAGATTCTTTCACTATTTTTTTAAATTATTATTTTTAATTAATTTAGCAACAGAATAAATATCCGTCTCTAATTAGCAACGGACGTATAATCGGTCACTAATTAGCTACTGATAAATCAGTTGCTAAAGTAATTCCTCACTTTTCATTTTTTATT
Organism: Phtheirospermum japonicum; assembly: GCA_014905375.1. Classification (NCBI taxonomy): domain Eukaryota; kingdom Viridiplantae; phylum Streptophyta; class Magnoliopsida; order Lamiales; family Orobanchaceae; genus Phtheirospermum; species Phtheirospermum japonicum. The sequence continues at coordinate 455,175 of BMAC01000032.1, read as the reverse complement.
TATCAAATTTAGAGACAGAATATGCATCCGTCTCTAATTTATAGACGGAATATGCATCTGTCTCTAATTTAGAGACGGAAAATATACGTCTGTCTCTAATTTAGAGACGGAATATGCATCTGTCTCTAATTTAGACACGAGAAATATACATCCGTCTCTAATTGTTTCCCCAAATTAATAGATCGAATCTACTCATTTACATTCACAACTTAATTGAGAAATTGAGCACCCGCCGCTCATTCTCTCTCTCGCCACTTTCTGCCACCCGCACGCAGTACACTCACCTCACACACTTGCCGGCGAGAAGAGGATGGCAAGGCGACGATGGCGGGCGGTTCGGGCTCAGATCTGGAGCCACGGGCCTTTTCCGATTTAGTAGACTCGCCACTTTCTGTCACCTCACACAGTACACTCACCACACGCACTCGTCGGCGAAGAGAGGACGGCAAGGCGACGGCGGCGGGCGAATCGAGCTCGGATCTGGAGTGACAGGCCTTTTCTGATTTAGTGGGTTCCTGGTGGCGATTGAATTGGCAGCTCGGGTTGCGCAATAGAGATCGAGAGCTTTATGTATAATGTCAGCTAATGGATCAGTTGCTGCAATAACATTACGGCAACCTACGGCTTCTGGGGCATGCGAGGTTTAAAATTGTACCATACATCACTTTCCCAAATCCTGTCATTTTTATTTTTTTTTTATTTTTTTTTTTTGTGATTTTTTTGATAATTGTTTCTATAATTGAGTGGAATATTCAACTTATTTATCAGATGATAATCAGTTTAAATTACTACATACTTTGAATTATTTATCATAACTCATTGTGCGTCATACAATGTTAGATCGTGACCGTCGTGGGTTGCATAGAAAATTATGATAATTTTAAGCTACAATAGTGAAATTATTGTTTGGTGAAAACATGCAAATCAAGAAAGCTACAGTAATAAGTACATTTGCAATTTCTCCGTTTTATTTTGAAGCTGCAAGTCTTGTATTTATTTGTTCAATCAATTCATATCTTTCCTTAACTTTTTTCACTTGGCTGCAAAGCATGGCTTAGTCTGTTTGAAACCATCTTATTATTTAATATAGAAGAGCTTGTCACTTACGCTGCTTGTTATTTCCTCTTTGGGTCATTTCGAGACTGTGCTTGTCAGGTTCTTACTTGGTTGCTGAAAGTGGCGGTCCCCGCAATCGAACTGCTGGGATAAGCATTTCGGTTTGTAGTCTTGATGGGCATATTATTGGTGTGCGATTGGTGGTAGGCTTATCGCGGTGAGTCCGGTGCAGGTATATATATTTGTCTATTATTTTTCTTCCAGAGGCAAAATTCATAAACTAACGACTTTGTGAATGTTTGCAAATGCCCACATACACACAAAAAAATAAAAATAAAATAGTAAATGAATTAAAATTAATTGATAATATTTCACCAGTTTAATAATCTGTATGTAGAAACTTTAACAAAATAAGTTGTAATCCTATGACCAAACAGAAAATAAAAAACTTCAGTTGTACCACAGAAACCAACAATAAAGCTTAGCAAATTAGAAATCTAACAGGTAATTAGATATGACTAAAAGAGAATGGAGCATTAAAATATATGTTTAGTTGTCAAATTCGTAAAGCTTTATCGGATTATCTTGGCTGAACTGGCTGTTCTTCCTTTTCTTTCCTGTCTCCACAAAATTTCTATAGGATAATGTTGCAGATTTTATTAGGGTGGGGGGTGTACAAAAACTTCAAGATGGTGAATTTATTGTCCAAGTACAATCTCAAAATTAACTGATTATTTATCCCGTTTGAGATATACATATTTGGTTTAATCAAACGTACGCAATATCTTGATTGAAGTGTGATATACATCCTCATTTTCCATTTGCTGCAGCCTACTAGGGATCATGTAGCCAAGACACTAAAGAGACTTGAAGAGAAGATTCATGGACGGGTGAGCCGCTTTACTTGTTTGTAGTATACAGTAATATTATTTTGTATAATGTTGTAATTTGTCTGATATATTTAATTTAACAGAATTGAGTTTCAAGAAGTTGAAGATAGTTAGAATGTGAAATATTTAACTACCATTGGATTACTTTTATGGATCTTGAACTTGGGTTTGTATTTCCACCGGGCAGGTATTGAGCCACTTATTGTACATGATGCGTGCGGAAGAAAGGATGTTCAAAGACGCGTGGCCCTGTCTCTTGCTCATCTTTGTTCCCCAGATGACCAAAGAACCATCTTCATTGATAAAAATGGTATGCCATTTCGCCAAGTTTTGTCAATGAAATCGGTATCACATTGACTTGTGCTGAGATTTTCTCCAACATGCGCAATATTGCAACTTTTGTGCTTCACACCCTCATTTTCTTGCAGGACTCGGTTTGCTTTTGGAATTTTTGGAATCCACTAACTCAAAGCACCAAAAGGAAAGTTCAGTGGCTTTATGCAAGTTAGCTAATAAAGCTAGCTCACAGTCTTCCATTGATGCAGCTCCTCCTTCCCATATACCTCAGGTGACAACGCATTCTGTAATTGAAAATATATCACAATTAGAAATTACAGCTTTGAATTGAAATACTTTTGCTTGCGTTAATTATTTTGATTCTGATGCAGGTATATTTGGGTGAGCAGTATGTAAATAGTCCTACATTTCTAAGCTTTAGAGGCGGAGCGTGCTGCTCGTACGGAGATGCAGGCACAAATGGCATAAATGATGGAGCTTTTTCGCCGACAAGGTGGACCACCTTCGCAACCATGACATTTCATGATTTCGCTTTTTGTTTTGCATTTTGGATGTTATCTTTTGACATTTTGGATATTTATATTTTATCTTTTGGCATTCTAGATGTTGTGATTTTTCGTTTGACATTACTTTGTCATTTTGTATTTTAGACATGTTGTAACTTTTCGTTTGACATTATTATTCTGTTAGTCATTTTGTATTTTCGATTGAGTTAATTTGGGGTATTTTTTAATTTATTTGGTTTATTTTTTAAACATTTGATTACAAGAAGAATAAAATAAAAAATAAGAACAAAATATATTAAAACTATTTTTTTTTACGCATTAAAATTAGCAACGGATGATCAGTTCCGTTGCTAAAAATGGTGTCGCTATTTAGCAACGGATTCATTCTGTTGCTAAATAGCATCGAATTTGAGACAGATATTTCTGTCTCTATTTAGAAACGGATTCATTCTGTTACTAAATAATTGAATTAGAGACAAAAATATATGTCGCTATTTAGCAACGGATTTATTCTGTTGCTAAATAGCTACAGATATTTTCGTCAAATCCGTCTCTAATTTTAGCAACAGAGCTAAATCCGTCTCTAATATTTAGCGACGAGCATTATAGCAACGGATTTGGTCCGTTGCTAATTTGTTGCTATCTGAATTTAGCAACGGAAATAATTTATTAGCACTGGAAAAGTCTGTCTCTAAATTCCAGTTTTCTTGTAGTGCTAGGTCTTACACATTGGCAAGTTGTCAAGAGAATCGTGCGCCACCTACGTGGTACAAGTAACTTGGTCATTGCTATCAAGGAGGGTCCCTAAAACTGAAGGGTTACTCGGATGCGGAATGGGGTGGCGATCTAAATGAATCTAAATCAACGTCAGGATATGGGGAAAATGAACTTTTTCGTCCTGTAAGTTGGCCTACTTTGCAATTTTGTCCTTTTTTTGGCATGTTTTCAATTTCGTCCGATTTCTTTTAAAATAACTGCAATTTAGTCCGATTATCAGCGGAAAACTCAATTTTACCGGACTTTGCTAATTAGGACGCCGGCTTTTGCTGAGTTGTCTTCAATTTGGGGGAAATTTAACCATGTGGCAATTAATTAAAAGAAAAACATTTTTATTTGCCATGTAATTATGGGTTGACACTGAAATAAGTTTTAAAATTAAATTAATAAAAATGAAATTAAAATAAAATAAACTAAATTAAGTTAAAATACCTGCGGATGATTGATTGACCATATACAATTTTTACTCGAAGCAAATGAGAAAGCTTTTCTTTTCACATATATGGTCGAACTGTATCTGCTAAGGAATGAATTGGGATTTTTTTTTATAGGCGGCTACAGCCGGAACGATGATCCTTTTATTTGAATTAGACTTGGCATATTTGAGGATTTTAACCATTAGTTTGAATTGTGCCTTCATCGTGAATTCTAATACTGCAAGGTTAATTTTCAAAGCAGAAGCAAAGGAGGGGAAATTAAAAAAAAAACTGGTATAACAATTTTTCAGATCGAAACCAAAATTTAATTTCTCAAATCAACATCAATTTCCAGAAGCTTCAAACTCGCACTTCAAAATTTATAAATCACATAATCGAACATCAATTTCCAGAAGTTTCAAACTCGCACACTCCAAGAACCTTCAAACTCCCGTAGAAGAAGAAAAATAGAGAAAAAAACGGATATAACAATTTATCAGGAACATCAATTTCCAGAAGCTTCAAAGACGCACACCACATGAACCTTCAAGTTCCAGAAGAAGAAGTAAAAAAGGAGAAGAAAAAAAATTGATAGAACAATTTTCTGGGAAGAGGGAAAATGAAAATGAAATTTGCCATAATTACATGGCAAATAAAAATATTTTCCTTTTAATTCATTGACACATGGTCAAATTTCCCCCAAATTGAAGACAACTCAGCACAAGCCAGCGTCCTAATCAGTAAAGTCCAATAAATTGAGTTTTCCAGCGATAATCGGACTAAATTGCAGATATTTTAAAAGAAATCGGACGAAATTAAAAACAGGCCAAAAAAAGGATTAGATTGCAAAGTAGGCCAACTTACAGGACGAAAAAGTTCATTTTTCCTCGGGATATGTATTTATTTTTGGTGGGGGTGCAATATTCTGGGGTAGTAAGAAGCAAGAGTGCATCACTTTGTCAATTATGGAGGTAAAATACGTTTCTTGCTTTCTATCCACTCAAGAAGCAGTATGGCTGAAGTGTTTTTTTACAAAATCTCAATCGGACTTCTGAGGTTGATGAGTCTATAGAAATGAATTCTGACAACACTGCTTGTATCCAGTATGCCCACGATCCAAGATTTCATAGAAAAGCAAAATATACCAAGTGGCGATATCATTTTGTACAAGACGCCATAAGAAACAAATAAGTTTTCATTGTATATAACCACTAATAAGATGTTAGTTGATCCTTTGACTAAAGCTATTCGTGGAGACGCTTTCCTGGATCAAGTGAAGAGTCTAAGTCTACGCAGGTTTTAGTTTTTAGGATTATGTTACTATTTTTTATCTTTTTTTAGAATAATGGATGTGTATAATATTAAACTGAACATTTTTTTTTTTTTTTTTTTTTTTATGAAATGTTCCAAGAACATTTTCATAAGAGAAAAATCTTTTTTACCTCCTGAATTATGGTCATTTTGACACTTTGCTTCCTAAAAAATTTTTTCGTGTAAATTAACTCCTAAATTGTACGGATTTTGCACTTAACCTCCTAAACTCCCATTTTTGGTAGAATTTCTTGCTGGATCTCATTCGTGTGACATGCACTCTAACATATAAGGAGTAAAATTGACTTTCCATCTCCTCCTCATGACTCCCACTCAAAATAATGGCACATGAGCACTACGTAGGTTCAAAATCCTACGTGTATACATATATTAATGTGAACATTATCTTAACAGGTCTCACGAGTGCTCACATGCCATTATTTTGAGCAGGAGTTATAAGTAAGAAATGGGAAGCCAATTTTACCCCTTATATGTAAGCGTGCATGTCATATGAGTGAGATTCGACCAAAAGTTCCACCAAAAATGGGAGTTCAGGAAGTTAAGTGCAAAATTCGTACAATTTAGGAGGTAATTTACACGAAAAAAAGAGTTTAGGAGGCAAAGTATCAAAATGTCCATAATTCAAGAGCTAAAAAATATTTTTCTCTTTTCATAATTAGGCACACGTAAAGATGTTATAAGGTTTTTAATTGACCTTATCACACAGCCAATCGCCTTATCACATGAGTTATGAATGAGGTAGGGTCATATTAACACTGAGAGTGTGTAATGTAGATTGCCTTTATACTTTTGTTGCATGAACGACGTGATGTTTACTGTCGCCTTAGCAAGTCTAAGATGAGACTATAAAAGAGTCAAGTATGAAATGTTCCCAAATTTCATAATAAGCCTTAAAGCCAAATCACGAGTGTCAGATAGAATATTGTTTATATTCATTGAGTGGCTCGAGTTTGATACTTGAGTAGTATCTTATCATAAGATTTGCATAAAATACTATTATTTGGTGTTCCAAGAAGTATGGGCGCAGCTTTCGAGAGGAGATGATGAGATCGTGGGCCAGATTTTCCATGGATGAGTACCTCGGCTCGGCATCATGCATGGCGTGGCTCGTGTAATACACTGGGTGTTGTCCGAACTCATCGGATCGAACGAGTGTCGAGCTGACCGTCACTACTGAGATTGCTAAGTAGAGATATAGCGGCTCCTCCTTCATTAGTTTTTGTAAGGTCAGCAAGCTTGCCATGTATTTCTCCATTTCTTCAAAAGCTGTCTAGCATTCTTGTGTCCACTTGAGGTTTTTGTTCTTAATTGCTTCGAAAAGGGCTTGCATTTATCGATTGATCTGGATATGAACCCATTTCACCCTGAAAATAATCGCACCAAGAACACCTACTTTGTATCGGAACAATTCAAATAAGAATGCTCAGAATGTCATACCTTTCTCAGCTCTGAGGCTAAGATATTTATAACCTTTAGTAGGTAGGGCTCTTTCGAGATCTCGGAAATAAACTCGCGAATCTTGGGCCGTTATTCAGAACGACTTGATCGGGCTACTTTTTCCTAGGGAGATCTGGCAAGAGAATTTCCTGACAGACCAGCCATTAACCTTTCTAAATTCCTGACCTGATCTTCATAGGGCCCTGTCCAGGAATTTAGATCATGGTCAGGACAAGTCTTATGGAGCTATAAACCCATCTCTTGTTTTCCCCCCTTCTTGTGAAATCGGTTCAGTTCATCCCAACCAGGTCTGCCCGAACTAATCTCGTGACTTGTCACCAGATCAGGCCATATCAATCAGTCCCCCACCCCCACCCCAACCTAAATGGTTCGGAATGAGATGTACCACCTCGGATTCCACCTTGGCGATTGAGATTCACAACACGTCTCTTCATGTATTATACACCGACATGCATTAAATGCACAGATCCCGCCAAATCCTCTTCCTCACATTAGGTTGTGCCCTTTGGGGATGAGCTTTAATGCTTCGTATTCCACTCCAGCGGTTGGAATTCACAACGTATCTTTTCAAGTGTCGTACTCTGACACGCCTTGAATGCACCAATCCTGCCAAATCCTCCTTTTCCTAAAAGTCACCCTCAAAACGTATCTCTTCCTCTTTTTTCGCTATTCTCTTGCTCATTTCCACTCGATGTTATCGCCAAGCAACCATTTTTCTCTCTAATTCGCAGTCTCACCTTTCCTCTAAAACCAGGTACTTTTCCGATCTCCTTCAACTTTTTCCGATTATGACTTCATATTTTTCTTTTCATTTAACTACTTCTTCTTCGGCAACATTATCCCTAACCTCTTCCAATGAATGGAATCCTCTGATTCTGGGTCATCCAGATAATGAGTATCCATTCTTATCAATAGGACCGTGGAAGGGTTAAGAGACGAATTTCAAATCCCTAATGCATTCTCCCTTGTTAATTCTGACGCTGGTCAGGTGGCCTATCAGCCGCCGGTGGACCACCTGACCTTCTTTGTAGACCAGTTCCAAGCTGGGTTGTGCCTCCCTGCCAATCCCTTTATTTTGCTCGTGTCTCATATATATCGGACTCCGATACATCAATTTGTGCCCAACGCTTTCCGTATTATCATAGGGTTCCACCTCGCAGCCTGGTTTTATGGACTTATCCCTACAACCCAATTGATTTATTCTTTATTCCAGGCCAAGAGATCATCCTCTGGCTTCTTTTCTCTCACAGCTAGGGCCGGCGTTCGATTCTTGACCAGCAACCCTTCTTCGAACAAAGCTTGGAGGAAAAAATTATTTTTCGTCCATTGCTCGGGTGATTGGGGTTTCCTTCCTAAATACATTACTGCTCTTCCATCTCAGGCTCACCTGACCCAAAGAGATCGATCCCCTTCCTTATAAAATATAATCTCGACCTTAAATCATAACATATTCCATTTGTCCGGACTTCTTTCCCACACCGTCTTGAACTTCTTCAACTCCACGGAGGAGTCCGGACCTCTGGCCCCTGAGATCGGTATATGGAGGTGCTTTTTCATCTCTACCTCTCCCTTTTTTTTTTTTGCCCTTATTTTCTTTCTGTTAAAGAATTGACACAGCCCTTGTACTTTTTCTAACTTGTACTGAACTTTCTTGCAGTCACGATGATGAGGAAGTTGCTAGAAGCTCAGCAGCAACAAGCCGCTGCAACCTTAGGGCAAAAGCCTTCTGAAGGGTTAACCACTGGATCAGAGGGGGAAGCTCGATCTGGAGGGGCGGCCATTTCAAAAGGAACATCTCGTCCTGAAGTGGACCTGACGGTCCAGTCTGACTCAGGTGAGGAGAAAGCATACCTCTCCCGAAAGAGTGACAGGGCTGGAAAAGGGGTGGCGCCAAAGGTAGTCAACCATAATTTGACGTTGTTCACCAATACATCAGTCCTTAACTATCCTGGGGAGGTGGTCATCCAGTTCATCCAGGGACAGTGCCCCACGAATGACCGCCGCACCTTGGAAAAGTGGTCCGATCTGGAGTTAATCGAGTCTCTTTGTCAGGATGAGGCAAGGATAATCATCTCTTTCCCTCCCTCTTTTTTCCCCTTCTCCTCTTTTTTTTTTAACTTTTCATTTCTTATTAGGCTGTGGTGAAGAGATCCATCCTGGTTGCCCGAGCTAGGGTCTCTTTGATGAACACTGACCTGATCAAAGAGCATGCCCTTCTGAAGGAAAAGGAAAAGAGACTGATGGCTCTTTGCAAGGAGAGGGGGGCTGAGCTGAAGAAGCTTAAGACCGAGATGCAGGCTGCTCAGGAGGAAGGCAAACAAGTGCGAGCCGAAGCATTGAGCCAGGTCGATGAGGCCTTATCAAGAGGTCGAGTGGAGGGGAGGACGGAGTTTCTCAACTCCTAGGAAGGGCTCAGGCTCATCCAAACAACCAGGGAGGCCACTCAACAAGCCTTCCTCCACTCTGATTATCTTTACCGGCTTCTCGTCTTGGAGGCCATAGTGAATTATCACCTTGGTCTTGATGCTTACGAGAAGTGGTCCAAAGAGAACCCTTCCACTCATTTTGACTGAAGCCAGCCGATCCATGGAGCTCCGAGCCTACCAGCTTTACTTATGGAGCTGAGGAGGACCGTCTGCACATACTTGGGGCTCCCGAATCAATATCTTCCATGCTCTAGCTCAGGGGCCTTCTTCTCGCCCAGATCAAAACGTGACATTGGCGTTACCCGCTTTTATCCCCTCCCCAACCTTTGTTGGTCTAGGTGAGCTACAAGGTGGAGTATTTCCAAGTAACCTTCCTGAGAATTCCAGGGCGGTCGAGCAGCCGGCAGGAGAGCTGGATACCCAAGACTATGACATTGTAGGCTAAGATGTTTTTGCATGTGTGGCTGATCTATATATTTTTCTCTTGACTGAAACAATATTTTTGTCTCTTTCTATTTTTGTTTATTATGCTTTTAGGGTTTTCGGGAATGTAGGAAACCTTAGTACTATCTGTACTTTTTATCTTTCTATAAAATCCATCTTTCCTCTGCACATTTTTATTTTGGATTTGCCTTCTTTACTTGAAGAAGTTGATATCCTGAAGAAGAAAAACCTTTCTTTCTTCAATGAAAACTTTCACCTTTCTGAGGAGAACGCTCAACTTCGTGAGAAGTTCTCTCAGTTACGCAAACTCTTAGAAAGGAAAAGGCAGAAGAAACGCCATTACAAGCGCGAGTGGGCGGAGCTCTGCCAGCTCAATCGTCAACTCCAAGAGTAAAGGGCGGATTTGCTCGAGTCAGTGTGTCGTTTGACCACCGTCACCGGTGAGGCTCATTCTTCAACCGAGTGGGCAGATGGGTACCGCCGATGCCTTTATGAGACATAACGGTAGTTGTGGCGCATTCAGTGAGTTTTGGCTACTGATAAGAGGACCTCCTCATCTCAACCCCGATGCTTGTGCGATTTATCCTGATGTATTTCCATGCTTTGTAATTCACCAGTGTTTCTTTTTTCTACGCATTGTAACTGGATCTCTTAAGTTCACAAAAGTTGTTTTGCCTTGAATAAATTCCTGACCTTTTGCCTTTGTTTAATTTTTTTGAGTATTCTTTGTAGTATTTCTTTCTTGGTCCATTTCTTGAGGCTTGTGTCCCCAATCAGGTCAGGTCAGGGAGATCTATCCCTTGGCCAATCGGGCTAAATTTTGGGGCTCATGCCCTTCAACTGACAATCAGGTCAGGTTTGGGATATCCATCCCTTAGCCAATCGAACTAAATTTGGGGCTCACGACCTTCAACTGACAATCAGGTCAGTTTTGGGATATTCATCCCTTAGCCAATCGAGCTAAATTTGGGGATCACGCCCTTCAACTGACAATCAGGTCAGGTCATTTAGGGCATCCGCCCTTTATCAGGTCAGGTTTTTAGGGCATCCGCCCTTTTGATAATCAAGGCTAAGAATTTACTGACAATCAGGTCAGGTTTCTTAGGGCATCTACCCTTTAGCCAATCAGGGCTAATTTTACTGACAATCAGGTCAGGATTTTTCTTTTTGTAACACAGATAAGTTAGCCATAATTTTTATAAATAATCTTAAATGTTAACCTTACACATAGTATTTTCGTAAGTTGTTTATATTCCACGCTCGTGGAAATCTTTCTCCATCTAACTGCTCCAATTCATAAGCTCCTCCGGCAAGAGTTTTTGTGACCTTATATGGTCCCTGCCACGCAACATCCAGCTTTCCCTTAGCCTTTTCGAAGTCAACTCTGTGGAGAACCAGGTCTCCCACTTGGAAATGTCTCTTGACCACTTACTTCTTGTAAGTCGCCCGAACACGCCCCCGCATGTGCTCCATTTTAACAGCAGACCACTCTCTCTTCTCCTCCACCAAATCTAAGGCGTCTTGTATCAACAGCTCGTTCTGCTCCTCGTTGAAGTTCTGCACCCTATGGGTTTCCACACTGATCTCCGCAGGGATTACGACATCCATGCCATACACCAAGCAGAACGGTGTCTCTCCCATGATTTCTTTGGGATTAGTTCAGTATGCCCACGGGGTTGGACTGAGCTCTTATACCCACTTGCCTCCTGAACTATTGAGGCGCGCTTTAATCCTTTATACCAAAATGCGATTAGTTAACTCGACATGACCTTCGCCTAGGGGTGATAAACAGATGTGAAATGCTGCTCTATCTTCATTTTGATACGCCAGGCTCGAATTCGAGCTCCCATAAACTGCGTGCCATTATCTGACACTAGGATCCTTGGGACACCAAACCGACACATCACATTTTTTCACAAGAAATTCATTATTACCTCCTCCATGATTTTTGCTACGGATTCTGCCTCTACCCATTTAGTGAAATAATCTATAGCCACTATTAAGAGTTCTTTTGGCTTGGAGCTATGGGAAGGGTCCTACAAGGTCTATTCCCCATTTTGTGAAGGGACAAGGAAAGCATATTGTCATGAGCTCTTCTGCAGGTCCATGTATGAGGGGAGAGTTCTTCTGGCATTAGTCACACTTCCTCACAAAGTTTTCGGCTTCTTGTCTTACCTGCGGCCAGAAGTAGCCTGCTCTCATTATCTTACTAGATAAAGTCCTAGAACCCATGTGGTTGTCGCAGCATCCTTCATGGATTTCTTTGAGAACATGGAGACCCTCCTTCGGACTTAGGCATCGCAGGAGAGGTTGTCCAAAACCTCTTTTAAACAGTTCTCCTTTGATCATACAAAATCTGGATGACCTGACTTGCACCTTCGTTTCTTCTCTCTTGTCACTAGGTAATTCTCCTTTGTCCAGGTATATCTTGATCGGGGAGCGCCAATCTCTTTCTTCCTCCAGTGCGTTCACTTCTTCCCCAAACTCCCGATGTGCCATTAGTAGGGTAATTACTCTTTCCTGATAGTTTGTTGTTGAGTTGAACACTTTATCCAAGTAATCAGCTCGACCATTTTCCTCCCTGGGAATCTGAAGTACGTTTAAGGCTTTCATGGTTTTTGCTAATTCATGAAACTGAGCTAAGTACTTCCGCATGTGCTCGTCTCTCGCGTCAAACTAACCTCTTATTTGTTTATAGACCAACTGGGAGTCTACCCTGGAACATATGCGCTCTGCCCCGAGCTCTTTAGCCATCTGTATCCCCCTTAGAAGAGCCTTGTATTCTGCTCCATTTTTGGACAGGATATAGTTCATTCGTACCGCATACTCCGTGGTCACACCTTCGGGGCCTGTCAGAACTATTCTTGCGCCAAAACCCAAACTTCTTATCAAGACATTGGTATATATCTCCCATTCCTTATCTTCTTCAAGAGAGCTGGTCATTTCCTGCATGAAATCAGCCAATGCCTGGGCTTTAATCACTGTTCATCCCTCAAAATTGATGTCAAACTCGTTGAGCTCAATTATCCACTTTACTAAATGTCCTGAGACTTCTGGTTTACTCATTATTGCCTTCAGAGGTAGGTTAGTTCTGACCACTATCTCGTGTGAAAGAAAATAGGGGCGGAGATTATGAGCTTTCCCGAGCAAGGCTGGCATGGCTCGCTCTACTTCCACATACCGGAGCTCAGCATCATGCAACACCTTACTCCAATAGTATACTTGCTTCTGCAACTTGCCTTCTCTAATCAAAATTATGATCACCGCTTGCTTCCCCACAGACATATACAAGATCAAAGGCTCACCCACAATTGGTTTGGTTACTAGCGACATGCTGACCAAATGCTCCTTTAGCTTTTCAATGACCCTTGACAGTCCTCATCCCATTGGAATCGAGCCTTCTTCTGCGAGGCTCAAAAAAATGGCAAGCTCTTTTCTGCTAAGCGTGACACAAACCTGCTAAGGGCTGCTATCTGACCTGCCAAGCACTACATCTCCTTGACATTCCGCGGAGGCTGCATATCCATGATGGCCTTGATCTTCTCTGGGTTAGCTTCTATTCCCTTCTCCGTGACAATGTACCCGAGTAATTTTCAAGCTCGTACACCAAATGCGCATTTCTTGGGATTGAGCTTCATTTTGTACCTTCTCAATGTGTCGAAGGTCTCCCTCAAGTCATTCACATTTGAGGTTGCCCTAGTATTCTTGACTAGCATGTCATCCACATACACTTCCATATTTTGCCCGAGCTGAGCTTTGAACATCTTGTCAACCAGCCGCCGGTACGTTGCTCTCGTGTTTTTAAGCCTAAAAGGCCTGACTATGTAACAATACGTTCCCTTTGGAGTTATAAAGCTAACACGCTTCCAGTTCCTCAGCCAGTCTGATCTGGTGATACCCTTGCGAGGCGCCCATCATGCTGAGCAATTTACTGTTTGAGTTAGAACCTACAAGCTGATCTATCCTTGGTAACGGATAGTGGTCTTTGGGATATGCGCGATTGAGGTCTTTGAAATCAATGCACATCCTCCAATCATCTTGTGTCTTTGGTACCAGCACCGCATTAGAAAGCCATTCTGGAAATTATATTTCCTGAATGTGGTTAGCTCACAACACCTTTTCTACCTCTGCCTCAATGATAGCTTCCTTCTCAGGACCAAAGTTGCGTTTCCTTTGTTTTACTGGCTTCACCGTATAACTGATGTTAAGGTGATGCTCGGCTATCGTCGGGTCTCTCCCTACCATGTCCTGGGGAGACCAGGCAAAGACATTTGTACTATTTCTTAAGAGGGTCACGAGCTCCACTAGTACCACTGGGCTCAGGGTTGTTCCCACCCGTACAACTCGGCTATCATCCCCTGGTACAATCTCGACCGTCATCAAGTTTTTTTCACGCGGATCTAACTCAGGTGCAATCATCCATGTCCTAGGTTTTTTGGATCTCCTTACCTCTTAATCCCTTCGGATATTGTCCCCATATGCTCTAAGAGATGCATATTGGTCTCCTCGAAACTCACCCACTCCTTCCTGAGCAGGGAACTTCATCTTCATATGGTGAACAGAGATCAATGCCCGGAATTAGCATAAGGACGGTCGACCAAGCATAGCATTATATGAAGATGGTGCATCTACCACCAAGAAACGCACCAATTTCGTTTTTAATCAAATTTTTGATTGAAATAAAAACAAAAAGGGGGCAGCCGTCTTTATTCTATTGCTGGAGAAGAAAACAAAGCAGACCTATTTTTCAAAACAAAAGTGAAAAAGGGTTTTGAAATTGTTTGAAAAAGGAAAAGCCGCAAGCCCCAAAAAACAGAAAAGAGAAAATTATTCTTTTATATTTTATTTTAGTCTTCAATTGTTAGATGAATATTAATTGATGATTTTTCATCTACAATAATTAATTTTCAATCAATTATTGATTGTTGGATTAATTGTTATTCCTTTCAATCAATTTAAAAACGGAACGATTCTACTAGCGAAGAATTTTTTCGGTGTCGCAATTAAAAGGTGGACTCGATTAGAGGGGATACGCTTGGATCTCTAGGGCGAGGAGTATCGATGTTAGCCACATAACTGGGAATTGATTCTCTCTCAATCATCGCTTGAAGAAATTAATTACGAGATATTAATTTATTTTCATAAGAATCAAAATATTTGTATTCAATACATAATAGAGAAAAATAACGATCGTTAAAATCGCTAACAAAATCAATAGGGTTAGTATATATTTGATATATAATTGTTTTAATTAATTAAAAGTTTTAAATTCAACTACGTAGGCCCCGTACGATTATAGCGAACCCAACATATGCTCATTACCTCTTCATCCCTTCTAATACTGTCCACATATGCTCTACGAGATGCATATTGGTCTCCTCGAAGCTCACCCACTCCTTCCTGAGCAGGGAATTCATCTTCATATGGTAGACAGAGATCACCGCCCGGAATTAGCATAAGGACGGTCGACCATGCATAGCATTATATGAAGATGATGCGTCTACCACCAAGAAACACACAAATCTGGTCTTTCTAAACCCAACGTGACTAGGATATTTACTGCTCCCAATGGGCGTAGGGTTCCCCCAGCGAAACCCACTAATGAGATAGTGACCTCTTCTAATTCCAAGTCCAAGTTTAGTTTTTTAAAGCAGTCGTAAAATAAAATATTTGCTGAGCTTCATGTGTCCATGAAGATTCTCCGCACGTTATAGTTTCCTATAGTAGCTATTATCACCAAAGCATCCATATAGGGTGCCAATATGTCGTTCTCGTCCTCTGAGCCAAAACAGATGTTCGGGCTCGGGACTAATTTCCCCACTTCTTGAGTCTTTTTTGACAGACCTTTCGCAACCTGTAAATAGCTGTTCTAGGTGCGTTGTGAGTGCTCATCCCATTCTCCACCTGTGATCGTCTGAATTTCTCCTTTGATCTACTGAGACCGATTCTCCCTCTGCCTATTTTCCCGAGTACCACCTCGCTCTTGCATGGTCGTCTTATACTGACTCCTCTTATAAGGGTCAGACCTGGATCCTTCTTATTTTGCTCGTACGAATTCTTTGAGATGTCCTGCCTGGACCATTCGTTCTATCTCATCTTTCAGGTGTGTGCATTGATCCGTGTCATGACCATACTCATTATGGTATCGACAAAACCGATCAGATTTCTCCTTTCGTGGCTTTTGAGCATATGTTCTCGGCCACTTGAGGTCGATATGTCGTTCGATCGCCTGCAGGATCTCACCCTGGGGTGAAGCCAAAGGTGTGTATCGATCAAACCGAGGATGACCTCCCACTAGGTCTGCCCTGGGCTTTTCAACCAGAGTCTTGTCTTTGTTGTCAGGTCATTCTCTTTGCTTTTCTCCATCATCTTTCATCTTCAGAGCCTCCTCTAAGTGGATATACTTCTCTGCCCTTTCCCAGAGCTCTCCAAATTTCAGCGTCGGCTTAATTACCAGCGATTGGAAGAACTCCCCCTTCCTGAGCCCTTAAGCTAGATCATTGACCAAGAGCTCCTTAGATGTTGATAGCACCTCTAATTTGGCCTCTGTAAATCATTTGATATATCTGCGCAGGCTTTCACCCTCTCTCTGCTTCAAACTGAATAGTTCCAGCGGCATTTTCTGATGCTTCCTGCAACTAGTGAACTGGTGCAGGAATGCAGAATTGAACTCATCAAAGTTGTTTATAGATCGGGGGCAATCGACTAAACCAGAGCTGAGCTAATTTTTTGAAGGTCGTGGGGAAGACCCGGCACATAACAGCGTCAGAAAATTTGTGCAAGGTAGTTGCGATCTCGAATCAGCTCAGGGGGTCCCACGGATCTGTTGTCCCGTTATACTCAAAACCCATAGATCAGTAAGAGACCGGTAGATCATCCCGCATGACAGCCTTTGTGAATGGGGTGCTTCTCCGTGCTTGGCCTACGGCCATGCCCGCCATTTTTTGTTTGACTTCCCTAACCTCCCTCTGCAGATTCTACATCTGCTCAGTGAGGTCTGGGTTAGTTTTGCTTGAAGTGTCGTTGTCTGAGGCAGAAAAGCTCTCCTACTCTTCCTGAGCGGGAGCTCTGGCCATGCGCTGGGCAGTCCGGGGTGGCTCCGTCTCTAGCGGCTGGGTTACTTTGGGAGGGGATGACGAAAGCTCGGCGAATTTCTTTTCTACAACTGCCTCCACCGACTTACTAATGAGGTCAGATATTTGCCGCATAAAAGAGTCATTCAGTGATCCACCCTCGGCCTATGAAGCTCCTCCTGAACGGGTTTGTGGTGAGCTAGGACTAGTTGTTGCTGACGGTCCTGCCATCTCCGACATCCCTGTTGGTGCGGCAGAACTTGGCGTACCGCCCATCTCCGCTACTAGGTTTTGCCTGAGTCCGTCTGATGTCATGATTCTTTCTCACGTCTTAGCTTAGTTCCGCCTTTCCCACAGACTGCGCCAAGTTCAGGTTAAGAACTTAGAAAGGTTAATGACTGGTATGTCAGGAAATTCTCTGACCAGATCTCCCCAGGAAAAAGTAGCATGATCAGGTCGTTCTGAATAACGGCCCAAGATTCACGGGTTTATTTTCGAGATCTTGGAAGGGCCCCACCTACTGAAGGTTATAAATATCTTAACCTCAAGGATGAGAAAGGTATGACATTCTCAGCATTCTCATTTGAATTATTCTGATACGAAAACTGCTTAACTAACTTAAGCATCGGAGAGGTTTCCACCGAAAGTCCCCCGGTGGTCCTTTCAAATAATGTGTTTTTGGTGAATCAGGTCAGAATATTCTCAGGGAAGAAGCAGGTGTTCTTGGTGCGGTGATTTTCAGGATGAAATAGAACCGATTCAGGGTGTCCATTTTTTCGGTCAGGCTTTGAAATTGTTTTATACTTCGGGGAGGTTGCAGCTCGGTTATGGCCCAGATTATCTCTGGATTGGCTTCGATGCCTCTCTGACTTACCATATAACCTAAGAATTTTCCAGAACCAACTCCAAAAGAACATTTTTTTTGGGTTCAACATCATGTGGAAAACACGTAAAATTGAGAACATTTTATTAAGATCATCAATGTGATCGGATGAGTACAACGACTTAACAAGCATGTCATCTACAAAAACTTCCATTGACTTTCCTATTAGACTAGCGAACACCTTGCTCACAAGGCGCTGGTAGGTGAATCTAGTGTTCTTCAGGCCAAACGACATCATGGTGTAGCAATAAAGTCCTCTTGCCGAGTAGAAGGATGTGTGCTCTTGATCACCCTGGTACATTGGGATGTGGTTGTACCCGAGGTTGCGTCCATGAAGCTCATCAGCTCGTGCCCTGCAGTGGCGTCAACCATGTAATCGATGTGTGGGAGTGGATTACTGTCCTTGGGGCATGCTTTGTTCAAGTCGGAGAAGTCGATGCACAACCTCCATTGGCCGATCTGCTTTTTGACGAGCATATGGTTGGATACCCAGACTGGATACCTAACCTCTCGGATGAACTTGTTGTCCATCAGCTTTACTACTTCCACCTCCAATGCCTCATATCGATCCGAGTTGAGATTCCTTGTTTTTTGGATGACCGATCTGACATTCTTGTCAATGTTGAGCCGATGACAAGCTTGTTGGGTATCAATTCCCTGCATGTCGGCAAGTGTCCAAGCAAAGACGTCCTGATTTGCTTTCAAAAAACTTATCAACTCGGATCGAATTGGTTCCTGGAGATCGTGGCCAACTCAGAGCTGTTTACTTTGGTCGAGCTCATCAACTAAGACCCAATTCATGTCTTCGACTGGATCAACATGCGTAGCCTTTCTTTTCAGACTTGGTTTCCGAGGGTCCAGCTCATCCTCGCCGACCTTCAGCTCAGCATTTTCTGCTCGGCGGTCATTATCTTCTTGCTCCCTCATCGATTCTTTTCCTGGCCGACGACCTCGATCCCTACTCAGGTCGTCATTTCCTATTCTATCAGCTCGAGCTCGGATTTTTTGGTGCGTGTCTCTTGTTCATATTTGTTCTGTTCGGATTTGTTGGGCTCTGCGATTTGTTTTCGGCGATACTGCTCTAAGCTTAACTCTTTTTCCATTTCTTGTTCTTTGTTCTGTTCGGATTTGTTGGGCTCGGCATATTTTTTGGCATCGTGATTGGATATTACCTCTCTCACCATCTCTCTTTCGGTTAGCTCGGGCGTTTTTTCTGAGCTCGGCACATTCTTGTCTCCGCTGTCATGGTTCGCATACATCAGCTCTTTTGTTGGGGCGTTTGTCATTTTTTTAGAAATTTCGTTGGGCTCATCACCGTTAAGATCCTCAACAAGCTCTTCATCTTCTTTCATCTGCTCGACCATGTTTATTTGTCTTGGCCTAATAAACCAGCTGCACTCTCAAGCCGCTACTTGGTCTCTTGCGTGCTCGCATTCTCCCATTATGCCTAGAAATTTGATTGAGTAATGGTAGACCGACATCGCACCTTGAGGAAATAAAGGGCCGGACTACCATTCAGAGCGTTGTAGTCACTGAGCACATCGATTACTTTGAAGGTGGTGATTATTGTCCTCTTCTCCTCTCCAGTACCAAATTCTACTGACAAGCTGACTTGGAATAGAGCTTGGACGCATTCGTTGTTGATTCCTTTAATTCGGTCATCGCAAGGCTTGATGTACTTTATTGGTATTCTCATCCTTTAGAAATCCGCCAAGTAGATCAGGCTTGCGTAGGCTCCCAGATCGACCAAGACTCTGTGTGTTTGGGTTCTTAAAATGGGCACCATGATAACCAGCGCGTCTGAATGTGGGTGGTCAAGAGACGCTGCGTCAGAACCACGGAATGTGAAGGATGACATGTACTTGTCCTCTTCTTGCTAGTCATCGAAATGGAATATGTTTGAACTCATTACTTTGTTCGTTGGATAGAGTTTATTGCCTCCCTGATGAAAATCTTCCTTTTTCTATTTGAGATATCTTCTTCTGCTCGGCTCGTATTGACAAATGTTAGGATCTCCCTGGGGGCTCCATCTGYTGGGGGTGTGGGGAGCTGATTGTTGCCTCTCTGTTCCTGTCTGACTTGATGGTTTATTGAGAATGGCAGCAGGTTCTGGTCATCACACGCCTTAATTAGGGCATGGACCAAGTCGTGGCACTGTTCTGTGTTGTGCCCAATTGACCCATGATACCTGCAGAATCTCTTCTTGTCGAGCAGAGAAAGATCTTTCTTGATTGGTCGGGCTGGAGGGAGAATGTCTAGGTCCTTGATTCGTTCAAAAATCGTGGCTGCAGCTAGGGACTAAACCTCGTTGTACTCGGCTAGGAGGTCAGCGTGTTTGTCTTGCAGAAGTTTCTTCGTCACAGTTGCTTGAGAGCTTAGATTTTTGTTGACCTGCCGAGCTGACTTGTGGCGTTGAGGAAGGACATGACCGGGGCGTACATGTTCTGTTCGGCTGCAATTTTAGGTGCGACCAAATCTAGGAATTCTTGGAAGGTCTGAGGATCTTTCTGGTTATTTATCCACTTGAAAAAGTAATTGTCGGACAATCCATTCTGGGCTAAGATGAGCAAGAATTCGTCACCACATGGCTGAGATTCCGAGACATGCTTCGTGAACCGAGCTATGTAGCTCTTCAGCGACTCGTTCGGTTGCTGCACAATAGTGGAAATAGCTCTCTTTGGTGCAACAGTGGCCGTAAAGACCATAAATTCCTTCGAAATGAGGACCTCGGTTGTGGCCAGGAGCAGATCGAAGGTCGCGGTAGTGACCGACACCATCTTAGCAGGGCTTCATCAAGCGTCATGGAGAACATTCGGCACTGGTATGTGTTGGATGCATCGAGCATGTCCATGTAGTTTTGGTAATGGCTCAAGTGCGAGTTGGAGTCGCTACTTCCTTTTAACAAAGCAATTGGAGGGATTTTCAACTTCCCCTCTAGTGGCTCTAAGAGGATCTGGACAGACAGAGGTGACTCATCGTCGCATGTAGAGCTGATCATTGGTGGTCGCGGGATCGGATACGTGTGTTGGACCAGGGGGTGGTTTGTTTGGCTTCTAGCTCAGTAATTCGCTGAAAGTCAGCTCCTCGCGAAAAAACAAAAATTGGACAAAAGATAGAAAATACAAAATCGGAAGGGCTGACTGAGCGAGGTGGACTGCAGATCACGAGAGACCTTCCTCTAGTACCATTTTGTTTAAACTAAGAGTAGCCTAAGCAATTTCCACACAAAAACAACAAGAGGAGTAGTAATAAACCAACAGGAAATGATTAGGAAAAAGTGTTTAACTTTTATTTCTAAAAATCAGATCGGATCGACCATGGCCGGATTCTATAGGGTATTCCTTTCTCAAAACAAGCTTTCTCTCTCTAACTATCTATGTATTTCTCTCTCTCAAAAGTGGGATCCCGTTTTCTCTCTCTTGGAGAGGCTATTTATAGTTTTCCATTGAAATCCTAATTGGACACATGTCTCTTGCTCATTGGTTCACCAAATCTTCTGCTCACATTTCCACCGCCTCAGCGCCGACCTCAACTATTTTCCACCGACTTAGTACCGACCTCAACTATTTTACTCACCAACCGAATCCGGAGACGTCAGTCTAGTACTTCAGCTTGGCATTTCCAGCTTGACAAATTATCGAAAGTGAACTGAGCATGTCTTTCACGCGTTGCGAGAACGCATCCTGCTCGGCACTTTCTACTCGACATTGTCGCTCAGCATCGGCTGACAGGTCCTAACCGACGATGCAAACTAGCTCGGCAGCTCTGCTGATCTAGCTCGGCGGGGGACCCTGCTGGGCACTTCCTACTCAGCGTCAGCACCGACGAGGCCTGGCTGATGGTGCTACCCAGCTCGGTGGGGAATCCTGCTCGGCACTTTCTTCTCAACGTCGGCACTCGGCGTCGGTTGACAGAGCTTCCCAGCTCGGCGGGAATACATCCTTCTCGACACCTTCTGCTCAGTGTGGATGCTCGGCGTCAGTCGATGGGGCCTGGCTGAAGGCGCTGCCCAACTTGGCAAGAACGTATCATGCTCAGCATCGGTGCAATTGATGGGGCCTAGCCGATGGCGCCGACCAGCTCGGAAAATCTGCTGACCTAGCTCGGCGGGGGAACTTGCTCGACACTTTCTGCTCGGCGTCGGCCATCGGGGCCTAGCCGATGGTGCTGCCCAGTTTGGCAAGAACGCATCCTGCTCGGCATCAACTGACAGGGCCTGGATGACGGCGCCGACCATCTCGGAAGCTCTGTTGACCCAGCTCGATGTAGGATCCTACTCAGCATCGGCCGTCGGGGCCTGGCCGATGGCACTACCCAGCTCGGCAGCTCTGCTGATCCTGCTTGGTGGGAGTCCTGCTCGGCACTTTCTGCTTCTCGTCAGCGCTTGGCGTCGACCGACGAGCCTGGCTGATGGTGCCATCCAGCTCGGCAGCTCTGCTGGCCAAAGTTATCTGTCGTGACAGTCGAGGTTGTCAGCTGCGCGGCGGCCGAGGCCATCAGTGATACGACAGACGAGGTCGTCGGTAGCACGGCAGCCGAGGCCATCAATAACACGGCATCCGAGACTATCAGTGATGCGGGGTTCAATGTCTGAGCTTAGAATCGGTGCTCAGCGTCGATCGACAGTGGGGTCGAGGACATGGACGAGCCTGACAGCTCGGCTATTTCTACTGGGTGGAGTTGCTAGATGGACTCGGCAGCTCAGCGGTGCTGCTCAGCAAGGCTCGGTTGGGCCGCTCAGGAGCTGTTGGCAGCTCGGTAGGTCCTAATCGGCGTCGGTCGACGGCGCCGCTCAGATCGATCGGGTGGATTTCCAGGTTATCCCGGTCGGTTCGAATCAATTTTTTACTTGTAGTCTTTGGGAAGATATATCACCCATCAACAGATTTCAACAGAACAATTTTAGGAGGAGATTTTAGTTAGTTATCCGAGTTTGTGAAGGCGGATATTATTATTATTATTATTATTATTATTATTATTATTATGAAAGTCTCCCTGATATTTTTCCAATGATTGATGACTTCCAAAGTTGGAGCTACACTATAGTATGACACCGACCACTACTTGTCGCTCCTCGGATAATATGCAACTTTAATGGTGCAATAGTAGGGCATATATATTCGGTCTTAAGGATCAACTAATCTTTAGGCAAATATTTGTATAAGGCGATTAATAGGTCATACTTATCAGGTCATTTAGTATGAGATATTTATTTTTATATTATAAAGTATTAATTTTTTTTATTTGAAATATTGGTTTTCTGTAAGTCTTTGACATGCATTATGATGTATTTAATTTTTTATTATAAAATATTAATATTATGATATATTGATTTTTATAATATAATATATTAAATTTTAAATTATAATATATTGATTAATATTTTGGACCCATAAATGATCCATGAATTCGGCCTCATAATCTCCTTAGTTTTTACACTCCAAATCGTAAAATAAATAATTGAGGCACCCGTTAATGTTTTTCAGATTTCAAGAATAATGAGACCGCGATGATATAGGATTATCCGAGTTTGGAACCCATTATTGTTTGGGCAGCACTCTTGTCAGTTCGTACTAATGGATCATCCGTTAGTCCAAAATTTCATAACAATACATCATAATTCAAAAATCAATACATTATATTAAAAACCCATACATCATATTATAAAAATCAATACACCATAGCACGGGTCAGAGATTTATGAAAAATCAATACTTTCGAGTACAAAAACCAATATATCATAGTACAAAAACCAATACATTATAATATCGGATCAGATGGCCTAACGTGTCATGACCCATCAATCTGGCCTAACACAAGTGTTTGCCAATTATAATCATCATGTTTTATGTAATTGTTTTGTTGCTTAGATGTTTATGTTGGGATAGATGGATTAAAAGTAATTTTATTTTGGATATCATGTTTGTAGATATGTTTGGTTTTATTTGTATTTTTGACTTGGATATGATGATGTATTAATGTTAGATATTGGGATATGAAGTAAAAAGATCTAGAAAAATATTTAATTAAATCTGAAATTGTTTTAAATATATAAAGAAAGTATTTAAAATATAAAACAAAATAAACCCTGAAAGTTAATTTTAAATATCTGAATTTACATTAAATATATAAATAAAGGTATTTAAAATATAAAAAATATAAAATCTGAAATTATTTTAGATATTTAAAATATATGAGAATATAATAATTATTCTCATATGTCATTTTGCAAAAAAAAAAATTTAATAATATAATATAAAAGTATAATCTATTTTCATAACCCCTTAATTAAGTTTTTAAAACTTTCCAATTTCTTAATTCAGTTTCAGTTCTTTAGACATATTTTAATATTTATAAATACTTCTCGAGGTATTAGTACTTTTAGAGATTTTTTGTATAATTTAAAACTAGTTTAACACCCGTGTATTACACGGGATTTATAAAAAACTAAATATAAAAAATATTTGTGAAAATTATAAAATTTTAAATTTTAAATAATAAATTGGAAGGATGTGTATCTCAACTCGTGCCCTGTT
This sequence comes from Phtheirospermum japonicum, assembly GCA_014905375.1. Lineage (NCBI taxonomy): Eukaryota > Viridiplantae > Streptophyta > Magnoliopsida > Lamiales > Orobanchaceae > Phtheirospermum > Phtheirospermum japonicum. The sequence goes on along the minus strand of BMAC01000032.1, from coordinate 431,081 downwards.
CAATTTATTAATTATTATAATTATTGATTGATATTATATTTTAGTGTTCAGATTAAATTCATTAATAATTATATTTACATACTTATAAAAATTCAAAAGATGTCACATTTTCAAACCGTCTCTAATATATATTATTTAATTATTATTAAATAATTTTATATTTTTATATTTAAACTAATCTTGTTAGTAAATATGGTTACATATTTTGAAAAATTCAAAATGTGTCATACTATCAATCGTCCTCGCATTGTGTCATTGTCTAATAAATATTAATTAATTATTATATAATTTTATTTTCTTATATTTAGATTGAGTTCATTACTAATATTTTGTTACATACTCCAATTATTGCAAATATATCATGATTTACCTATACAAAGTATTTAGAATTTTAAAATTAAATTATTTCAACATTTATTAATTATTTTCATATATAATTTTTTTTGTAATTAAGATTATTTCATTAGTAATTTGTCTTTTAATTAATATAATTAATCTAGATTTTTTCTCTACTAATTATATATGACTTATTTATATTTTTATATTAGGAGTATAAAAGAAAATTATTGAATTAGGTTTCAACTTTTATTATAAATACAATTTATTAATTATTTTCATATATAATTTTTTTTGTAATTAAAATTATTTCATTTGTAATTTGTCTTTTAATTAATATAATTAATCTAGATTTTTTTTTTCTACTAATTATATATGACATATTTATATTTTTATATTAGGAGTATAAAAGAAAATTATTGAATTAGATAAAATATTAAAAAAAAACTATTAAGTTAGGCTAAATATTGATAGGGCAACATATACGCCAGACCTGGTTGGGGGTAGCTCTGACTCAGCATAATTAGATAATGTAAGGGAGGGCTAGAATAGCTCTGTCCCTATGAAAGGTCTAATTAGCCCTCCCGATAAAACAGAATGCTAGGAAAAGGTGGTTATCGATTGAGGTCCCTGACTTAGCCATCTTGAAGGGCACTAAAAGTTTGGAGATTATATCAAGCTAAAGTCCCAGGGATTGAGGTTTAACCTGGCCTGGGTAAAAGACCTGAGTGAGTCCCCTGAGGAATAGAGCTCTTCCCCATTATTAGCAAGAGCTGACCTGTTGAAAAGCGGGGACAAGAGGGAAGAAGAGCCGAGATATTATGGACTGGGTCAGATCGGGAGGAGGAAATAAGGAAGACCTGGGATAGGGGAGACCTGTTTCCCAGATTCCCAGAGAAGAGACAAGTGGGACCACTTGTCAGAATTTATTGCGTAACGGCCCTTGATTCGCGCCATATGTTCCTGAGATCCCGGCTGGGGTCCCCGTTAGGAGAAACTATAAATATCTCAACCCCAAGGCTGAGAGAGGTATGTCATTCCCTTGAGCATTCTTGCTTTCTTTCTGGAAAACACCTCAACGCTTACTAACTTAAGCATCGGAGAGGTTTCCACCGGAAAACCACCGGTGGTCCTTTCTAACCCTTGTTTGTGGTGTAGGTTCGGGAAGTTCTTGGGGTTTTCAGGTGTTACTCTAGATACCGGTAGTCCACTTTTTGGGCTGAAACAATTGGCGACGTCTATGGGAAGGTGATTAAGTTAAGACGTGAGATTTTCTGTTTATTTCATGGCTTCAGATGGTTTACGACGGAACTTGGTGGGTGAGCTCGGTGGAACCCCTAGTTCCTCTACGCCATGGGGGATGCCCAGGTCGACAGATACGTCGGCGATGGGGCCAGGAGAAACAGCGCCGTCGACAGGGACCGTGCCAGGCGCTACGCCGCCCCCGCTCAGTAGATCTGTGCCAGCCACGGGTGGTTCATTTAACGAATCCTTCCTTTTGCAGCTCTCGGAGCTAATCGGCAAAGCCGTGGAGACGGCGGTGGAAAAGAAGTTCGCGGAGATGGCGACGCCGCCATCCAACACACCACCAGCACGGACTGTCCTGGTGGCGGGAATGGAGCCATTACGAGGACAGCATGCGGATCGGGCTCCCTTACATGACGGGGAAGAGCACTTCTCCACCTCTGACAGTGAGACTTCAGGCCAGACTAATCCAGGTCTGGCTGCACAGATGCAGAGTTTGCAAAAAGAGGTGAGGGAGTTTAAGAGAAAAATGGCGACTAGCAGTGTGATTCCAGCGAGAAGGGGTACGCCGTTCACTGAGGAAGTTATGCGAGATGATGTGCCGGCTTCATATCGCTCCCTAGGTTTCGAGTACAATGGAACCACGGACCTGTGGGACCATCTCAGTCGCTTCGAGATCACGTCAGCCCTACATAAATTTTCGGACGCTGTCATGTGTCGGGTCTTCCCGATGACTTTTACTAAATTAGCGCAGCTCTGGTTTAGTCAGCTGCCGCCGAGGTCTATCAGCAATTTTGACGAGTTCAGCTCAGCCTTTTTACACCAGTTTACGAGCTGTAGAAAGTATCAGAAAATGCTGCTTGAACTTTTCAGTTTAAAGCAGAAAGAGAGTGAGAGCCTCCGTGCTTATATCAACAGGTTTACAACCGCTAAGTTAGAGGTGCCCTCTGCGTCTGAAGAGCTGTTGGTGAATGCTCTAGCGCAAGGTTTGAGATGAGGGGATTTCTTTCAGTCGCTGGTGGTGAAACCAGCTCTGAAATTTGGGGAGCTCTTGGAGAGAGCGGAAAAGTATATCCATCTGGAAGAAGCTTTGAAGATCAAAGATGAGGGAGAAAGGAAGAGGGAAAGGCATGATCGCGAGGAAAAGGGAGCTGTAAAAAGGCTTAGGCCAGACCTGTCTGGAGGGAGGCCTTGCTTTGATAAATACACTCCTTTGGCAACCCCACAGGGAGAAATCTTACAGGCAATTGAGAAGCATCCAGACCTGAAGTGGCCAAAGACCTACTCACAGAGGCCCAGGAAGGAAAAATCAGATCGTTTCTGTCGCTTCCACAACGAGTATGGGCACGACACTGACCAGTTTACCCATCTAAAGGACGAGTTGGAGAGGCTAGTTCAGGCTGGACATTTAAAGGAGTATGTTCGGATGAGGAGAGAGGAAGCCAGGTCTGGCAACAAGAATTATGATCGGTCCCTGACAAATAGGGGCAGCCAGGATAGGGTGCGAACTGGGGTAAGAAGGTCTGATCAGACCCAGGTCATCCATGGAGAAATCCAGATGATTACCGGGGGAGAATTGGAGGAGCATTCCAAGCGGACACAGCACAGTTATGTCAGAGCCGCAAGAGATCTAGTTCGAAAATCACGTGACGTGGGACAAATGACCTCTACCCCTAACATCTGTTTTGGGTCAGAAGATGGTGATGATATTCTAGCCCCCCACATGGATGCTCTGGTTATAACTGCAACTATCGCTAATTATAATGTCCGTAGAATTTTCGTAGATACTGGGAGTTCTGCCGACATTCTATTTTATGATTGCTTTAGGCAGTTGAAAATAAACGTTGAGCTGGAAGAGGTCACCACCTCTCTAGTTGGTTTCGCAGGGGGAGCCCTAAAGCCCTTGGGAGCGGTGAGGCTCCTCGTGACGTTAGGAGAAGAGCCGTATAGGGTCACAAGAACGGTGCATTTTTTGGTGGTGGATGCACCTTCTTCTTATAATGTCATGTTGGGTCGGCCATCCTTGAGCCAATTCCAGGCTGTTATATCTGTTTTTCATATGAAGATGAAGTTTCCGGCGGAAGATGGAAC
>BMAC01000032.1:407324-422710 GCA_014905375.1 Phtheirospermum japonicum | reverse complement strand
GATTTAAGCAAGGCAAAAAAGATCTGATGCAAAACTTATTTAAGTGAAAACTATGACACACGTGAAGAGGCATAAAGCTCATATATATTACTGACCATTCAACAAGAACAAGGTATAGGTTGTACACATTCCCCCGGAGGGTTGGTGACTTTGATTGTATTAAAATGGCAGGGAATAAATAAAGGTAAAACCCAGATGCCTATCTAGGCGAAGACCTTCGGTCGGAGGCCAAAGCCCGGCGAATACGCCAAAGCTCTCGCTCTGTCTCATGTAAAAGGCGGCGATACTGGTCAGACCGCTCGGCGAGAACATGTGCCTCGCCAGCAGTGATGGTCAAGCGGTTCACTGAGTCGACCAAATCTGCCTTCTCCTCTTGTAGTTGACGGTTGACTTGCCGGAGTTCGGCCCATTCCCTTTTGTAATGACGCTTCTTCTGCCTTTTCCTTTCCAAGAGGCGATAAAGGGAACCAATTTTTTCTTTGAGTGAGACCAGTTGGTCGGAGAGCTTGAATTTCTCCACAACCAGGGAAATGTTCTTTCTTTTCACCATGTTAAGTTCTTCGATCAGAGGAGATGAAGACATTTTTCAAATGGATAATAAAAAGAGGATAAAGCATGCATACGAATATATATTGAAATTAAAGGCACGTGAGAGGAATCAAAAGGTACTAGGGTTTCCGGATATTCAGGAAACCCTAGAAAATTCAAGAGTCGCTACAAAACAACGAAATATTTAAGAAATTATTAAATCCATCACATATTACGGATAGGTACAAAAATTTGCAACAGTTTAAAGAAAAGCCACACAGGCTAGCATACAGATCTGGTCAAATAAGCAAAAGCAGATTCGGCGGTGCAAGCAGATCAAACACGAGCTCCATCCTCAGCTCCTCATCACATCTGCTCTGGGGCTTGGGATGACTCAGCAAAATCCTTTGCAAATTGAGTTGACTCTTGCAAGTCGCCTAAGTTGGCGAAAGTTGGAGAGTTAGCCACAACCATCGCCAACTTTTGTTCGGAGGGGGGGGAGAAGAGGCTGAGCTTGAGGAGCAGAAGGTCTGGAGAATATGCTCGGCAAAATCCACGTCGTCCATCAAGTGTAAGCGGTCATCTTTAGCAACATAGGTGAAAGATGTGGGTTCTGAGGCTCCAGTGACGGGCGCTTCCCTGTCAAAGGGGAGGTCTGGATTTTCAGACACCCATTTAGCATGAGCGTCCATGCCCAAAAGGAAGAAAGCCTCTGCCTCCGGCACTAGTAAATCATACAAGTCTATGGATCCTAGGAAAGCTCGATGGGTAGTGGCTCGGGTCAGCTGTATCAAGCGCTGACCCTCTTCAGAGTTCAAGAACCCGAGCCTCCCTTTCATCTCCCCCTCAGTCAGGCCTTCGACTTTTCCCTCCGTCAGACCTTCGGCCTTTCCCTCTGCCCGAGCTTCAGCAATCTTTTCCTTGACCTCCTTGACCTCTTGCTCCAAGAGGACGATTTGAGCATGCTTCTTGGCGTCGGAGTCAGTCAATGCCGCCAACGCTGCCTTAGCGATTGATAGCTCTGCCCTCGCTAGCTCCAAATCTGTGTGGAAACCGTGGTTCAGAGCCAGCAGTTCCTGCGCTTGCCTCTTTAGGGTCTCCACTTCTTTCTTCAGATCTGCCTGAAGTAAGGAACCTCGGGCTCTAGCCAGCAGAGAGGCCTTTCACACCACCGCCTGAGGAGCAAAAGGATAAGAAATGTGAGAAGGAATCTTGCCACAATGTAAAAGGCGAAAGCACGAGAAGAGGATTTAACCTGCGCTTCTGCTTGACAGAAGAATTCCAGAAGTTCTGGATCGGACATCTTGTCCATGAAGCGGCGATCAGCGGAAGGAGCTAGACCCATCATATACTGCCTGGCCACCTCGCCAGAACAGTTTAACACAGACCTGTTGAAAAAGGTCTGGTTAGGGAAAGAGGGCACCTGGGGATTTACCACAGGAATGTCTTCGGTCCCGGTCGTTTCTTCCCTTCTCCTCTTCCGCCGCTGCAGCTGTTGGCTTTCTTCTGGGTCCTCAGGGATTTGAGCGGCTGGAGCGGGTGTCGTTTGTTCGGGGGCAATCTTCTCGGATGGATCTGCAGACCTCAAGGGAATAGCTGTGGTCGGAGCTGCATGTTTCTGCCCATGTGGCTGACTGCTGAGGGTGGCTAGAACTTCCACCTCGTTGGTGGTGGGAGAAGCCCTGGACGATTCCCCTAGAAGACTCTTCTGGCCCCCTTCCGTGGCTTTCCTGGTTTTTCTGTCGGCAAGGCGCGCTTGCAGCATTTTTCCTGCAGGCAAGAACCAAAGAAAGGTAAGGAACGATAAAAGGCACAAATAACCTTAAGTATTAAATCATGTGGGAAATGTACCAATCTGGGGAGGAAGGGGCCCGTGCCCTTGCTGGATGTTGAAAAATTTTAGGAGTTTGGGCTTGAGGATTTTGGTCAGATTAAAGGGGTTCTGATTAAGAGTGGCAAGCACCTCCTCCAGATGTGCGGATCGGTGGCCTTTTGGTAAACGCATCTGGGGAGGTAAAGAGCTGATGGGTATGGCAGGAAAGTCCCAACCCCCTGGGCCCTGGACGAAGAAGTACTTCTTTTTCTAAGCTTTATGGGACGAGGGTAAACCGGTCAGGAAATGGACGTCAGCTCGGCCTGAGAGGTAGAAGAAACCAGAAGCACTCTTCGCTTGGAATAAGGAAAGAAAGAGCTGAGTTGTTGGCGTTATGTCGGCATACTGGGCTGCTAAATGGAACCCCGCCATGACGCAGAAAGCATTAGGTAAAAACTGCTGTACCGGAATTTGGTACAGACGGGAAATGGCAACTATAAAAGGGTGGACAGGTAGGCTTAAACCGGCGTGAAATTGGTCCACATAAAAGGTCAAATGTCCGGCGGGGGGAGAGGAAGCCCTCTCACTCGGCGCCGGACTGGTAAACGTAAAATCATTAGAAATCAGAAAGGTGGAGCGGATCCCCCTAAGGGTCCTGTTACTCACTATGGAAACTATGTGGGAGGGGCAAGAATCGCCGGAGGTCTTTCTATCGGGGCCACCGGAGGCAACTCCGGTGAAGAAGTATTTATAGAGGATGTGGAGTTATCCAGCGAGGTAGATGAATTGCCTTCGCTGGAATTTGACTCGAAAGATGAGGCTAACATAATTAAGGAAAATACGATGTATAAAAGAGGAAGAAGGATTACCTGATTATTTGATTACCGGAGGAGAGAGATGAAAATGGACGAAGATCGCTGGAATTGTCGGAATTATTAGAGAGAAAAGGAAGAGGGGAAGGACTCAAGAGTTTGAGAGAGATGGAATTTGAAAAGTAAAGAAGAAAAGGAAATTTGGAGGGACAAAAGGAAGTTGATAATTTTTGAAAACGAAAATCAAGGAAAAGCGGGATTTGATGGGATCCTCACATTTAATGCAGACAGAGGAACAGTATCCTAGGCAGTGAGCTGGAATGCTAACCGTCCTGGAATGGGACACGTGCCGCTGACCAATCAGGTACAGTACTTGGAAAGACGTGTGGTTATGGCAACCGTTTGGGGAATATAGGCCGACACCACTAATGCCAATAATTAGGGCTGTTTGGCAGGCGAATATCTCAGAATTCCCCAGTACGAGAAGTCATAAAAACAAAATGGCCTCATTTATTTCGGAAGAGCTTGGGGATATTACCGATCTACCCCAACTATTTGGGGGGAGGAGTTGATAGGGCAACATATACGCCAGACCTGGTTGGGGGTAGCTCTGACTCAACATAATTAGATAATGTAAGGGAGGGCTAGAATAGCTCTGTCCCTATGAAAGATCTAATTAGCCCTCCCGATAAAACAGAATGCTAGGAAAAGGTGGTTATCGATTGAGGTCCCTGACTTAGCCATCTTGAAGGGCACTAAAAGTTTGGAGATTATATCAAGCTAAAGTCCCAGGGATTGAGGTTTAACCTGGTCTGGGTAAAAGACCTGGGTGAGTCCCCTGAGAAATAGAGCTCTTCCCCATTATTAGCAAGAGCTGACCTGTTGAAAAGCGGGGACAAGAGGGAAGAAGAGCCRAGATATTATGGACTGGGTCAGATCGGGAGGAGGGAATAAGGAAGACCTGGGATAGGGGAGACCTGTTTCCCAGATTCCCAGCGAAGAGACAAGTGGGACCACTTGTCAGAATTTGTTGCGTAACGGCCCTTGATTCACGCCATATGTTCCTGAGATCCCGGCTGGGGTCCCCGTTAGGAGAAACTATAAATATCTCAACCCCAAGGCTGAGAGAGGTATGTCATTCCCTTGAGCATTCTTGCTTTCTTTCTGGAAAACACCTCAACGCTTACTAACTTAAGCATAGGAGAGGTTTCCACCGGAAAACCACCGGTGGTCCTTTCTAACCCTTGTTTGTGGTGTAGGTTCGGGAAGTTCTTGGGGTTTTCAGGTGTTACTCTTGATACCGGTAGTCCACTTTTTGGGCTGAAACAAATATAATAAAAGAAAATATTAAATTAGGCAAGATATAGTAAAAGAAAAATATTAAATTAGGTATATATTAGGCTCGGATGACACATAAGCAAACGAAGCACCAAGATTTTTTATTATCCAAGCGAAACAAACGAAGAAGACACATAAATTAGGAGAATTTTGAATTAATATATACTTGTTTAACATCCGTGTACTACACGGAACTTATCAAAAGATAAATATAAATAATATTTGTGATAATTACTGAATTTTAAATTTAAAATAAAAGATTAAAATAATTATTCCCAACCCGTAGTACATATCTAATCTATTTATTAATTATTATAAATATTAAATACTTTTGTATTTGATGTTTAAATTAGATTCATTAAATTCTAGTTATATACTTGCAAAAATTCAAAAGGCGTCACACTTTAAACCCGTGTCTAATATCTATTTTATTATTAATAATAATTATTAAATTATTTTATATATTAATGTTTAGGATAAATTCATTATTAATTATTAGTTACATACTTTGAGATATTCAAAAGATATCATACTCTCAACCCGGAATTTTTCTACAGTACCAGATAGGCTCCATTACGGAGCCCTATATTGTCATTCACCCCACCGTGCATTTATAAAAAAAAAGGAAAAGTAAAAAAAATGGTTAAGGGCTCAGATGAATGCCATGTATTTTATAGGGCTCTATAATGGAGTCCTATCTGGTTCTATAGAAGAACCGTCTCAACCCGTGCCGCATTGTACTGTGTCTAATCAATGTTTATTACCCGTGCCGCATTGTACTGTGTCTAATCAATGTTTATTAATTATTACTATATAAGATTGAATAAATTACTAAAATTTAGTTAAATACTTAGATTATTGTAAATAACTCATATTTTACCTATATAAAATATTTGAAACTCCAAAAATAAAATTATTTTAAATTATATTATCAATAAAACTTATATAATTATTTCCATAATAAAGTTTTTTTAAATAATATTATTTCATATGTTGTTTTTATTTTAATTAAAATAACTAATTTAGATCTTATCTACTTATTATATATGATTTATCTCTATTTTTATATTAGTAGAATCAAAGGAAAATATTGAATAATGAAATATAATAAAAATAAATTAGGTAAGATACAATAAAAGTAAAATAGGTAAATATTAGGCTCGGATGACACATAACCAAACGAAGCACCAGAATTTTTTATTTATCAAACGAAGCATACGAAGCAGACACATAGGTTAGGAGGATTTTGCATTAATATATAGGGGTGATAGTTCCCTAACTCTTAAACAACCTTTAATTTTTGATTAAATTCTTCATTTTCTTAATTTTTTGTTTTGTATATTTCTTTATAAATTCTTTTTTCAAAAAAAAAACTCAAATTTCTAAAGTATTTTTTTGGATTTGTTTTAATATTATATTTTACATATTTTCTTATAAATATTTTAAATACTTTTATGATTTTATAAATACTTTCTACTTTTTTTTTAAATTTCATGTTTCAATAGGAGAGATTACAAAAATACTCTTATTCTTGTTAGTGATAAAACTATATCTCTCGAACTTTACCAACGTTGTATTTCACTCATCATACCTAATTTACTTTATGTCAGTCGAGACTTTTCGTACTTATTTCCTTCTCTTCCAAAGGTCGCCTCACCCACCTTTATAACCAACCTCACCAAGCCGCCATCCCGACCACCGCCGCTACCAACAACCATAGACGCGCCATCGACAACTATCATCTTCCAATCACCGCCACCATGACCACCGTTGGCTCCTCTTCGCGATTCGGATACTTAACCTCCACAACCACCATCGCCAGTCTTTAACACTATTGTACTATGCCACCCCTAGTCGCCCTCCATCAAACTCTCTGTCCTATCTGCCACCACTTAATCGGCTATTACTTGGAATTGAAATCTACCATCTGCACTGAGTCCACCACCCGCACTCTTCTAGTTATTTTTCTCGATCCTAATATTAACGTTCTGAAGTGTAATTGTTCATAATTGTAATCAGCTGAGATGATTGTGTTAAAGCTTAATTACGCTAGTTATACTTCAAAAAATTCTTGATTGATAAAGTTGTTTCATAACTGGGCCTTCAATTTCATTATATATATACCCTAATTAATTAGATTTGTATTCATACTAGCACAATACTCGTATATTAGGGGAAGAAATTAATAAATAAATTTGATAGATTAAAAAGTAATATAAAAGTGGTTTGCCTTTGTCCTAGAATTTATGAAGAAAATAACTTAAACTATAATAGTATCTAAAACTTCATCCATGATTTTCTCCCTTCCTTTTCTTTTATTTATGTTATTGGATTATGGATTTTTATAGAAGTTAATGTTATTCATGTTTGTTCATGGATGATGTTATTCCAATTCTTCATGATTGTTGGGGAGGTTTTTTGGGTCTAGGGTTTTAGATGCGTTTAAAACCATCAATTAGTGATTATTGGGTGCTTAATTAAGAATCGAGATTGACAATCCCAATTTATAAAGAGAAAAAAAAATTTGCCCCTGAACTATGGCCATTTTGACACTTTGCCTCCTAAACCCTTTTTTTGTGCAAATTACCTCCTAAACTGTACGAATTTTGCACTTAACCTCCTGAACTCCTGTTTTTGGTGGAAATTCTAGCCGGATCTCACTCGTGTGACATGCGTGCTAACATATAAGGGGCAAAATTGAGTTTCCATCTCCTCCTCATGACTCCCGCTCAAAATAATGGCGCGTGAGTTCTACGTAGGTTCCAAATCCTATGTGTATACATATACTAATGTGACCATTATCTTAACAGGTCACACGAGTGCTCACGTGCCAATGTTTTGAGCAGGAGTTATCAGTAAGAGATGGAAAGTCGGGTTTAACCCTTATATGTAAGCGTGCATGTCACACGAGTGAGTTCCGACTAAAAGTTCCCCAAAAAATAGGAGTTCAAGAGGTTAAGTGCAAAATTCGTACAGTTTAGGAGGTAATTTGCACGAAAAAAAAAGTTTAGGAGGCGAAGTGTCAAAATGGCCATAGTTCAGGAGATAAAAAAAATCTCATTTATAAATTTAAGTGCTTGATAAATTTTTTATTGATAGAGAAGACGAGTTTAAAACCCTAGACCCTCATTTTATTGATATTTTCAAAGTATTCAATTTCATTTCTCTTCATTTAAATTATCTTCTTAGTTGTTGAAAATTCAAACCCCCAAAATTGATCATGTGTTTATCTTAGCTCTTTCTTGTTTTCTCTTTTCTGATTCAAACACAAAAACAACTTCTGATTAGTTTTCCTCATGAGATTCGACTTGAGTCACCTCACTGCACTACGATCGACAATATTCTCTTGCGGGCGATCCACAAAATGTTTGTAAAAATAGTTTATTTGAGATCTCTTCGAAATTTGGCGTTGTTGTCAGGGAAGGCTAAAGGTCGTGATTTTTGTGTTTGCTCTTCGTGACTTTAGCTTAATGTTTATGTGTGTTTATTTTTACCATTTTGTCTTGTTCGTGCTTGATTTTTCTTTTGTTCATTCTTCTTGCCTCTCTCCGTGCGTTTAATCTTGTTTGTTGAGTGTTGTGTGCGCGCAAGTTACATCAACGATCAATCTTATCTTTTAAAATCCGAGATTCAACAAACCAAAAATATCCAATTATTGATTTCCTTCACAATTTGATGATCCTTACCATCTTCATGGCCAATATTGTCCATCCTCTTTATTCTAGAATTCAAGTTTCACAACTTGATATCCCAATTAACCCAGAGATGCGAGCCTATAATATTGAGGATTTCCAATATGATCTACTTCCGTTGTTCCATGGTCTTCCAAGCGAGGATCCACTTGAATTTTTTCATGATTATTACACCGTTACTCGTTCATTTTTTCCCAAGGGACTCACTATGGATCAAGTGAAGATGCGACTCTCCTCGTTTTCATTAAGGGGTCGGGAACTTACATGGACTAATAATTCAAAACCCAACTCCATGCTATCTTGGAATTTGGTGTATGACTGTTTCATGGAGGAGTTCTATTATCCTCCACCCACCTCCCAATCCTCTTCCTCGAGCTATAATTCATAGACTCCACACGCTTCTAATTTTCTATTCATTGAGGTACGAATCCTTTGAATCACCTACCTTAACTCTCTACGATCCAAGTTTTGATTCTCATACCCCCCCCCCCCCACCCCCCCACCCACCCACACTCATACATATACACAAATGATGTGGCATAAATAAGTCAGGCCTGGATTGGGGTAGACCTGAACTAAGATAACCAAGAAATAGGAAGCTAAGCCAGCTCAGTCCTTAGGAAGGTTTGACCTGGTGTTCTCCGAAATTAATCAGATGTTGAAAAGAGGATCACCACGGCTCAGGAGTTGTCTTGACCTGGTAGATAGTTCCTATGAAATAAGCCTTAAAGTAAAAGGATCAAGGCAGGCTTGACGTCTTGACTTTCAAGAGAGAGGGAGAGCAAGATCAGGGCAGACCTGGTGCCCTGACCTTCACCCAGGGAACAAGTGGGACCGCTTGTCAGAATTTGTTGCTTAACGGCCCTTGATTTGCGGCCTATGTTTCTGAGATCCCAGATAGGGTCCCCACTGGGGAAAACTATAAATATCTCAGCCTCAAGGATGAGAGGGGTATGTCATTTTCTTGTACATTCCTTTTCTTGCTCACTAAAACACTCTACACGCTTTCTGACTTAAGCATCGGAGAGGTTTCCATCGGAAAACCTCTGGTGGTCCTTTTCTGACGTGTTTGTGTGTGCAGGGCAGGAAGAAGCGCAGGTTTCAGGCGTTGTCATATTTTTAGGGTGAAACAATTGGCGCCATCTATGAGAAACAATCAGCTAAGACGTGAGTTACATATGGCTTCAGACGGTCTACGACGAAATCTGGTGGGGGAGCTGGGTGGCACGCCAAGATCCGCCACACCATGGGGCATGCCACGGTCGATGGGGCCGTCAACGACAAGGCCGGAGGGGGCGGAGCCATCAGTAGAAACTGGACCGGGCACCGTGCCACCCCCCTCTGATGGATCCACGCCAGCCAGTGGCAGATTGCTAAACGAAACCTTCCTCCGGCAACTGTCTGAGCTCATCGAAAAATCCGTGGAGGTAGCTGTGGAGAAAAAGTTCGCGGAAATCTCGACGCCTCCATCCACACACCACCAGCCAGAAAGTTTCGCTAGCAGAAATGGAACCATTGCGTGGCCAACGCACGGATTGGACCCCTCTCCAAGACATATAAGAACACTTCTCTACCTCCGACAGTGAGACGTCGAGTCAGGCTAATCCAGGCCTTGCCGAGCAGATGCAAAGCTTTCAGAAAGAGGTAAGAGAATTTAAGAAGAAAATGACGAGCGCTGATATGGTTCCGGCGTGGAGAGGCACACCGTTCACTGAGGAGGTCATGCGTGATGACGTGCCGGCCTCCTATAGATCTCTGGGCTTCGATTATAGCGGGACAACAGATCCGTGGGATCACCTGAGCCGCTTCGAAATTACAGCAGCTGTGCACAAGTTCTCGGACACAGTCATGTGCTGGGTCTTCCCGATGACTTTCACTAAGTCAGCCCAGCTCTGGTTTAGCCAGTTGCCTCCATGATCTATCAGCAACTTTGACGAATTCGGCTCGGCATTTTTGCACCAATTCACTAGTTGCAGGAAATACCAGAAGATGCTGCTCGAGCTGTTCAGTTTGAAGCAAAAGGAGAACGAGAGCTTGTGTGCGTATATCAATCGATTTATGAATGAAGATCTTGAGGTGCCTTCTGCGTCGGAAGAGCTCTTAGTGAACGCGTTAGCGCAAGGCCTCAGGAGAGGAGAATTTTTCCAGTTACTGGTTGTGAAGCCAGCTCTGAAGTTTGGAGAACTCTTGCAGAGGGCAGAAAAGTAAATCCATTTGGAGGAAGACCTGAAGGTCAAGGAGGAGGGAGAGAAGAAGAGAGAGAGGTACGATAGAGAGGAGAGAGCAACGATAAAGAGATCCAGGCCAGACTTGTCTGGAGAACGACCTCGCTTCGACAAGTACACACCCTTGGCGACCCCTCAGGGGGAGATCTTGCAGGAAATAGAGAGGCATCAAGACCTCAAGTGGCCCAAGACTTACTCGCAGAAGTCAAGGAAAGAAAGGTCTGACCGATTTTGTCGATATCATAATGAGTATGGGCACGACACAGACCAGTGTACCCATCTGAAAGACGAGTTGGAGAGAATGGTGCAGGCTGGGCACCTCAAAGAGTTCGTGCGGATGAGAAGGGAAGAACCCAGGCCTAACTCTTATACAAAAGGTCGACCTCAGGAAAACAGGCTTGGTTCAGACAACCACAGTGCGGGGCGAAGGAATGATCAGGCGCAGGAAGTATGGGGAGAGATCCTCATGATTACAGGGGGCGAATGGGATGAGCATTCCAGACGAACCCAAAATAGCTATGTACGCGCCACGAGGGACTTGACGAGAAAGGGAAAAGAAGTTGGGCAAGTGGCGCCGAGCCCAAAAATTTTTTTTGGTTCAGAGGATGAGGATGGGATCCTATCTCCCCATATGGATGTCTTGGTCATTAAGGCAACCATAGCTAATTACAATGTCCGGCGAATCTTTGTGGACACGGGGAGCTCGGCGGACATCATGTTCTATGATTGCTTCAAAAAAAGAACTTGGATGTGGAGTTTGAAGAGGTCACGACCTCGTTCGTAGGATTCGTGGGAGGTGCACTTAAACCCCTGGGTGCAGTAAACCTCTTGGTTATGTTAGGAGAGGAACCGTTCAGACAGACCAGGACTGTCCGGTTCTTGATAGTGGATGCGGCCTCTTCTTACAATGTGATGATGGGAAGGTTGTCTCTAAGTAAATTTCAGGCAGTGGTCTCAGTCTACCACATGAAGTTGAAATTTCCAGCTCAGGATGGAGTAGGCAAAGTCAGAGGAGACCAGTACTCATCACGCCAGACGTATGTGGAGAGCATCCGGCGAAATGAGGAAAAGAGACAAGCCAAGAGGGCCAGAAAAGAAGAGGACAGACCTAAATGGACCCAGAGAGAAGAAAATTTGATGATTGTAGAGGTGGTTCCGGGGAATGATAGTCGAGTCCTCCGTGTGGGGACAACCCTCAGCCCTGACATATTGGTAGATTTGGTGGCCTTACTACGGAATAGTGCCGATATATTTGCCTGGTCTCCCCAAGACCTGGTCGGGATAGACCCAAAGGTGGCTGAACATCATCTCAATATCAGCCCTGCAATAAAGTCAGTCAAGCAAAAGAAACGCAATTTTGGGCCTAAGAAGGAGGCCATTATTGAGGCAGAGGTGGATAAGCTCTTGAGAGATGGGCACGTTCAAGAGATACAGTTCCTAGAATGGCTCTCCAATGCAGTCTTAGTGCCAAAGACAGAAGATTGGCGGATGTGCATAGACTTCCGTGACCTTAAAAAGGCTTGCCCCAAGGACTATTATCTGTTGCCGAGGATTAGACCAGTTGGTCGATTCTACTTCGGGTTGTGAGCTCCTGAGTATGATGGACACCTCTCAGGGTTATCATCAAATTCGGTTGGCTAAGGATGACCAAAAGCGTGTCAGCTTTATAACTCCGAAAGGAACATATTGCTTTGTGGTCATGCCGTTCGGGCTTAAGAATGCGGGCGCCACATACCAGCGATTGGTGGACAAGATGTTCATGAACCAGATCGGGCGAGACATGGAGGTCTATGTAGAAGATATGTTAGTGAAGAGTGTGAAAGCAACCTCACATGTGGATGACCTAAGGGAGACCTTTGATACCCTTAGGAAATATAGGATGAGGCTCAACCCCAAGAAGTGCGTGTATGGGGTAAGAGCTGGAAAGTTCCTGGGCTACATGGTTACAGAAAAGGGTATCGGGGCTAACCCTGAGAAGGTAAGAGCTATCATGGAAATGAAAGCCCCGAGGAATGTCAAAGAGATGCAGCGCCTAGCAGGCCGGATCAATGCATTGAGTAGATTTGTCTCGCGTTCAGCTGAGAAGAGCTTACCATTTTTTCAAGCCCTACGTAAGAAGGCCAAATTTCAGAGGAACAGCGAGTGCGAGGATGCATTTCGAATGCTAAAAGACCACCTGGCTAAAATGTCCTTACTCATAAAGCCGATTCAAGGAGAGCCTTTAATTCTATACTTGTCCGTTGGGCAACAGGCTGTCAGCTCTGTCCTGCTTAGGGAGGAAGGCAAGGTACAGAAGCCGGTGTATTATTGGAGCAAAGTACTGCACTATGCTGAAATTCGGAATATGGAAGTAGAGCGTGCGATGTTAGCCCTGGTTGGCACAGCACGTAAATTACGACCTTATTCTCTTTTGCATAGCATAATCGTATGAACCAGCCTACCATTGAAAGCCGTCATGGATAGCCAGAGGCGTCGGGGCGGCTGGTCAAGTGGATAATTGAGCTCAGTGAATTCGACATAACCTTTGAAGCCAGAACAGCTGTTAAAGCTCAGGCGCTAGTTGACTTCATGCAAGAAATGACCAGCTCTCCCGAAGACAAAAAGAAGTGGATGGTTTTACGGATGGATCGGTGGGCAATTAGGGCTGTGGCGCAGGAATAGTATTAATTGATCCAGCAGGTATAACTACTGAGTATGCGGTGCGAATGAATTATGCTCTGTCCAATAACGCAGCTGAGTATGAAGCCTTCCTGAGAGGAGTTCAAATGGCAAAAGACTTAGGGGCAGAGCAAGTGTGTGCAAAGGTCGATTGGTAGCTGGTGTGTAAGCAAATAAGCGGCGATTTCGAGACGAGAGATGAACACATGCAGACATACCTAGCTCGATTCAAGGAACTAGCCAAGGATATGAAAGCCTTGACTGTCCTTCAAATTCCTAGGGAAGAAAATGGGAGAGCAGATTATTTGGCTAAGGTCGCCAGTTCAGTTGTGGATTTCCAGGCGAGAGTAATCACTTTATTGATGGCAGATAATGAATTTGGGACAGATCAGATATGTTCGATCAACGAGGGTGAGGACTGGCGCTCTCCTATTAAGATATACCTGGAAAAGGGAGAGCTGCCAGAAGATAAGAGAGAAGGAGTAAAAGTGAGAACCAGGTCTACCCAATTTTGCTTGATCACGGGAACATTGTTTTGACAGGGATTTGGACGGCCTCTATTGCAATGTCTGAGCTCAGAGGAAGGCACCCAGGTCCTCAAAGAAGTCCATGAAGGCTGTTGTGGCAACCACATGGGAGCAAGAGCCCTGGCTATTAAAATAATGCGAGCTGGCTACTTCTGGCCATCGCTGAGGAAAGAGGCTGAGGACTTTGTTGAGAAGTGTGAAAAATGTCAGAAAATGTCTCCCTTGACTCATCAACCAGCGGAAGAGATCATGACAATGAGCTCTCCCTGCCCCTTTGCAAAGTGGGGGATAGACCTGGTCAGCCCATTCCCAATGGCTCTAGCCCAGAAGAGGTTTTTGATCGTGGCCATCGACTACTTTAGCAAGTGGGTTGAGGATGAAGCCCTGGCAAAAATCACGGAGGAGGCAGTGATGGGCTTCATCTGGAAAAATATCGTATGCCGATTTGGCATTCCAAGGGTGATGATCTCAGATAATGGTACCCAGTTCATGGGGGCCAAAATTAAAGCCTGGTGCGCCAAAATGAAAATCCAGCAGCACTTCACATCTGTTTACCACCCACAGGCAAATGGACAGGTCGAGGTGACTAATCGCTAGGGGTGAGCGGAACCGGGTACCCGGTCAATTTTCTAGGAACTGGAACCGGTCAAGACCGGGTCCAAGAAAAGGGAACCGGTCCCGGAACTGGTGTTAACCGGGTCCAAAGTTTTTGGAACCGGTCCCGAACCCATGGAAACCGATTCCGAAACCGGGTACCCGGTAACATGCAATCACCAAAAATAATTTAATAAAATATTTAATTAAATGGATTTTATGTATTAAATTATGCTTCTTAAATTAATGACAATAATCTCATTATACCATGCAATCACCAAAAATTAAACCACATGGTATTTAATCAAATCTTACTATAATTGTTAGCCATTTTTTAAAAATAAAATCTTAGTGCATAATTAATTATATAGATAAACTATAATAGTAATAATAATAATAAAGACTTCGTACCGGGTACCCGGTTCAAGAACTGGTACCAACGGGTACCCAGCCCCGGAACTGGTCCCACCGGGTACTCGGTGGGTACCGGGTCTCGAAAGTGTGGACCCAGAACCGGAACCGGTCATAACCGGTTCCAAGAATTTGGAACCAGAACCGGTACCGGCGGAACCAAAAATGCTCGACTCGATTTAAAGCCAGGTCTGGCCAAAGGCGGATACCTCAATTCTACAGATCTGATGGTAAGTTCAAAAGCCAGGACTGGCTAAACTTGAAAACCTTAACTCGCTTGATTTGATTGAACAGATAAACAAGAATCAACTAAAGTTTTCGGAAAATACTCTTGAATTTATCTGTCAATACAAAGGAAAAATTACACACGCCTTCTACGAAGACTGGCAAAATTGATTACAATGCAGGAAATAAAACAGAAGAACGGAAAATTCAACAAAATCCCAGAGACATTTAGCCATGTGAGTAAGAGGCCCTCCAATCAGCGGCCAAAACACGGTGGACACGCCACAGCTCATGCTCAGTTTCGTGGTACCGCTGGCGGTACTTATCGGCTCGCTCAGATATAGCATGAGCTTCGCCGGCGGCAATAGTCAACCGGTTCACCCACTCCGTCAAGTCGGCCATTCTCTTGTACTACAATCGGTTTTTTATTCGTAATAATATCTTTCATACTTATTGGCATTCCATATCTTTTATCCCATGCTAGTTGCATAGGTATGGTCCTGATGAAGTTACTTTATTACGGTGGATTGGTCTGCCGTTGCTGCCAGCGCGCCGTCCGCGTT
>BMAC01000032.1:252005-371193 GCA_014905375.1 Phtheirospermum japonicum | reverse complement strand
TTTTTTTGGGATCCGAGGATTCTATTTCTTTTTATTACCCGTATATTCCCTTCTAGATTTTTTAAGCCTTGAATTCGAGAGCAAAAATTTATAAAGCAAAAAAAGTCCATTATTCTCATTCAATTAATTCCTACGACAAAGTTGAATGGAAATTGTGGCCGAGTGAGAGATAATATTATCACAATCAGATCAAGGAAGCAAAAAAAAAAAAGGATATCATCGAGAAAGCTAGGAATTACGTGTCAGAGAAGATGGCCAAACATACTGACGCCGGAAGCGACCATGACCGACGTCGATCTCAAGGGCTTCGGCCTCTCTGGGCTCACCCTCCTCGCCAAAGTCTCCGTCTCGAACCCCTACTCCATCCTGATCCCGATCGCGTTCATCGTGAAGAGCGCCAGGCGTGGGGTTGCCTAAGGTACGATTTCGGATCCCGGATCTCTCAAGGCCAATAATTTAGGGTTTGTTCTTCTCTATTATTTTTTCACTTATTTACTTTATTTATTTATTATTATTGAAGTAAAAAAAAATGATGAACAAATTGAAAAATAATCCAAAATTTGAATTACATACAAACATATTGAAAAATAATCGTGAATAAAAAATTTTCAATCGTAATAAAAAAAATTCCATCGATTTTCCAGAACTCTACAGTACAATTTTTGAAGATCGGTTTTCCAGATCTGAAAATTTTATAATAATTTTGAAGAAAAATACAAATTCGTAAAAATTTAGATAAATTGCGTACTATAATTTTTCAGATCTAACTTTCCCGATCTGGAAATTTTTTATAAAAATTTCGAAGAAAAAAACAAATTCGATTACCTTTAGAAAAATTACAAATCAAAATTTCCCAGATATTGAAAAAATGAAATTAAAAATAAAAAAAAATCGAAGAGAAAACATAAATTCGAACAATATTTAGAAAAATAATATTAACTCCCTGGTGGTTGAATTTCATGGACAGATTTTCCGCCATGTTTAATTAAAAGATATTAGCTCTCGGTGAGGAAAAATAGGGGATTAAAATTAGAGCAAACAAATTAACAAAAATAACAAAATAAAGTTGTTATTTATGTTTTGTCAAAATTTTGGACTCATCCCAAAATAGACCCCTTTGAACCATAGCTTGACATGTCAATTTTGGAGCATTCTAATTGGTCCACCTATTCCCCAAAATGCTCTCCTGTTGACAAATCAGCATAAATAGTTAACACAATTAACAACATGAGTGGATATTACAGTTAATCAACTCGAGATTAAAATTAATTCACTTGAAACTCGAAATATTAATTAAATTAGAGAATTTTTACAAATTTTTTAAAGCGTGAATTAATATTTTAGTTCGCTAGTAATTATGAAATTATGATGATTTATTTGAGTATAATTGCAGAGTGAATTTTGGAAGATATTACACTCAAATACATTCTTATCACATATTCGTTCTTCAAAAATAATTTTTAAAATTTTGACTTGTTTAATTACTTACTTATTTAATTTATTTATTTATATATTTTTAGTTATGTAAATTATCAAAATATCTTTTTATTCTATCGATGAAATAATAAAAAGACATCATAAGTCGAAAAGCAGAACAAAAGAAATTGCATCTGTGACCTGCGAGGCTGCTGCGAGCGGATGACGTTAAGGCGGGAGTTTGGGTTCGTGTGAGATGACTCCGTCCCATGTGCACACATTATCAAGCAGCCCAGCGCGCCAAACCAAATCCCATTTATTCCTTTTGCCGCTCTACTAAAAAATTCAGCACACCACATCCCATACCAAACCAAACCCTCCTTCACTTTCCCCTAAATTACACAATTCAAAATCAAATAAATTTCTCTTCTAATTCTCATCAATCCTTCTACTCAATCACTCAATCTGTGTTCTCAACATTCTGTTTACCCTAACCGGAATCTGGCCGTAAGCTACATCGTCGAAAATGGGGCAGCCGTCGTTGCCGGCTCCACCGATTGCCCCTCATCCCCCAACCCCAGTCCCGACGCCGCCTCAAGTCGGCCCGGTGGCCGCCGGTGGGTGCCAGGTGCGATGCGCCGGCTGCAAGATGGTGCTGACTGTGCTGCCTGGGTTGACGGAGTTCGTTTGCCCTACGTGCCAGTTGCCGCAAATGTTGCCGCCGGAACTAATGCGGTCTACCCAGGCCCAGGCCCAGGCCCAAGCCCAAGCCCAAGCCCAAGCCCAACAACAAAGGAATGCTCCTGCCCTCGGCATTGATCCGACTAAGATCCAGCTTCCATGCGCCAACTGCAAAGCCGTGCTCAATGTCCCCCATGGACTGTCGCGCTTTAATTGCCCACAGTGCCGCATTAGTCTCGCTATTGATCTCTCCAAGTTTGGTCAAGTCTTACCTCCACCCCCGCCTCCTGAAGAAGTGAATGAGGTTTTTTCCACCCTTTATTTTTCCTCTTTCATTTCATGATTAATGTTTTTAATTGATTTCACTTGGAGTGTTTATTAGTCAGAAACATGCAGACTGAGAATTGGAATGTTGGTGGTGTGTTGTCAATTTTTACTTCTTGGATTATTAATAGGTTTTATGCTAGGAATACAATTTATGAAAATTGGAGCTAGGGAATGCATGGCCCAGAATGGGATGTACTTTGTTTCTTTGAATGGAGTTTAATTGTTTACTACACATGATGAATGACTGGGATGTTTTTGGTTTAATCAATTGTGACAATGGTGGCGAAGTTACTTTTAGGGGAAAGAGCTTTAAAATGAACTTTGACATTCATGGATGATGCCATGGCCTTAATATTAATGCGATTGGTGGAAGAATCGAAGCTCAGTTTATTAGAATTATTTCTGAATGATTTTATTTCTTCAATTACATAATTTTGTTCCTGACTTATGGGCACTGGTGTTTATTCATGAGTGATATTAATTCTCTCTATTTTTTCAATTGCTTGAACCGGTGATGCCTATAGATGTATGATATTTAATTTTGGAGAAATTAAGAATGTGATTATGGAAAATGGAACTATTAAGCTTTGCGATTTGCCGAGTTTTATTTTTATATTTGAACAATGTCTTTTAATCATGGTATTAATTGGATTATACGGTCAGAGTTTAACCACCCCCTCCACTCGCTCATTTTGCTAAATTATCATAGAAATTGGTGTTATATACATAGTCATCAAAGCCTCGCCTAAGCCGCAGGCATGGTTTATCGCCTCGTTGCCTATCTGTTGCCTCTTAAGAAGCGATATGCGACTGCAATAGTGATGTTGTCTTGTTGACATTTTTCTCTATTCTGGCTTGTGCGTTTGTTGCTTCATGATTGATATTGGCGTTTTATACTGTTTATTATTGTTTGATATGATTTATTATTATTTTTTGCTGATTTTTTTAGAAGAATATAAATATACAACATGCTTTCTAGTTGTTGTTGTCTGGCCATGCCAGGCCATCGCCTTTTGTTGCTTAGGTCGTCGGGCGCTAGGCCATGACTTGTTGCCTTGACGTCGCCTTTCCCATTGATAACTATGGTTATATACCCAAAGCAGAACTTTGACCATACAATATTTTCTTCATTTCTTATGATTTCGGAGGAAGTTTTCAGCTATTTGTCTTAAACACAAAACTGAACATTATTTTTTCAGACAAGTGCACTCAGAAAGCGTTTAGAGTTATGAACTCTCCACTCCTTGTAAATTGTTACCATTGGAGTATCTGTTTACAAATTGTAGGTTAGATCATAATTTTGGCCATGTAGCTGTAAGCCTGTAACATTGTAGCAATAATGATCTAGCTATGATCCCGATTTGCGAAAAACCTCGTAATTTTCAAAAAAGCTCTTGATTTAAGTTCTTTGGTTGCCGGAAGTTTGAAAATTAGTTGGAAGAATCTGTCTGCATATTTCTCTTATATAGATATCCTCCAAGTGAGTTGTTATGTTAAAAGGAAAAAACCTCACTTAAAGGATGTGGACAGAAGCACAACTGGTTTTCATATCAGGAGGTTTGGCCGGAAATTAGACATGTGATTTTTTAGCTAAATTTCCAATTTTCGGGTACCAAAGGACTGAACTCATTTTTATTTTTTTTAATTACGTGATTTTTGCAGGATTATTATTGCCAATCCCTTATAACCACACGACTAAAACTGCACTTTTCTCAAAGTTGTTGCAACATTACAACGATAAAGTAATACTGGTGGAAGTTGGGCAATAGGCTTTTGATAATTGAAAAGCGGCGACATTAAATACTTCTAAAATATTGCAAATCATATCACACAGTATTTGTAAATTTGGAAATAAATAAACATTATTAACATCTTGCGTACGAAGCCCACACCAAATTTTTTTTTCCAGAAAACTCTTATACTAGGTTTTAGATGGGATTCCAAAGGTGTAGGAACATCTTGTGAACTGCAAAATGCCTGCATAATCACGTAACTAGTAGATGTGACCACAAGTAATAAATCACTTTTTTAACAGGCCAAAGAAAATGTTCCAACTGTTTTGAACCATCTTGTTCACATAAATATAATACATGACCCATACACTTCATATTAAAAATTTTCACCTATTGAGGTAGCACATACACATGTTAGTTTTCCAATACTTTCCTGTTATAATGTTCTTTAATAGTCAATTTTTTCCCTATATTAATAATGTCATTTGAGAAACATTCTCGGTTGTGTGAGCTTCGTTGAACACTATAGCAAGCAATCTTTTACGATTGGCCAAGAGTTGTCTATTCACTGACAACTAATACCCATGCACGGATATATTTATTAATGATCACTCATATGTCACTTACGGAAACTTTATTATTTACAGTTATTTTTACCTATCAAATCTAGTTTATTAAGTGTAGGACGTAGAACACTTTTCGCACCACGATTTGAAGCATTTTGACAAAAGTTTTTAAAGTTAATTTTTTTCCAGAACTAAATGAAATATATATTAGAACAACAAATTAACTAATCATTCTATATAAACAAAATCATCAAATTTAAAATGTGCCTTAACCGCCACTCGCTTAAAACTTGTAACAAATGGGAGCAATATTTACACTAATTCTCCCGTTATGGTCCTTTCTTGTTGGAGCACTAGAAGATTAACTTTGAGGGCTTCATTGATACATTAAAATCGAATGAACATGAAACAGTTAGAGACACAGCACTGGTAAGTGACAAAAATAGCATTTGAAAAGATGGAGAGATATCCCTTATCCAATATGCTAACAGTAGAGGAAAAGTTCATAAATGAATTGATTTCACCATGGACTCTCCAATATTTATATTAATTCTGCTCTATGGCCTATGCTTCTTTCAAGATGTCTACTTGGGTAGTAGTTGTTGTTTCATTCTTTTTATTTGTTATTTTTTTGTGGGTATATTGGTAAGAGTAATGATTAATATTGATATTTTCCTTCTCATATCAGGTGGCCATAGATGTTGAGCGGGAAGAAGATGAAGGTGGCTTGGCGGGAGAAACATTTATGGATTATGTATGGTTCCTCGTGCCTTTCTTTGAATTTATGGATTTCAAAGTATCTGGACTACTTTTTCTCATAAAATTTAATGTGTGCAGCGACCTTCTAAACTGTCCATTGGTTCACCGCATCCAGATCCCATTGTTGAGACATCATCCTTATCAGCTGTACAGCCTCCTGAACCTACTTATAATCTAAAGATTAAGGAAGACCTAGAAAGTTCAAAGGCATTGTCATGCTTGCAGATTGAGACGTTGGTCTATGCTTCTCAGGTGGCTTTGATAACTTAACATGCAATATTTTCTGTGGGTTTCCAAAATTATCCATTGTAAAATTGTTTTTGCATGACAGAGACATCTCCAGCACCTCCCAAGTGGTGCCAGAGCAGGTTTTTTTCTTGGAGATGGTGCTGGTGTGGGTAAAGGGAGGACAATAGCCGGCTTAATATGGGAGAACTGGCATCATGGTAGAAGAAAAGCATTGTAAGTGTTGAGTTAGCGATGCACTTGTCTCATGAATTTGTATTGGCCAGGGGTCCCTCTTATTTACTATTCCCTGGGGTTGTGTTAGGATTGAGACATTAATGGGCTGAGTGTAGTCTTTTAATATATTTTTCAAATTGTCTTATGCAGGTGGATTTCTGTTGGTTCAGACTTGAAATTTGATTCTAGAAGAGACTTGGATGATGTTGGTGCGACATGTGTAGAAGGTAATTTTAGCTTAAGCTTATGAATTATTGAATTTTGAGTTTATCCATATTGGGATTGGAGTTTATTATTATTGTTGTTTTTGTTGTTCAAGTTGTATTAGTAGAATTGGGTACTAAGACTCTGAAGAATTGGGTACTAAGACTCTGAATTGCACAATGATTTTGAAATTCAAATATAAGTTTGAAAACTGGATCTGGGGTTTATGACGTGTCTACATCTCATATATTTTGGTGGGCGATTTCTCCTTATAATACTTTTATCATATGAACAATTTCTGCTATAAAAAATGCTAATAGCCAGCAAGGTTTTTGAGTCACTGGGCTCATTGGATGGGCAAATTTTTTGAAATTTGAGGGTGAGAGTGAACAAGTTGCCATTTAAATGCTATGCAATGGACTTTTGGTTTGGAACAGGAAATAATGCGCCATACACGAACTAAATGCCTTTACAACAAAAGTAATAGTCTTTTTTTCCCTGAGTGTTTCAATTCAATATAAGTGTAATTACCCAATCTCTATGAACCTACAGTTCTGCACTCGATGAATGTTTCATTTATTTTGAGATTAATCTGACACATTAGTTAACCAATGTTGGAGTTCTTTATTTTGCTGACATTCATTTGGGTCCTGTGATAATTTCTTTGTAGTGCATGCTTTGAACAAGCTTCCTTACTCTAAGCTTGATTCAAAGTCTGTTGGCATTAGGGAGGGAGTTGTCTTCTTGACCTATAGCAGCCTCATTGCATCTTCTGAGAAAGGCCGTTCGCGTTTACAGCAGCTTGTACAATGGTGTGGTGCACAGTTTGACGGACTTATTGTATTTGACGAGGTTGGTTAATTTGTGAAATAAATGTTTCTTTCGACTTCTATTAGCTAGCCTTAATATGATTGATGCAGATTATTGGTGCACTGTTCATGTGAGGAACAATTCTAAAACCTTAGTTAATTTGTGTTGCAGTGTCACAAAGCAAAAAATCTTGTCCCTGAGTCAGGAGGGCAGCCAACAAAGACAGGCGAAGCCGTTCTTGATATTCAGGTGGCATTCCTTTATTTTTTGCTCCATATTCTTTTAACTTACTATTTGGTAGGTATTGCCTGTGCTATGCTTGATGCTATTAGATCTCTTCTATTCTGAGGAATAGGCAACTCCTCTTCTTGGATTCCTACCTTATCTTTCTCTCCCAGAATCCCTATTTCTTGAATCTCTGCAATTTCATTATGCATGGCTTCAATAATGCGGCCTTTGGGAATGTAGTGCTGGCAACAATAATTGGTACCCTTTTTGCTTTCCTTTGCTTACATTAATTCCTATACCATGATCACTTTGTCTAGCAGAGATTAGCAATTATTGATGACTTAAGCTGGTGAGATTTGGTTTTAGCATTTACAATAAAATGTAGCATAGTTTTTAAAAGTATCTTAGCTTGTATGTCATTTCAATGGCAGCAACCAGATACTGTACCGTAGTCTTTGTCATGGGATCTATATGCCAACATAAGCTGGTTGAGGAGATCAAATGTTAAATCTGGTTGAGCACAAAATTAGTTATAGTACTGAATTTTGATAATCCTAATTTAAGTAGGGAGGCTTTTTAAAAGTGCTGTGTACTGATACAAGGAACATAAAAAGGATCTACAGTGGGATAAAGAATCTCCACTTTGTAAAGAGATGCTTTATTGATTCCTTGTTGCCTATTGAATGCCTGATATTTATTTTGATATATTAGGATGTCAAGCAAATTATAATATCTGCGTGAAGGTTAGGTTATGATTGAGAGTTGGTACTACGTTGATTAGAGTCTTCTTCCTTGTGAATGGGTGGTACTATGTTGATTAGAGGCTTCTTCCTTGTGAATGGGTGGTACTATGTTGATTAGAGGCTTCTTGTGAATGAAAAAGAGAAGGTTGTCTAAAATTCTGCGGAGATGTCATGTAAATTTGATTTCAATTTGAGATGTTATAATATTAGTTATAAGTTTTGTCGTGTGATGCAGAGAATGTATGCCTTCTGGATCTCTAAATTTAAATGGTTGTGGAGGCTTTCTCTGCAGTTGGTTTTTGTTCAACTCGTTATGTTTTGTTTTTTAGTACTATACGAAACTCAGCTCGTAGTGATATAGTCTTTGGTACTATATGTTTTTTGTTACTATTTGCCTTATTGCATCATATAGAAATTGGATAAGTCATTAAAAATCTTACTCCTTTCAAAATGAGTGAGTTATTTATGTGACTCGAGTCTTTGATATATTTGAGTGACAATAGTCATTTTTCATTCCTAGACATCATTCTTAATTTTCTTGCTTCTGGTCGTTTTACATTCCCAGTTCTAAACTTTCTCCCTTCAAGGTCTTTTCCTGTCTTCTTGCTTTTTGGCACTACTAAAGTTTCCTGAACCTCTTTGTTTATTATATTTTCTATGGTGCTGTGTTCGTTGTTCCTCGCATGGTGATGACTGTTTGTGGTTGCTGCTGGCACCTGTTACCTTTGTTGCGAGTACATGGAACACTTTTCATTTTAATTGGCAGTTGCTATGCATTAGGTATAATGCTTATAGTGTATTGTTACATGTCTTAGAGGATGTTTTTCTGCTCTTTGGAATTTCTGTAATGTAGGCCCGACTTCCTGAAGCTCGCGTCATGTACTGCTCTGCAACTGGCGCCTCTGAGCCGCGCAATATGGGCTATATGGTTCGTCTTGGTCTTTGGGGAGATGGAACTTCTTTTAATGACTTCAGCAAATTTTTAGGTGCAATTTTCTTTTGATGCATTTTTGATCTCCCTAATGTCTTTTTGATGTTGTTGTTCTCCTGAAATTCATTACGTACGCTTTTATTATGATCATGAATTTTCCTTGAAACATGTAAAGATCGCTTGCTTAGCAATATTAATTAGCTGTTCCTTAGGATCTATTTTTGTAACTCATCAATCATCATGCCACACCTTTGGTTTGAGTTCAAAAGTTCCACGTACTTTCTTGACATTGCACCATCTGTCTTTGGAAACCTACTACAATGAGAAATAAACATACCTAATAATTCCAATATTTGTAAGGAATAATATATTAGACACGAGAGAGTGGTTTAGGGATGCGCAATTCATTGAATATGCCTGATGTATTTCGCCAAATTAGTTGTCTTTCTTATTCTATGTCGGTCTACTCATGCATTCTTCATGGCCCTTCAAAGCATCCGATGTCAACATTTGAAAGGTGTTCAGGACTACATTATGTGATTATACGCTAGGTATTTTACCTTGAAAGATAGATGCTCTTCTGTATGCAGAGGTCCTCTTGTATATAATCTACCTCTGATCATTTTGTGCATGGGAATAGTGCTTTACATGACTAGTGACAATCTTGTGTTGGTTCTTTGCAGGTGCAATGGAGAAAGGGGGTGTTGGAGCCCTGGAACTTGTTGCAATGGATATGAAAGCAAGGTTATGACTTAGCGGATTTGTGGGAATATAATCTATGAATCATTAGGATTATAAATTGAACTTACACTCTTGACTTGTAGGGGGATGTATGTTTGTCGGACACTGAGCTACAAAGGTGCAGAATTTGAAGTTGTTGAAGTTCCGCTGGAGGCGAACATGATGGTATGATGCATCTTTCTCTTACTTGTTCTGCTACCAGGAAATGACCATTCCGAAATATGATAATCTAAAATCCTATATGTTTCTCTTACAAGTATATAGTCGCCACTGCTGCTCTTGATATAAATTGAACACTGGAAGACGTGCCACAAAATTCATGTATATCTCATATTTGTTTAATAATTCTCGTATCTGTTTGCCCTGAAGTGAGTGAAGTCTGTTATCAGATGGTCTGCCCGGATTAGTTCTTAACATTGACCTGCTCAAAAGTGATGTATTTCCTGATGAAATAAACTGATAGTATATGAATTTGACCAGATTTATAAGTAATCCTGATATTGTGGAAAAAGAAAAGCTAGTATACATGCTAGTAATCAGATGTTCTCTCTGCGAAATGAACCCATTGCTATAGCCTCTATTAGCTACTATATCTTATAAGGAGTAATCGTGCATTATTTTAGTCTTCTATGCATCATTTACCTACTGCTCTTGCAATATAAGGACTTTATTGAGGTTGGTATCATCGAGGAAGGCTTTCTGCAAATGTAACTGGTTTATAAATCTTGATAGTACTAATTGACATTCGTCTTTATATTTAACGAATATGAAGTGCAATCAATTTTTCTCCTGTGTTGTCTGGTATTTCTCATCTTGTCCGTTGAGGTTTTTATATAGCCATGCCGTTCTTACTAGTCCTTTTGTGCATCTCAGGATATGTATGGAAAAGCAGCAGAATTTTGGGCTGAGTTAAGAGTGGAATTGCTATCAGCTAGCACGTTTCTCGCTGACGAGAAGCCTAATTCAAGTCAAGTGTGGAGATTGTACTGGGCTAGCCATCAGGTTCAGTAGTTTAAAATCGTAGCTTGGAATCTTTCAACCTTTTTCTCAGTATCTGTATCTCACATTGCATTACATGCTTGGTCTTTTGATGCACTATTTAGCGCTTCTTTAGACACATGTGCATGTCAGCTAAAGTGCCTGCAGTGATTAGACTTTCTAAACAAGCATTGATGGATAATAAGTGTGTGGTCATAGGCCTCCAGAGCACGGGAGAAGCGAGAACTGAGGAAGCAGTGACAAAATATGTATGTTTTCCGAATTTTTTTTTAGTGTCCATGTTTGCAAGTCATCTGTTTAAATAAAGAATTGCTTACATTGCTTTTGTTTTATTGTGGCATAATCTGTGCAAAGATGAAAAAAATATTCCATCTGCATCATATTTCAGTTTTAACTACCTATTTTGCTTCTTGAGATTTTTTTCCTTATATATTGCTGGAATATTTTATTGAGATAATTCTGAATAATTCCTTGACTTCTCATTTTACTGAGATAGGGTGTGGAACTTGATGATTTTATCTCTGGGCCTCGTGAGTTATTGCTAAAATTTGTCGAGGAAAACTATCCCCTTCCGGATAAGCCCGAGCCACTCCCTGGTACTTATTTATTGTATGTGGTGAATTGCTGCCCCTTCTCTTTGTTCAGGATGATGTATTAACTATTGCTTTTTTTGCTTAGAGGAGAGTGTAAAAGAGCTTCAGAGAAAAAGGCACTCTGCTACACCTGACGTTTCATTTTCAGGGAGAGTGAGGAAAGCTGCTAAATGGGAAGAGGAAAGTGAAGAAGAAAGCGAGTGGCAGTCTGAAAGTAATTTAAGAAATTTCCTGTGATAAGTTCTTTTAATAAATGTCGACCATCATATCCAGCTTCACATTATTGACATTTTAGCAGTACAAAATACAATTGCTGCATTCCCACAATCCCCATATACTTATTCTACTGCTTCCTAAAGTTTTTCCATTTTCATCATCTCCTTCCAGTTTAGATTTATACAGTTTTTTATAGTCATAGTCTTTAGCTTATTCAGACAATAAGTATTGATTCAAATACTTTTCGTGTTCATGATTTATCTTATGTTGCCAGCGCTAAAAACCATGAGCGTTTTGAATTAAAGAATGTCCAGTGAACAAACCCGTCTCTTTTCAATAGGTTGTCCTGTATAAAACCTCAACTCTGGGAATATACAGCTTGCATATAACTTCGTAAAAATTCAGTACCAGATATTAGTTTTTGATTGAATTTGTGGCTCAACTTCTTAAGGTTCTCAATTTCGGGCTTGGATTTTGGATTTTGTTTCTCAATTGGGGTCTTACTATGAGCCTTGAGTTAAGAATAAAAATAATAATTCAGGTCTCGATTGAAAATTGAAAATCCGAGTCCTAACTTGAAAAAAAATTAAGTTTGATCCCAAATTGAGAACTGTGAAAATCAGCCCCTGAATTGGGACAAAGTTTAAAATTTGGGCCCCAATATGCAACTCTCGTATTTCCACTCATTAACAGAACTGTTATTTACTAATCAAGATTAACTCCATAATATTGAATTATTTCATTTAGCGTGTTCCATTATCTTTTTTTTCCCTTTGTTTTTACTTGGACTTAGTTATCACTAATGGGTTTCTTTTTCATGGCTAATGGATTTTCTGACAAATGCAGCTGACACTGAACCTGAAACTGAATCTGATGATGAATTTCAGATCTGCAGCATATGCAGTTCGGAAGAGGTATTTTTCCTTTTCCGTTTTACTGTTACTTGAATGTCATGGAAGGTTTACATGGTTTTTTTCTTGACCAAAACTTTGCTCCTAAGTGTGTTTCTATATTTACCTCCTGATGTAGGAAAGGAAGAAATTGCTTCAATGTTCCTGCTGCAGCCAGCTTCTTCACCCTGCATGTGTGATTCCGCCCGTTGTAGAAGTAATATCTGGGGATTGGTCTTGTCACTCGTGCAAGGAGAAAACAGAGGAATATCTCCGAGCTAGACAAGTCTATTATGAAGAAATGCTGAAGAGGTGACATTTATACGAATATTTGTCAACTTTGCTTTATTTAAAATATTTGCTGTCACTTCAATCATCCATCTTATGTGATATTTAATGGCGCTCCTGTTAGCTAATTAGTGGATTTTGTAACCTGATTAGATATGAAGCGGCCCTGGAGCGTAAATTGAAAATTCTGGAAATAATACGCTCATTGGATCTTCCTAATAATCCATTGGATGATATTATTGATCAGGTAATGTCATAAATAGTATTTGCGCAACCAACAAATTTTTGATTGTAAAGCTTTCAGGGCTTTTTTTAAAATTTTCATTTTAACTTTGTGATGTTGGTGCAGCTAGGAGGGCCTGAAAAAGTAGCAGAAATAACAGGGAGGCGAGGCATGCTTGTCAGAGCTTCTGGAGGGAAAGGTGTTACGTATCAGGCTCGGAACACGTGAGTTTTTGGACATGTATCTAATCTCCTCATTTGTAGTTGCCTTTGTGCATACTTATTCATACGTTGCACGCTATAGGAAGGATGTGACCATGGAAATGGTCAATATGCATGAAAAGCAGCTATTCATGGATGGTAAAAAATTCGTAGCTATTATTTCTGAGGCTGGATCTGCTGGCGTTTCATTGCAAGCAGATAGAAGAGCAGTCAATCAGGTGATCATATTTATACATGTTTTATTCAAGTCTTTATCATGATATTCATGCATTTAAGTTGGATTCTTTTGATCTCTCAACAGAAACGCAGAGTTCATTTAACTCTAGAACTACCCTGGAGTGCAGACCGAGCGATTCAACAGTTTGGAAGAACTCACCGATCAAACCAAGCTTCAGCACCGGAGTACAGGTGATTATGAATTTCTCTATTTGATCAAGTCTCTAAAGAAAATTGTTACAGCATCATGTGCAACCATTGTGCCCATGGAGGCTCAAACTTGCATGTGGCACTCTATGTGCATCTTTCTTTTGTATATACAGGCAACAAAGTATTTTTCTATAGCAAATGGATTCTTTAAAACTTGCTGCTGTTGATGTGCAAATTCTCACAATTACTGCACCCAATGTAACTTTGCTTAGACTTAACATAAATGGGGCAGAACTTTTTTCAAATGAGTATATAGTGTTTGAGAACTCTGTCTTATCACTGCAAGTTAAACAAACGCCTCTTTTAAGATTTTAAGACAAGATTGGGACATTCGGATGTTGAAATACTTAAACAGGCAACAAAATATAATTGTAAGTTAACATACAAGTCTGGGTGATCATTGATTTGTTGAAAACCTTTTATAAGTTTTAGTCCTGATAAAGAAGTAAATAGTTTCATGATGAAACTTATTGCCCTGAAAAGGAACTCTACCATCCAAAGTTTGTAGTATTGTAGTTGTGAACGGGCTTGGAGCCAAGCCAGTGTGTAGATGAGTTTTTTTAACATGCTACTATTTAGTCTAATTATTAGCTATATTTCATACAACTCACAAGTCAATGATGAGAAGTGGTCAGGCATGATAACCAAGCAAATAATTTTATTATTTTTTACAGGCTGCTTTTCACAAATCTTGGTGGTGAACGCCGGTTTGCCTCCATTGTTGCCAAGAGGCTTGAATCTCTTGGTGCATTGACACAGGGGGACCGCAGGTAACTTTCAATCTAGTAGAATTTTTATCAAGAAGCTCTTTCACAGTTATTTTGTCGTCCTTGTTCAGCCATGTTAGCCTTAGAGTACATGTATTGCAGGGCTGGACCATCTCTGAGTGCTTATAATTATGATAGTGCGTATGGGAAGAGGGCGCTGGTGATGTTGTATAGAGGAATCATGGAACAGGTGTTCGTTTGTTAGATTTTCTCATAATACTAATGAAACTATTCAAATCATATACTTTAATGGAGGGCTTATAATGACATTGTTTTGAATTATTAGGATCATTTGCCCATTGTTCCACCAGGATGTTCGTTGGAAAACCCCGACGCAATTGAAGATTTCATTCTGAAGGCAAAAGCTGCGCTCGTGTCTGTTGGGATAATTAGAGATTCGGTTCTTGGTAATAGCTTAGCTATATTGTCATATTTACTGTTACCTTTTTCTCCTACATCTCCATTTACATTTTGTCCTCTCATTATTCTCCTCATATATGTGCAGTCTGTGGAAAGTAGTTTCTCAGAATGCCACAACTTTTATCCATAATGTCATTATGGTGGGATGTTGATGGCCCAAATTTAAAGCCTTTTTTAAAGCATTTTAAATGGAATGATCTGTCTGTACCAAATCTTAAGAGTTATGAGTTAGGGTTTTAATGATATATGTTGTGTTCATTTATTCTCTTTTAGGTAGTGGGAAGGAACATGGAAAGATTTCTGGTCGTATAGTTGATTCAGACATGCAAGATGTCGGGCGTTTCCTCAACCGACTTTTAGGACTCCCTCCTGAGATTCAAAATAGGTTTGTGTTTATTAGACAATGGTTTTCGGTTGGTCGAAGTTCATAAATAAGAGGAGATGCTGATGTTGTGCAGGCTGTTTGAGTTATTTCTTGGTATCCTAGATCTTCTTGTTCAGAAAGCACGCGTTGAAGGGCATATAGATTCTGGTATTGTTGATATGAAAGCTAACACCATCGAGCTGCAGGGAACACCAAAGGTTAATATACTCCTCTATGCTTCGGTGAGTTTAGAATCATAGATAGTTATTAACATCCTTGTTTGGCAGACTGTTTTTGTCGACAGTATGTCTGGTGCGTCCACTGTGTTGTTTACTTTTACATTGGATCGAGGAATTACATGGGAGGTATTCTTTTTTTCCCCTTACCTGTAGATATCAGTATTGGTATTCATACGATCATACTGACTGCAACATATTTCACTTTATGTAGTCTGCTTCCACGTTGCTCGAGGAGAAGCAAAAGGATGAGTCTGGGTCAAGTAACAATGGATTCTATGAATCAAGGAGAGAATGGATGGGAAATCGACACTTTATATTAGCATTTGAAGGGTACAATATTACTTCTTATTATAGCATGTTCTTGTTACTATTATTAGTACGAGTGGATAGTGAAGTTTTTCAGTTGTTTAGCTGCTATCCTTTGTCCTTGTTCAATAAGAAGCATTCACCACAGAATATACATTATTCCTGTTTCCCTGGCCCGCCCAGGTTGACATGTCTGTTGCATGTGATTGTTTTTCCCCCATGGTTGTACATTTTATTGGTGAAATTGCCTTTCATACTACAGTGGCATGCAGATGATTCTTATTATGCCAGCTGTGCCATTAGCATTTTTGTGTTGTCATTAGATATCAACCTGTTAGTTTCTAGTAGTCAAGAACGCTCATAAGCGTATTTCGTGTTATAAGTTGTTCCAGCTAACTTGGTCCCAAACCTTTGTATATGTGTGTGTAATGTTAATGCAACGCTTTTCCAGTGCCACGAGTTTTTGGATTTTATTATATTTGCCATTGTGACTGTTTTACTTCAGTTTTATACTATGCCTACTTTCTATCATGGAAAGTTTTTAAATATACACAAGTGCAGATGCAATCTCTTGTCTTAATCTTGCTTACTTGTTTGTGTATTTTCTGTTTTGTTTAGTTCTGCTCCTGGAATGTACAAAATATATCGTCCAGCCA
Source organism: Phtheirospermum japonicum (assembly GCA_014905375.1). Taxonomy (NCBI): domain Eukaryota; kingdom Viridiplantae; phylum Streptophyta; class Magnoliopsida; order Lamiales; family Orobanchaceae; genus Phtheirospermum; species Phtheirospermum japonicum. Next base: position 354,984 of record BMAC01000032.1, on the reverse strand, counting down.
TCGGGGAGTCTATCAGGTGCCTAATAATCACCATCAGAATTTCTCATGATTGCCTTTTCTATTATGTTATGTTCAAGGCTTCTTGTCATCACTTTCAATACCCAGGGAGATGCCTCTCGCAGAACTAAAAGACAAATACAGAAAACTTTCATCTTCAGAGAGGGCTCGTAATGGCTGGGAAGATGAATTTGAAGCTTCGTCCAAGCAGGTAAATGCGTTTATTAGGCTAACAAGTTATGATTTAAGTACGTCGACGTGTTATTTGTTTTGAATTATGCTACAAGTCTGTATCGCAATGCCTTTAGAAATGCTTGATGAATATAAATTGAAAAACTTGAGAATATTATGCTTCCTTGACCACAGAAGGCATATGGTGTTTTCTATGTGGCAAAACAATTTGTCGTTGTTAAGATGATGTTCATTAGTTAAACTACTTTTTAACTAATTTGAAGTATTCACAACAATATATGGAGCATATATACTTTCTATAGTTGACTAAATTGGTCATTTGACATAGTTGGAGATTTTTGTCTTTCTTTGTTTTTCTTGCCAAATATCCTCTGTTACAAAAATTATTATATTTAACAGCAAGTTTTATTTGTGATCTTGTCATCTTCAAACTAGCAGTCTAAATACTTTCTATCGTGGTTATTCTAATACTTTTAATTTTTAGTTGAAAATAATTTCACATTGAATCAGATTTTATAGTTCTCTAACCATACAGTATGGAGATAAAAGGATTTCACACAAGAAAGTTGTGATCATTTAAAATTGATCGTTTAGCTTAGACATGATATTCCTATAAGTTCTCACAATAACCACATTAATAAATAATAAAAAAAGTATTGCAGGGAGAAATGGAGAGAAGGTAAGAGGAAAATTGTCGTGCTTTCAAAGGTTTTTTTTTCCAGACATTATTTATTAGCTCTGATAAATAAACTGAAAATTCTAAAGAATTTAATGCAAAGATATTCAAACCCTTTCAGGAAATATTAAAGAATGTGCTAATGTACATTTAACTTTTTATTTCTAAAGAGGTGGATAAGTATGCGGTGAATAACTAAATTATACATGAGTAGATAGTAACACACTTGTTCATGCGATAGGCGACAAACCATGACCTAGCGTCCAATGGCCTAGGCGACAAAAGGCGATGGTCTAACTAGAGCTGGCAATGGACCAACCCCTCACACAAAGTTGGGTTGGGCTGGGCTGGGTCAGCCTGATTTCTAATCGGGCCTATGTTTTCATCGACCCAGCCCAACCCTGTCACGGGCGATTGGGCCATTTTTTTTTTTTTTTAAATTTTATTTTATGTTATCCCAAGTGAGATTTCAAAAAAAAAAAACAACAACGAAGACAAACTAACTCTAAATGAGCTACGAACACAGTTAAATCCAAAACCAATTATTATTTTTTCCCAAAAAAACTAAAACAAAACTTGTATCAGTCAAATTTAGCCAAGTGTCTGTAGCCTTGTACCTAATTCCATTATAGCAAGAAGCAACAACTTCACTTGTATCGAAGAGTTGAGGATTAGTCAAATTTCGTTGTGATCATAATCCTTCTGCCAAAATCTTTGCAAAAGAAATCAGTTTCTGATTTCTGTTTGGTCTTCGTTCAGAGGAAATTGGACATAAAAGCGGCTTCAAAACTCAGATCTAAATGGAGAATCAAGATTTTAACGTTACAACAAAATGAAGAAAAATAGACTATATAAAATTTATTGAGTAGAGGTGCAGCGAAGGTGAGTGAGGTAGCAGACTCGTGGCTGCGGCAAGGCTCTATGGCGGTGGCTGCTAATGGGAAGTGAGGGTAGAGTTTGGTTTGTAAAGTGCAGTTAGGGTTAAGGAGAGCATAGCGTTCTTTACTTTCTTTCCTTGTTTTTTTTTTATTTAAATTATGTCGGGCCTGGTTTGCCCGATAAATTTGGGCTCTTTTGGCCCGAGCCTGACTGGCCCAGTGAACCTATTTGGTCCGGCAATTTAGACCCAATTTTTTGGGCCTTTACTTTAAGGCCCAAGCCCATCATAATGTCAGGTAGGCCGGGCTGGCCCTCGGTTCGGTTCCTAATTTTGCCACCTCTGTCTAGCCATGCAATTCAACAACTAGAAAACATGTTATATGTTTATGTTCTTCAAAAAATATCACCTCTCAAAAGGTGAGGCCTAAGCGACGATGAGACGATAAACCATCGCCTCTGGTCTAGACGTGGCCTACACAACACTTTAACAACTATGGGTAGTAGTTAAAAAATGTATATATTAAATTAAACGTGAAATCAAATAAAAAGAGAACACTTCTAACCATTAATGTCAAACGAACAAAAAGTTGTAATAATAATATAATGACGAATGATTATACTTAGTTAAATCATATCTTACATGTGGAGTTTTGAGTGACCTATGTAATACAAAAGACTTAATTTAATTCAGAATTAATCATTACATTTGACATCCAAATCAAAGAATTAGGATCCACGAAACAAAGAAAAATGTACAAAAGAGTTTGTTAGATCATGATATTTAACATGTGTCAGAATTATTGTATTCTTTACATACCATGCACATTGCAAGCACCATATATATCGTAATTTATTTTGTTGTATTGTAATCATTAAATATATGTTTTGTAAAATTATAAGTTTGTAGTAAATCATCTACATTGTTAATGTATTTATAATGATATTAGTGAATCGTAGGATTCTATGAGTTTCTATTTTCTCCCATTGGAGTGAGTAAAGGAGAAGGGAAAGGAAACAAAAAGGAACAAGTAGATAAACAAGATTGTACTTAAGATGCTCTTTGAATTAATATATAGTATTTTATTTTATTTTTATTTATTTGTTTATTTTCGCGTTACATAATTAATGAGATCTTGTCCTTTAAGAATGAACACAATTCAACTTTGTATCCAAAATTTACCTTATCTTTTACCTTGCATAATATACGATATGTGTCAAATGTTTTTCATGTGTTATGGTTTCTATACGTGTTTAAAAACTTATTTTCTTAAAATAGGGGGATTATGTCATAAACATGAATTGATTCATTCTTCTTCTTTATTAAACGTGGCACTATTTTTCTATAAACGGTATCATTGTCTTAACTTGGTTTTGGTAAATAGATCATATTTTTTTTTTCTTTTTAATTCAACGTGGCACTATTTTTATGTTTTTTATCTTGAGTACAAGGTATTTTACATTAATTAAATCTTGAATACCATAACAAGTGGTTGAAGTAAAGTATATATCACGTGAACCTTACTCGGTTTAATCATATGTAATGAATTGTAACCAGGCATGTCTTAGAATGTGTCTATAGACTTCATTTATTGCAAAAAAATATAAAGAAAAACCGTAACTCATATTTTTCCATTTTTATACCCTTTATGTCTTTCAAAAACTTGACTTGATATGCTTATTTATCTTTTTTAATGTTTATACTTCATAATAATTTTATTTTGTTCATGATACCTTTCCACATTTGCCTTTTTTTTGATGGTTGTATTGAATTGATAATAGATTATATCCTTATTTATTTCATTGGGTTGGTAAAACATATGGTGGGCTTTTGATTTTTTCATTTACCTTGCATTAACAAAATTGGTCACACATTAAAGTTACAAGAATAATGTTAAAACATGTACCAATATTTTTTTTTGAAAGGTATTTATTGTAATCATGACGTGCAACATGCCATATTTTACCAGTCCTATTTAAATGTGGTCATTTGAGTTACATCTAAGAGAGCATTTTTGTATCGTGGAATTAAGAAATGCGGTGATGATACAGCATATTGGGATTTGCCACATCCCCTCTAAACTATAATCCTTATGCGCAAGCGTGGTGGAAACTTTTTTTCCAAATTTCATTATAAAGTTATGAATTTGAATCGTCACACAAATTCGAATTAAAACACAAATTTGAATCAATATCCGAATCAGATTTAATCTAATTCCAAATTTTGAATTGAATTCGAAAAAAGATTCCCCAACTTCTTTATATGATTTGAATATTCATATTCGAATTTCGAGTCGCGGAATGAATCAAAGAAAGAAAATTGCGGACGGCTAAGATAATAGCTTTTATGAAAAAGACATTTAAACCATTTCCGACGTCGAGTCTATCTTACTAATCATTCCAAAAGAAAAGAAAAAAATTTCTATCTTTTCGGTTTGGCTTAATGGGTGATTCCATAGTTGTGCAATTGATAGTAATCAAAATCAGATGGGTTTTAAATGCTTGATGAACATATTAGATCAATTTGATTGCGTTATACATGATCGTACTGTCTTTATGAGACAAACCTTCCAATATTAGTGTATTTATTTTTTCATTAACTGAAAGATAGCACTTGTCAGATGGCAATACTAATTGAGGTCACACCACAATATATGTCTCATGCTCATGTGGTGATTTAGTACTATCAATTTATATCATTGAACTTCGCTTTCACATTTAACTAACCTTTTATTTTCAATCTAGTAGTGATTGTGAACAGAAGCTGTAAGTAATGCCGTATAAGGAGTTACAAATACGTTTTTGTAACTTCATTTTATTATGCTAGATTTGATTCACAGACAAAATCTTGAGATGGCGTATCCAGTGTTATTTACACATTCTATTTCAAAAGTTGCTTTGTCAAAGCTGTTTTATAAAACAAACTTGGCTTCATTCTGATATGACTTTCTGGTATCTGTTTTGCTGTTGTATTATTCCCATTAATAAGTCGCTGTTTGGCTAATTTGAGTTATCACATGCAGTGCATGCATGGTCCCAAATGTAAGCTGGGCAACTTCTGCACAACAGGCAGAAGGCTACAAGAAGCGAATGTTTTGGGTGGCCTAATTATGCCTGTCTGGGGAACTATCGAAAAGGCACTTACCAAGCAGGTAAGTCAACTTTTTTTGCTTATTTAGTTGTTTGGTTTTCATGGCATATTTTTACCCGTAGTTGACCTGTATGTTTGGTAACAATTTTTTTTCCTTTAATTGATTGAAACATTCATTTCTTTTATAGTCTCGCCAAAGCCATAAAAGACTCCGGGTTGTGCGTATAGAGACCACCTCAGACAATCAACGAATTGTTGGATTGCTCATACCGAATGCAGCAGTAGGAGCTGTGCTTCAAGGTTTTAATTCCCTCACTTAATCTCTTTCTTTCGGAGGTTCTATAGTTGCATACCCTATAGGTTGATATACCTACTACTGATTACTCATCTTGTCATGTTCTTTATTATTATTTTTTATTTTTTAATCTGGAAGGTGGGATGGGGTATGCAGTGGGGCCGGGCATGTGTTTGTTGCATATTTGACATATTTCCATATCCCCTCCCCCTTTTCCATATTCCTACTAAGTTTGGTAACTGCATAACATGAAATCTAAAACCCTTAGTATATTGGCCAAAACTGCCCTGGAACTAATAGTGCTTGGTATATATTAAGACTATAAATTCTTGTGCTCTGCTGACAATAACAGTTATTTGTATATTGCTACTAATAATAAATGTTTTTTGTTTTTGGTTAATATGGCACTGTACTGAATTTTTGCATTTACCACAATAAATGAAGCTCTGGCCATATAAAATATCTTGCAATGTATTTCAGCAAATGCTTCTCATTGTCTATGGCGCTTGGTACATTAAAAAAATAAACTAGATAATGTATGAATATATTTTGACCTCACATACAAATCACGTCATATGATAGAGACCTCTTGCTTTGCCTCCTATCATGAATTGACAAGGTATGTTGAAATATGTATAATCACACTAAAAGAATGGTGTTTTTGGCAGATCTGGCCTGGGTTCAAGACGTTGATGACGAGTAAAGAAACCAGAATTCTTTCAACGTTTGTTTTGGTGTATATGCTGCGAAGGCCCATTCCGGAGAAAATAGGAAGCACTTTTGACTTATTGGCTAAGCCATGCATGGTTTTATGGTGAAAGACATGGCTTCATTTTTGAACCTTTAGGAGGTCCAATGATTTATAAACCAAATAGCAGCGGTGTCCATATTCTATTATTTAAGCTCTATTTTGTGGCTTATGCCTATCTCTATTTTTGTATATCATAAGCAATATTGTAATAGGCAGGTAAGAAGAAATTGCAACTGTAGTCACAACTCATAATCTTGAAAATATAATTCAAATGCATAATCATTTTGTTCCTTTCACAGCTTAAAAGCTAAAATCACAAGGCCGATTGCTTATATCGCAATCTGTTATATATTTTATTGTACACCCAGTTGAATAATAAAGTGCTGAAAAAGCACCAATCAAGATAACACAAGCACACCACACCCCACACATCACTAGAACAAGCAGCAATCTCCTTATTGAAAGGTCCCAACAACGGATCAATATTCAAACCGGAGCAAAACAATATGTAAAAAAACAACACCGCAAATGCACTAGCAAACGAAAGGAGCATCAACCTGATGGTCACTGCAATACAGCCCCGGACGTTGAGTGTACCCTTGCTTCTTCAATAGCTGCCTAGCCTTAAGCACCAGCTCTTGATTACTAATCTTGCCATCCGATTCTGCAATTATAGTCTGTATTGCATTGCTGAGAGCACCATAAGCCTGGCTGGCATCGCCCGACGGGCTCGCATCAGCCGACGTCTGATCTGTCTGGCAACCACTAATAAGAATCCCACTATCAGGAAGCCCTCTATTAGTTGCCCCAGCATAAGCTTCCTCTTTCCTCCCAACATGAGTCTCCAACGCTGGTTTCGCATAGCCCTCATCGTTCTCTTCGAGCTTCTGCTTCAAAAACTGCTGAGCCAAACCCCCGACCATTCCCAAAAACCCACCACACTCACCGTCTCCCCCTTGTTCATTGCCTTTTAGTTTGCTAAATATAACATTCATAAACTTCTTGACTTTAGGGCTTGCATCGTCCCCGAATACATCGAAAAGGGTCGGCCTGAGCTTGCCCACGTCAATATCATCCTTACCCGTTTTTTGCTTGAGTAACTCGATGAGAGTTGATAAGGGCAAAGATTTGTTCTTTACATAGCCTCCTTGCCCTTCACTTATTTCTTCTTCGTTTTCTTCCTGGCGGTCATGTTTGTGGTGGCGGCCGAAACCCAATTCGGAGGGTAAGTGAATCCCACGAGACTCGATGGCATCTTCGACCTTTCTATGAAGGAATTTCTTGAACCCGAAACCAGACCCACCTTCGTCGTCGTCCTCACTTTGTTTAGTGCTCTCTCCGATTTGCTCCTTGGCCTCGTCGATTAGGCCTCCGCTGTGGCAAGAATCGGAGACGATGGTGATCTGGCATCCCTCTGGTACTTTGTCAACAAGATCTCTGAAATCATCATCTGATGACACAAAAAGAAAAGCATGAAATGAGAACAGCTGCTACTTTTCTATCACAGAATGAAATCTGCAAATAGGATCCTTCTCGGTTCTGTTTTCAATTTAGCCGAGATTAAATTCTACATGAAGGAAAAATACGAGACCAAGTACAACATATCATATCTTATCAAGTGCCAAAAAAGGCCTAATTAACAGTTTCCTTCTCACATTTATTACACAAGTTCCAAAGCTCAGATCCTCACACCAGAAAAACAACAACAACAAAAAAAAAACACTAAAAAAACTCATCCCCAAATCACATAAACCACAAATCCAGAGTAGATCAACATCATAAAATAGATAGATAGAGAAAGGGAAAGAAGGCTGACCAGTGATCAGATTCATGTCCGTCGGAACAATGCACTCGTCGTAGCCGGTGTCGTCATCCTCGCCGGTCTCAGCCGGGAGGCGGGTGCCGTGGCCGCTGTAGTGCACGAACAGAAAGTCGCCGGGCTGGGCGGAATCGACCAGATCGGCCAGCGCGGCGCGAATATTCCGGCCGGTGGGCTGCTTGTAGGAATCGTCTGTGTCTATGAGCACCGTGATATCGTCCTCGGAGAAACCGAAACGCTCCACGAGGCAGGCGTACATTCGTCGAACATCATTGATGCATCCTCTTAGCTCCGCCTTCGTTCCCGGGTAGTTGCAGCCGATCAGCACCGCCCTTCTCGCCATAGATTTTCACTGATTGCTTGTTGCCTTTGGAGTTGGAAGGTGATTGGATATTGTCTTTTTGTGTGTGTGGGGGGAGTTGTTTTGTGCAAAAAGCATTAATCTGCTTTTAATAAGATGATGGGGAAAGGTTGAAAATCGCTTTATCTCATTTATTTGTCATCACTGATCAGGATCTTTAAATTTATATTAATATTTATTTAATACTCGTTGTATTATTTTGATAAAAAGATCGTGGAACGTTTATTATTGGAGCAAAATATTATCTGAACTCGATTAATGGAAAGAGAAGGAAAGTGTATATCTGCATTATCATATTATATACATGTCGGCATAGAGTGGAGACTGGAGAGCGAGCGCGGGACGTGCGTGCGTGTGACTATCTCTTTTTGTTTTTATATTTTGGTGGTCCGTTTGATTGGCCATTCACCGTTATTTTATATTAACTTGAATTTTCAATTATCTTAATTCGTCAAACAAAGAAAAAAGATTTACAATTATTTCATATTATGTAAAAATCTTAATTCTTTATTTGACTTTCTTAAAAAAAATTGCATTTTTTAGGGGTGAGAGATTAAGATAACCACAACCACATTTATAAATTATGATATTATTCATATAACTGTTTTTTTTTCTGACAAATTCTATGGTGTATCCGCACATTATATTTAAGTACTTTCACATGTGACATTACTCCATTCCCCAAATTAAATATAATCTCTCCAAGGTCTCTCAACACCCCCAAACATTGACGATTATTGACGATTTTTCTAAGCTGACGTTTGGAGTGGGCAACGAGCTCTACATTTCTAGCTTCATCATTCCTTCCATCTCAATAGTCCTCATGCTCTCCTTTAGTTCCCGTCCCCAACATCCTCAAAACCCAAAAAATAATTTTCGCCGATTTTCAGGGGCAATTTTTCGGCGATTGGAGTGGCGTTGAGCTCCAGTTTCTTCCTCATTCCTCTCTCAACTCCTCCTCTATCTCCTGTCCTGGAGATTTTCAGGCGAGATCAATTTTATACGGAGATTGTTCTGATTTTCGTTTTCTACAAGCCGATCAAAGATAAATTTTACAATGGACAAGAATCAATTGCAGGGTCAAATCTTTTTATTTCTGAATTTGTTTTGTTTCTTTATTCATTTTTAGGTTTTTAGTTTTGACTTCATTTTTCTTGCAACTGCTTTAATTGTCTTTTATACATCTCAGTTTCCGGCAATTGTTCCACGAGTTCAAATAATCTTGAGATTAGTTCTGTTTCTAGTGGAAATTGTTCTATTACAGGTTTGTGATTTCATTTTAAGTTATGATTGTTGCTGATGAATATATAACAATGATATATTACAGTTATATATTATGAAGATGATAGTTATATGTAATGATATATGGTCTCTACATTCCTTGGAATTATTCATTTTGCTGATGAATATGAGTTATATGTGATGAAAACAATTAATATATATGTTGAACATTGTTAATGCGTTTCATGGGGTTTATTCGTTTTGCTGATGAATATGATAGCTATATGTAATGATATATGTCAGTTATATGTGATGATATATAATAGTTATATGTAATGATATATGAGCAATTAGTTATATGGTGATGAATATTATGTGTTTAGTGGGTTCTATTTTGTGATATTGAGTCAGTTGAGAAAGTTGTGAATGTGCGAAATGATGATTGGTGGGTATTATTATAAATTCATTTATCGATACTTTTGAGTTGTATAATGACCATGCGTTTAAGATAGGGTTTAATGTTAGGAAGGGCAAGCAAAGACGTAGGGTTGATAAATTACTTTCTATGACAATTTTTTTTCCAAGGCTAGTAAGAAAAGTTTCAAAGAAAGACAAGTGTTATACGAAACTAGACGTGATAATAGATTGTTCGGCTTTCATTCTAATGTTGGTGTGAGTGGTTTGTTGATTTTTACTGGATATAGAAACGAGCACAATCATGAGTTATGTCCACCTAACTATAGTCATCTTCTCCGACCCCATATAAAAATCTCTCCGACTCAACTTTCTTATCTTAATGAGTTAAAAAAAGTGGTGTTGGTGTTGCCGATGGTGTTAGAGTACTAGAAAACCATTCTGGTGGTTCATCATTTTTACGTTTTAGCACTAAAGACTTTTATAATGCGTTGGTTATTTGAATATGTTGAGGAATTAATTCTTGGCAATAATTCCTATTTTGTTATTTGCCTTTCTTGGGCACAAAATAAGTTAGGAAACTAGATTTAGGAATATATTGTGTTTCCTAGTTTATGTTTAAGACTTTATTTGTTTCCTAGATTGTGTTTAGGATGTGTTTTAGGTATTTACCAAGTTTAGGAATTTATGTTTGTCTATTTAAGACGGTTCCTAAAGCTTGGTCAGATTGATTTACGCACGGATTTTCTTGAGAGAAGACGACGCAAGAGACGAGACGCACAAGCAAGAAAAGAAGAACACCAAGAACTACTTGGAGCCATTGATCGAGATTAACAAGCTCTTCGAAGTTGCGTGACCAACGGAGAAGATCTTTCCATTCCGGCAACAAGTATTTAGTATCAAGTTTATTGATATTTAGTTTTCATATATTACTTTATATTTTTGTATTGAACGTGAAAAAGAAAGTAATATAGTTTTTGGGTTTGTACACCCAAGTTCACAAGTATTTTACTTGTGAACTGAATTTGTTATATCGTGTTCTTATATTTTAATTCCGTTGCATATTTTATTTTACTCTGGTCGATGTTGCTAACCAATGTTGTTAAATATGGACTAACAATATCGTAAAACTGAGAATTATTCTTAAAACCATAGACCTTCCAATTTAACAATTGACATCTAGAGCGGGTTACTTAACCTCTTAAGTATCGATCCTTATTTTTTAGGTGCTATGGATGCTCAAGGCAACCCGAGGCCCCCAATCCTTAATGGTGAGAATTATTCTCTCTGGAAACAGAGAATGAGATGGCATTTGATAAGTATCGACGAGCGTGTTTGGAAAACTGTCCTCATTGGATGGGAAAAGCCACGTGTCACGGATGGCGAGGGCGATGCCATCCCCAAAAAAGAGGAAGACTGGACTGCTGATGAAGCAACTGCTGCAAATTGGAACTCCAAATGCATCAACACCTTGTGTGGCTATGTAGATGCAAGCTACTTCCGCATCATCAAAAATTGCGAGTCAGCAAAGGATGCATGGGACGCACTCCAAAGGGTGTGTGAAGGAACTGCATGCGTGAGGAAATTCAGATTAAGAATGCTCATATCCACCTTCGAGGTTATGAGAATGGATGAGAAAGAGTCAATCATGGACTACTCCGTAAGATTGACAGAAATAACAGAAGAGTGCAGAGAGCTTGGTGAGCCCATAACTAATTCCCATCTTGTAGGAAAATTGCTGAGATCCATTACGAAGAAATATAGCATGAAGATGGTGGCCATAGAAGAATCTAAAGATGTTGATAACATCGATTTCAACACCTTAGTTGGAAATCTCAAGCAATATGAGATGGAACATGTTAGCTCTAACTCGAAAGAGAAGAATGTTTCTTTTTCTTCCGATTCAATTACAGTCGATGATGAAGATGACGAAGAGTTTGATTTTAATGGAATTATTAAAAAGATGGAGTCAACTACTCTCGGAGAAGATGAACTGGCATTTGTGACTCAACGCTTCAACAATTTCTTGAAGAAAAAGAACAATTTTGGAAGCTCAAATCCAAGAAACAGGACACAGACATCTACTCCAAAGTTTACTGGACGTACTCTTCCATGATCTCAGTCCACAAATTCAATTTCCAATGTGTCCAGTTCAACAAAACCGCTCAATGAGATTCAATGCCACGAATGCAAAGGTTGGGGACATTACAAGAATGAGTGTCCCAACACTCTTAGAAAGAAAAGCATGGTTGCTACTGATTTCACCGAATATGTTAATAATTCTGAGTCAATTGATCCTGTTCCAGCTTTCTTTTCCCATGTTGTGTGGGACGACGATGTTCATGTTGGCTTGCTTGCAGACAACATCGTGTGCCTGAATGCCGAGACCACTGATTATTATGAGGAATACGAGCAGCTGAGTGTTGATCACCAGAAATTGTTTGTCAGTTGGAGTAAACAGGTACTCAAGGCCAAAGAGCTCGAAAAAGAAGTAGAAAAGCTAACCAAAGAAAAGGAAGATTAGCTTGACATTATTGTCCGATTGGAAACATCTCTCACCAAGAAGGACGCTGAGCTGGAAAAGATAAGGCGAAACTGGATGAAATCTTGGAGATTAGCTTCCCAGAGTCCTCAAATCATGGAATAGGTTTCAAGCCGATTCAACCAATGAATGTTCCAAGTCAAGAATAGAAATCTTCCAAACATCACAAAAGGAGAAGAAGACAGTACGTGTGCCATTATTGTGGAGAACCAGGGTACATCAGGCCCTTTTGATGGAAGATCATTGGAGAGAAAAGACACTTTAAGAGAACCAGTATGGCTGATCAATCCCATGTTGGTAACCGCTCTACCAATATCAATACCAACATCAGGTTCAAACAAGTGTGGGTCAAGAAAAACAGCATCAAGTGTAATATGATCTATACCTCTCTGAAGTCTCATGTCCCTGGAGCCTGGTACTTTGATAGTGGATGCTCAAAGCATATGACAGGCTCAGAAGAATTGCTTTCCAACATTGTCAGATTTAAAGGTGGGAAAGTGAAGTATGGAGGAGGCGCAAACGGCCAAATCATTGGCCAAGGGACTCTCCATGTTCCTGGAGTTGTAACACTGGAGAATGTGCTGCTGGTAGAAGGACTTACTGCAAATTTGATCAGCATAAGTCAATTGTGCGACGAAGGTTTTAGCGTCAAATTCAACCGTGAAGAATGTGAAGTCTACGAGGAAAATGGACAATGCATTCTCAAGGGCAAAAGAACCTCAGATAATTACTACCAAATTCAAAGTGATGCTTTTTACAGACTGTCCCAATTAAGTGATGCGGAGCTGTGGCATCAAAAGCTTGGACATGTCAACTACAAGATGATGGACAGGTTGGTCAAGGAAGAAGCTGTGAGTGGACTGCCTAAGCTCAACACCAAGATCATTCCAGTGTGCGAGATATGCCAAAAGGGGAAACAGGTCAGGGTACCACATCCAGTCCAACAAAGTCTCACTACATCATCTTGCTTTGAATTGCTTCACATGGATCTCATGGGACCACTTGAGGTTGAGAGCCTTGGTGGTAAGAGGTATGTTTTCGTTATTGTTGATGATTTTTCTAGGTTTTCTTGGGTAGAATTTCTAAAAGAAAAATCAGAAACATTTGAGGCTTTCAAAAAACTTGCAAAGAAGCTATGTGTAAGATTTAATGTGAAAATTAGTAGGATTAGAACTGATCACAGAAGGAATTTGAAAACGCATCTTTTTCAAAGTACTGCACTTCTGAGGGTATTAGTCATGAATTTTCTTCTCCAATTACCCCTCAACAAAATGGCATTGCTGAACGTAAGAATAGAACTCTAGCAGAAATGACTAGAACTATGCTCATTTCTAATGGGATAGCTAAACGTTTTTGGGCTGAAGCAATGAACACTGCATGTCATATCACAAATAGGGCTTATTTTAGACCAGGTTCATGTGAAACTCCCTACGAATTATTGATTGGGAAGAAACCGAACTTGATCTATTTTCATATTTTTGGATGTATTTGCTATGTGCTTAACGATAGAAATCATCTTGCTAAACTTGACTCAAAAAGTGATAAGTGCATTTTCATGGGTTATTCCCAAAATAGTCATGCATATAGGTTGTTTAACCTTCGAACTCGAAGTATGTTTGAGTCAGTAAATGTCAAGTTTGATGATCTAACGAGCGGAGTCAAGCCTGCTGAGGATAATGATCTGGTTTATGATCAAAACCCTCAAGGTAGTGCCACTCCTACTTCAGTTGATGGTGCAGGTATTGAGAACAAAGATGCAGGTGCTGAATTCAGAGATTCGTGTGATGTTGATAACAATGTTGATACAAGGATACCAACATCAGTACCAACATCAAGCCAAGTCGCAGATTCTGATTCTGAAGAAGAAGATCCAGCTGATCCCATTGATCTTCATCAGAGGGATGTTCCATCCAGAATCCAGAAAAACCACCCCATGGGCCAAATTATTGGTGATTTAGACGAAAGAAGTACAAGACGAAGACAGATTAATTTCAAGGAAATGGTCAGGTATGTATGTATGTCTACTAATTGTTCTAAGATTCGTGAGTCTTTGTATCTTTCTAAAATAGAGCCCAAGCAAGTTGGAGGATGCACTCAAGGATGAGTTCTGGATTCGGGCAATACAAGAGGAGCTGGACCAGTTCGCCAAAAATGATGTTTGGGATTTGGTGCCACGACCAGAAAATTCCCATGTGACGGGAACAAAGTGGATATTCAAGAACAAGACTGATGAGGCTGGGAACATTGTGAGGAACAAAGCACGACTTGTTGCACAAGGGTATACGCAAATTGAAGGAATTGATTTTGATGAAACTTTCGCCCCTGTTGCTCGCATTGAGTCGGTAAGGCTTTTGCTTTCTGTTGCATGTTATATGAAGATTTCATTGCATCAAATGGACATTAAGAGTGCTTTTTTAAATGGAGTCTTAAGTGAAGAAGTGTATGTTGAGCAGCCTAAAGGATTTGTGAATCCTCAAAAACCAAATTTTGTTTTAAAACTGAAAAAGGCTCTTTATGGTTTAAAACAAGCTCAAAGAGCTTGGTATGAAAGGCTAACTCAATATTTGACTTATTTGAACTTTATACGAGGGGAAGTTGATAAAACTTTATTCCTTCTTAAATCCAATAAGCACATCTTAATCGTCCAAATTTATGTGGATGATATTATTTTTGGATCCACTAACGAGGAGATGGTCAAGGAATTTGTTACTCGGATGTACGATACATTCGAGATGAGCATGGAAGGTAACCTCTCATACTTTCTTGGTTTTCAAATAAAATAGCTTGATGACGGTATTTTTCTTTCCCAGACTAAATATGCAAAGAACTTGGACAAAAATTTTGGGTTAGAGGGTGAAACTGTCAAGAAAACGCCGCTGGGCAAAACTGTGAAGCTGTCTAGAGATGATGTTGGTAAGGGTGTTGATAACACCATGTATATAAGTATGATAGGGAGTTTGTTGTATTTGACAGCAAGTAGACCAGATATTATGTATAGTGTGTGCTTATGTGCTAGATATCAATCTAATCCAAAAGAGTCTCACTTGAAAGCTATTAAAAGAATAATTAGATACATTGCTGGTACAACTGAACTAGGTGTGTGGTACACAAAAGATACTGGTACTGAACTTATAGGATACACTGATTCGGATTGGGCTGGAGATGTGGTAGATAGGAAGAGTACTACTGGGGGATGTTTTTTTTTTGGGTAATAACAAAATTTCTTGGTACAGCAAAAAGCAAAATTGTATTTCTCTTTCTACAGCTGAAGCCGAGTACATTGCAGCTGGAAGTGCGTGCACACAATTACTGTGGATGAACTAAATGATTGAGGACTACGGTCTGCACAGTAGTATCTTAACGGTGTTGTGTGACAATTCCAGTGCCATTGACATCTCCAAAAATCCAGTCCAGCATTCTCGAATAAAACACATTGATATAAGGTACCATTTCATTCGAGACTTAGTTGAGAGGAAGATTGTTAGCCTTGAACATATTGGAACTGACAATCAGCTAGATGACATCTTCACTAAGGCATTAGATTACGAGACCTTCTCTCATTTGAGAAGAGATTTCGGTATGTGCATTGTCTAACCAATGTTGGTTTGCGATGTTGTGACACCCATTATCAACATCAAGTCACAACATCTGTATATGTTTGCATGCATTTTTACCTTTCTTTTCATACATTATACTAATGCATTGAAGTTGATTGAAAGTGCAATAAGGTCCTCTATTGTAATAAAAGTAATGACAAAAAGAACCAACCTCTTCAAAAGTAGGTGATTGTGGGACTTGCCCGCAGAAACTGGTTTTCTCCCAGGTCCAAAAATAAGAGGCGTTTAACAGCGATTGCTGAAGTTTAAAAGATTTAAATCCCGTCAAGGATGAAGAAAATCTGGACTCAAATTGCTCCAATCTTCAAAAATCTCCTTCTTGAGAGATTTTGACGTAGTCATTAACTTGGGTTAAGGGGTAAGTTTCCATTGACTTCACTTAGGGCAATGTTGGTTTATAATGTTGTTAGTAATGAAAAGCAACATTGGATCAAAACACTGAAATCATAATATGTTCTGTTTTAACCTTTTAGGTCATGATTTTTAGGCATTCCCTAGGACATTCATACTTTATGAAGATGCCATCTTGCTATGCGTTTTGTTTCTTGTGTTTTTATCTTGAAATCTCTTAATTTTGCTTTGTTTGAACTAACCAAGTGTTTCAGTGGGATTAAAAACGGACGGCTGGACAGGTAATAACGAGGTGAATTTGGTGAGTGAAAATTAACATTGCACATAATAGTTACAACTGTGCTGATGGTTCATTAAAATTCACCTTTGTATTTCGGCCAAGTTTGAAGCTCGGGTTGTGCAATTTTACTTTTTAGGAAGGGGAGTATTTTATTTTAAACATAATGGGCTTGTTAGTGTGTTAGTGTTGCCTAAATTGAAGGGGAGTGGTATTTTTATAAAAAGGAAATAAAAAATTATGTTTTAATCCTAAAAACAGCCAGTACAAATATTTTAGGCATTTTCCTTTAATTTTACCTTCTCTCTCTTTGTGTGCAACGATCACTTTTTGGAGGATAAAAAGCTGACTTCCTTTTTACCATTTGCTCACAATTGCAAAACCCCTTTCGAATTAAAACTCTGCAGATTCCTAACTCTCTCAAATTCTCTCGATTTTCCTGTTGGTTGTGTATCTGTGTGATTTTGCAGAATGTCCAGTTCGCCGCCGCCGTCCTCCTCTGTCCCAGAACTGCCTGAAGAAGTTCGTCTCTCCGGAGAACAGGTCCCGTTGCCGTATCCGAAGTTTGGTGGCCTTGATATTCACGAGGAAATCGGTGGTGGTAGTTCTTCAAACCCACCACTATCAACATCGCCACCACCTTCGCCGTCGCCCGTTTCTCGTATTGCCGTACCTGTTCCATCACCGGTCGATGCCACGCCAGTAGCTCAAGTGTTCCCAGGACAGCCCGGGAACGAAATTGATGTGGAAAATCCTCCAGATTTGGCGTTTGTGGCTGAAACCTTTGGCCGTCTGGGGAACCTAACCTTGAAGCGGTCTAGGCGCTTGCGCAACATACCTCCCAACATTGTGCCGCCCGCGGTCCCAAAGAGCAAGGCAGGGACGCTTCGCCACGTGCCTATCGAACACATGAACCTCCAGGAGGATGTGATTGTGGAGTCCAACGCAGATGATGAAGACTTTGTGCCTGCTGCTCCGGTCAAGGGGTCTGTGACGCCGCCGTCTTCTCCCCAGAGTTTACCGGCGAAGAAGTTTACTCGCCGAAAACAGCTTGTGCACAAAGCCGACAGGAGATCAAGTCAGCCATCAGTCAAGGTTTCTCCTAAGTCCTATGCAACTGAGTATTCCTCCCCTCCATATACTGTGCTGGATTTTATCACCGGCGAAGTTACCAGTTTCGCTATGCCGACTGCCGCTGATCCCCCGTCGTCTTCTGTTCGTGCTGCTACACCTGAGTATGATACAGGTCTATTTGAGTATTCCCCTGATTCATCATTTGATGTGCCCCTGAAAGATATCCTTACTGCTTGCAACAAGGATAGAAAGAAAAAGAAGGCTTCTGCAAGGGACAATGTTGCTAGCAATGTTGATACCTCCTTACCAACATTGCGTCGTTCCCCCGCTGTTTCATCCTCCAGTGCTGCATCTATTCCTCGTGCTTCTAATAGTCCTACGCCATCTTCGTCCGCTGCCTGCAATCACTCTCAGTCTTCTGAAGGCACTTCCACTCCGGTTCTTGAGCTTGAGGACATGGAACCTTTTTCTGAGAAGTTGCTTATTGCCGAGGCCGCGGAGTTGTTTGCCGCGCACCAAACCCGCAACATGATCGCCGAGCGTCGAGTGCCGGTTGAGTTCTTTGCAAAGCACAACCTCATTGCCTATCTCCAACATAAAGGTATGTATACCACCGTGTCAACTGCCATGCCTTTTGTGCGGGAAATTGTTGTCGAGTTTTATGCCAATCTTTTGCCTTCTGTAGTTGATCTGGAGTCGGTCAATTATGGAAAAGTGTTTGTGCGTGGCAAGGTTTTTTCGTTCACCCCGGCTTTGATTGATGAGTTTTTTGGCACTGAGCCTTACTGAGGTGACTCGTCTGTGGATGATATGAATGAAGTGGTTGTGTTTTTGTCTGGTGGTTTGGTTAGTTCTTGGTTTGAGCAGCTCCCTAGCACCTGCCTTTCGTCTCTTTACTCCATTCTGCATAAGGTTGCGGTATGCAATTGGGTCCCCTCTAAGAACACAACGTGTGTTACGAAGCCTCAGGCCCAGTTCTTGTTTAAGCTTAGGAAGGGGATTCAATTCAGTTTTGTCCAACATGTTTATGATATTATTACTAAGTTTTCCACATCTAGGTCTGCCGCCTCGTTGTGTTTTCCATCTTTGATTTTCAGATTGTTGGAGAGTCAAGGTTTGGAGCTTGGTCCTGATGATGTGCTCACGGGAGAGGCTGACTGGTTTGCTTTCCGTGGCCAGCATACTACTGGTTCCAGGGTTATTGATTTGCCTTGGCAGGCTCCTCTCCAGGATGATGTTGTTAGTGATGTTGGGAGGGACGATCCCAACATGGTCCGCGTTTCTGCGCAGCTCTTGCGTGCGCATGTTGCTTCCATTGATTTGCAGATTACTCAGCTACAGGCACCTCGTAGCTCTCTTTTGGAGGCCCTTTCCCTTTCTGGTCAAAAATAGGGAGATGAAGAAGGTGGAGATGCTGACACGGACATAGGGGGAGGAAATGACGTTAATGCTGAAAATGAGGACGATGAGGACGATGCTACTGCCGCTGATGCTGATGCTGATGCTGTTGCTGTTGCTGAGGAATTAATTCTTGGCAACAATTCCTATTTTGTTATTTGCCTTTCTTGTGCACAAAATAAGTTAGGAAACTAGATTTAGGAATATATTGTGTTTCCTAGTTTATGTTTAAGACTTTATTTGTTTCCTAGATTGAGTTTAGGATGTGTTTTAGGTATTTACCAAGTTTAGGAATTTATGTTTGTCTATTTAAGATAAGGGTTCCTAAAGCTTGGTCAGATTGATTTACGCACGGATTTTCTTGAGAGAAGACGACGCAAGAGACGAGACGCACAAGCAAGAAAAGAAGAACACCAAGAACTACTTGGAGCCATTGATCGAGATTAACAAGCTCTTCGRAGTTGCGTGACCAACGGAGAAGATCTTKCCATTCCGGCAACAAGTATTTAGTATCAAGTTTATTGATATTTAGTTTTCATATATTACTTTATATTTTTGTATTGAACGTGAAAAAGAAAGTAATATAGTTTTCGGGTTTGTACACCCAAGTTCACAAGTATTTTACTTGTGAACTGAATTTGTTATATCGTATTCTTATATTTTAATTCCACTGCATATTTTATTTTACTTTGGTCGATGTTGCTAACCAATGTTGTTAAATATTGACTAACAACATTGTAAAACTGAGAATTATTCTTAAAACCATAGACCTTCTAATTTAACAAAATACATTTGATTATACCGATTCTAACACGTTAATTTAAAATCTTAAAAATAGTCAAGCTAATGAGAATGATCTTTTCATTAATTTTGAGGTGGATAGCGAGTCTAGGTTGTGTAGGTTTTTTGGAGGGATGGGCGTATGTGGCAGGATTATGAGTTATTGGTGATTCATTGGTGCATGATACTACGTATCACACTAACACATACGATATTATTTGTGGCACATTTTCCAGGCATGAACTACCATGATAAGAATGTGATGTTCGGCTATGCGTTTTTAATAAATGAGAAAGAAAGTCATTTGAGTGGTTATTTGGTGCTCTTTTGAGATCCTTGGGTGGCAATTATTTGACTACGATTATGACCAACCAATCCGATGCAATGGTTGTTGCTATTCCCAAGATTTTTCCAATATCACGACATCAACTTTGCGTATGGCATATTGGAAAAAATTCAAAGAAAAACATCAAGTCATTGAGGAATCAGAAAGGCTTTATCGAATTGTTCAATTATTTGATTAATATGTGGAAATGGGGCTGAATTGCAGTTCTATTGGGACAAGTAAGTGAAGATTTTTCTTTTTTTGTTTTTTTTTTTATGATGAATATGGTGTTTTTGTGTGATAAAACATACGTGCTTTATGTGATGATATATGCCATTTCTATGTGATGTATATCACAGTATATATATTATGAACATGGTTTAGGACTTAGGGGTTAGGATTTTAGGCCAGAATCTTTTTTGATGATTTATGACAGATATATGTGATGATATATGACAAATGCAATGATATATAATAGTTTAGGGTTTAGGGTTTCAGCTGGGATTATGTGATTTTTTTCTATTATTTGTTTTACAGGATGTTTAAGGAATATTGATGTCAGAATAATTCTTTATTACTAAAACTTTATAATTTAAGAGAAAAAAGGTTCCTTGCATTCAACAATAATTTGTCTTTAGGTCACTACAGAAAAACAGATGATTGGTGATGGGCGGATCCGTCAGCAAACCCGTCAGCAATCAATTTACTGATGGGTTTGTTGACGGACTGTACCAATTAGTTATTTTGGCTTCAGTAAATTGATTGTTGATGAATTATCATACCCGTCAGTAAATGCTGACGACATGCTGACGGGTTAAGCCCATCAACAATCCCCTGTACATGAATTGATACCCGTCAGCATTTGCTGATGGGAGAGGCCTGTCAGCATTTTCAAATAATGCTGACAGGTTTTGTGTTAGCATTTGCTGACGGGTTGCCCGTCAGCAATTTCAAATAATGCTGATGGGTTCAACCCATCATCATTTTTAAATAAATATTTTTAAATTCATTTTTGTTTTATTTATTATTTTTACCTGTATTTATGTCACAGATCAATAAATCAAATACGAAAACTAATTTGCATTTATCAAAAAAATTAAAATTAAAAAAATATAATTATTTAACAAATATATCTTATAATGTATAAAGTTTAAATAAAATATCAAACATAAATATTCTTTGTTCCTAAAACTAGTATTATGCAGAATCATTTGGAGAATCAGCCGGAGAACCACCCGGAGGATCAAAGGCAACCGTCGACGTTGCGCTCTCATCGCTAGAGCCGATATTTTCTGGCCTAGCCCATGGCCCGACCCGATTTCAGCCGAGCTTGGGCCTTAGAATCCATGGCCCAAAAAAATCGGGCCATTTATGGCCTGGCCCGACTTTAGGGGTTAGCCCGAAGGGCGCGGGTTGGGCTGGCCCAGCACATTGCCAAATCTACTCATCGCTGCGGCGACTTCCTGCATCACCCACTCACGGAGAGTCGCCTCCAACTCAAGCCTCTCACGCACATGCTCTTTGTGTATCACGTGGAGCTGCTCCTAATGTGCCCGCTCACTCGTCTCGAGCTGACTCTCGACCTGACTCTTCAAAACATTCATTTGCGTCTGGAGCTCCGTGACATGGGTATCAGGAGTATAGGAGGTACCGCTTCTTGAAGTATTCAAAGCCAAAAGACCTCCTAAGCATCCCATGCCAAATCGATGACCCTTCTTCACCCCGACGGTCTCTAGATAGACCGCGTTCTCGTCAACATTAGTAGAGTCCTGTGATGAAGCACGTCTCTCCTCTAGACGTCTCTGATACTCTTCCTGCTTGATTGATGTATAAATTAAAGTTACGAGAATTAAAAACAAAAGATATATATATATATATATATATATATATATATATATATATATATATATATATATATATATATATATATATATATATATATATATATATATTTATAATAATTACATCTAAAAAAATACTTACAAAAATCTGCTGCGAAATAGGATCAGTGAAAGCGTCATCGGGTCTCTCGTGCATAGTAAAGAAAAGTTCAAATGCAGTGGGTTCCCTACCCAGATCCGTACACTATATAAAATATTTAAATTGTATTTTAATTATCACTAATTATAAATAATTTAATTACTTACAAGATAAATTTACAATATAATTAAACTTACTTACGAGTTGATGTGCATGACCAATTGCACTTCGAGACCCTCTTTTGTGCTTCCAGTACTAGGTCCACCGAGCTCGCTCATCCTATTCCTGCTCATCTGCTTCTTTTTCTGTGGCTTTTCGAACTCCATCACCCATCCCCTCCAAATGTCCTCGCCCACGCACGCGAGCACCCTTCCCTCCGTTCTCCACTTCGCCTTCCACTCGTGGAGACGGCTGCATCACGAGTGAGCCATAAAACTATAAAAGTTACGTTGTATGACCTCCTCAGAATATATGCTCGGGTCCCAATAACAACGCCTCTACAAAACAAAATAAAACAATTTGATTAATAAAATTATTATATATAAAAACTTTCGAAAATAATATAAGTTAATTACTAAAGACTCGGGCCACACAACTGACATGAGACTGAGGAATATGATCGTACTTCTACCCATCGGGGTGTACACGAGCCTCGTGGATCAACCGAAGAATCGTCAAAAACCCCGTCGATTGACTGCATAGTCTAGTAAAATATAGATTTTGTTAGAGCAATATATTAAAATAAAAATTTTATTAGCAATAAAAATTGAATTAAAGTTACTTACCTCGGGGGGATGACATAGACCTCGATCATACCACGACGTGATGGCATGAGGCTATTTTGTATGTAATTGTTGTGTTTTCCTCGTGCTTTTAATTAGGGTTTAGCCTCGTTCCTAGTAGTTTTGAGTCGTTTTCCATTAGGGTTTTCAGTCAATTTCTCATTTTTAGGATTAAAGCTTGGTATGTGCGTTTTTGATGATGATTCGTGGGTTCTGAATTCAAAATTCTTATTTTGTAGGAGGCACGAGGAATTATACTGGATCTAAGTTTCTGAGGATCGAGTCGAGGCCTTGAAGCTCAAAAATCCGTGCCGAAACGAGGAAATCCAGCCTGATCGACTGCCCAAATGACTGCCCAATCGACTGCCGGGGAAGAAAGCAGTCGATCGACTACTACCAAGAGAATCGACTGCACGCCTCAAAAACCGACTGCGAGGCAGTGCACTCCCCAAAATTAGCATGGTAGTCGATCGACACCCACCAGTCGATTGACAAGCAGTCGACCGACTGACCTTAGTCGACCGACAGGCAGTCGATCGACTGATCTACAGTCGATCGACCGAGAGTCCAGGAATTAGAGCATTTTGACGAGTTTGCCCCTACTAATAACTATATAAACCCCACAATTTGACTTGATAGAGTATCCACTCAACCCCCAACTCTTGCATGAGTATTGGGCTTAATTCTCTCTTCGATTCCTATATCTACTTTCTCTCTCTTAGGTTTTTGATTTAATCTTCAAGTTTTGCCTTGGGTCTGAAAGCCTAAGAAGAATCCAAATACTCCTTTGGATTGGCACTTTTGATTGTAATTCAAGCTATTGGGTCTTCATCTTTTATTATAGTAAGCTTTCCTTTTAATTTCAAGTTTGTTCTTCAATCTCATGTTTTGTTCTTCATTATATGCCTTTTATCTTACCTCCTTGATTACTTGTTAAAACTTATGATTTGGCTATGGATTCTAGATGAGTGACACATCTATATCGTAGATCGGGTAATAGATTGTTTAGGTTTTAAGTTGTTCTTGTGCTTTATTTGTAATTTAGTTTTCATGCATAGTATTGGCTTAAATCCCAGATCTATTGATTGATACTTGTTATTTCACGTAAAGTTTCAAAATTTGACGTTAATACTCATTGCTCTTGCTATTTGTGCTTTCAATTTTAGTAAATTTGCACTTTTCAAGTTTTTATGTACATGCAAGCTTAGTTGTACCTTGTGCATGCATGCTTGTACTTGGTGAAACAATGCTTCTTTTTGCTTATTTCCTTGATTTGCTTGCATTTTCGATTAAGGCATACGACCGAGGCATTCTACCAACATGCAATTTCAATTCCTAGGATAGTTTAGTTAGTTTAATTGCTTTATTTTCATTTTCCTTTATTTCCAAAGCTTGAAACATATAGAATCCTTCAATTAAATCGATCTCCAATAATACCAAGCCATGAACCTTTAATTTTCTAAAAACCACGAAAAACTACACTTCAAAATGGCGCCGTTGCGACACGGCTTTGTTAAGGACTTCGATTAATTGTCATTTCATTGTGGTTTTAGCTTTCCTTTTTATTTGACGGTTTCTATGAGTGTATGCAAGGTCGTCGTTCGCTCGGCCACGATTTAGTCCCTTATACTTCTAAACCCAAACGATTATGATGTCTTCGACATCCCTTGATTCTTGATTTTAATATGGCGAACGATCTTCCTAATACGGGCCCGTTTCTCGACCCTTACGGGAAATCTCCTCGGGCCGATCCTCAAAGTTCTAATTTAATCGAGCCCAGAGTTCATGAGGGGCCCGTTCCAAGTACGATAACCGGGCCTTCCAACCCCATTCCCCCTCCACCTCACGAGCGAACGCTTGGATTCCAAGGGAGTTGTGTTACCACTCATGGGCACGCCACGGGCCAACACCAAGGTATTGCTTCTTTCCCTAACTCATTTAAAGGAGGTTTTGTTCCCAACATGGGAGGGCATGGTGCAAACCATGTTGGGAATGGTGGTGGTTCGGTTGGAAAGGGACACTTGGGAGGGCAAGGTGCAAACCACATTGTCCCCGGTTCTCAAGGCTTTGGTCAACCCGGCATGGGAGGGCATGGTGCAAACCATGTCGGGTCTAATGTTCTCTCGGAAGCTCATGATTCCTTCAACAATTATGGAGCCCCGGATTACGTTCCGTATGGCTATGGCGCTCCTCACCGTTCTCCGAATGTACCAAATCCGATTCCCGGTCCGTATGGTACTCCACCCATGCATGCTTTTAATCCGACACCAAATGTGAATCCGAATAGTTATGGTGGTGGTCCCGGATATGATAACGATCGTGGGACTCAAGAGAAAGAACCCGATGAGTATGCTTTGTTTGGTGGTTTCGATCCTAATGCTCCACTTACTCCGCCCGTCCGTACTATGAAGGAGGTGATCCAAGCCTTCGTGGGGGCTTATATTTCATCTTGTATATATCTTCCCCCCGAGGTGATGGCTATTGATATCCGTTCGCTCGATTTTTCCCGCCTTCCCATTTTTCACGGGTTTGCAAAGGAGGATCCACTCCAATTCATCAAGCAATTTCTATGGCATGTCTCGAGTTTCCACCGCCCAAACATGATGAGTTTGGAGCATCTTCGACTCCGTTGTTTCTCGTATGCTCTTCAAGATAAGGCATTATCGTGGTTTATGGGTATTACTCCTAACTCGATTCGCACGTGGGACGAACTCGCGAAGGTTTTCCTCGATCATTACTACTCTATGGAAAAAATGCCGATGTGAGAGTTAAGATTATGTCGTTCAAGCAAATGAAAAATGAGCCATTTCACTCTGCTTGGTTTCGGTTCAAGGATCTTCTTGATAGTTGTCCGCGTCATCGTTTACCCAAGGAGATTTTAATTCAAACCTTCTATGAGGCATTGGACCCACAATTTCAATACACAGTGGACACGACGGTGGGGGGTAATATGACAATTCATCCTCCAAACATTCTTCTCCGTGTTTTCAACACTTTGGCCAAGAATTCTAAACAAAAATCTTCTCGTGCTTTATATTCAAGTGCCAATGAGTTCAAAAGCTTGAATGAGCCTCTTTCCCCAAGAGAGCTTGAGATGGAAAAAGAGTTGGCCGCTATGAAAGCTCAAATGGCTAAGATGTCCCCCCTGAGTATGGAACCGTCTTGTTTGTCTTGTGGTATGGTTGGGCATGAAACGATTTATTGTCCGTCGAATCCTTCAAATTACGGTGCCTCAATCAGAGGATGCTTGTGGGATTTAAGGTTACCAACCGGGTCATGGTGTTGCTAGACCACCCTTTGCTCGGACATCAAATCAAAATCCCCCGTACCACCCGAGCAACCGCACGCATCCGGGATTTGGACATTCGAACCCTTATATGGGCCCTTCTCGACCAACTCCCCCAACGAGTGCTCCACCACCGACCACCGATCTGAATCTTACCATGATCATGCAACAATTACAATCCATGTCTACGTCATTTGAGGCTCGGTTTACCGCTTTTGAGGCTCGGCTCACCGCTCTTGAGGCCACGACGAATGGATTAAACACGAAGTTTGGACAATTGGTTACCGATGTTAATATGCTTAAGCAAGCCAATGAAAAGGGGAAGTTACCGAGCCAACCATCACACGCCTATGCGATCACATCTCTTAGGAGTGGCCGGGTCATTGATAACAATGTGGATCCATCATCCGAGGGTGAGGAGGTTGTTACTCCACCTTGTGTCGCTACTCCCGATTCTTCCCCGTGGTTCCCGTCCCGACAAAGGATACCCTCGATGGCTTACACAAATCCTCGAACGCCTATAGGCCACCAATTCCAAAGGCTTCCCCGCCTCATCCGTCGAGGCTCCACAACACCAAGAAGTACGATCAATTCCAAAATCTCTACAATACTTTTTCCAATGTAAACATCACTCTCCCGTTGTTGGATGCCATCCGTGATATGCCCGCTTACTCTAAGTTCTTTAAGGAGCTCTCTTATAAGAAGCTCATGAGTGCTACGAATGAACGAGTGGTGCTATCTAAGGAGGCGAGTGTGGTGTGTGATCCTTCAGTTTTGGCCCTCAAGAAGATCGACCCCGGCTCCTTTTGTATTGATATCACGCTCGGAAATGGAAAGGTCACAACCGGTATGCTTGATTCCGGGGCGGGGATAAATTTGATGCCATCTTTGATCTATGAGCAACTGGAGCTAGCACCCTTTCAAGAAACACGTATTTGCTTACAATTGGCCGATCGGTCAATTCGATATCCGAAGGGCGTTGTTAAAGATGTGCTCGTCAAGGTTGGAGGGCTTGTGGTCCCGGTCGAATTTGTTGTTCTTGACGTGGGTATGGTTTCGAATGATGGGGCCGAGCATACTATTTTACTTGGGCGTCCCTTTATGGCAACCACTCAATGCCTAATTGACGTTGGAAAGAAGAACCTCACCTTATCCATTCCGGGTGAGTCGGTTACCTTTTCTATGACCAACTTGCCATCGATTCCTTCAAGCATCTATCATGCGGATTGTCTCCTTGTTGACGAGATTCAAGATGTGGTTGAGCAATTTTTCTTGGCGGACAAGTATGGTGGGTTCATTGATTCGGAGAATGATGATAACGTTAGTTTTGAGGTTGTTGGTCCGTATGAGCTTGGCAACGACTTGTGTGTTGCGCGGGTCTATTTGAGCGTTCTTGCATAAATGTCGTTGAGGGAAACGACACATTTTTGGAGGGGGAGGTGGAGCATGTTGATGAGAAACGAGTCTTTGAGCCGATTGAAAAGATTGACGAGTACTTCGCTGGAATAGTTGACTTATTCGAGCTAACTCCCGATGAGGGAGGCACAAGCCTGAGCTAAAGTCTCTCCCATCTCACCTCAAATAAGTCTTTTTAGAGGAGAAGGAAAGAAAGCCGGTGATTATCTTTGCCAATTTAAATGAAGAGGAAGAAGAGAGGCTGATCAAGGTGCTTAAGGCTCACAAAGGTGCTATCGGGTGGAGCCTCGGTGATATAAAAGGAATTAGCCCTTCGACGTGCATGCATCGAATCGTCTTGGAGGATGATGCCAAACCCTCTCGAGAATTCCAAAGGCGATTGAACCCGAACCTTAAAGAGATCGTGAAGGACGAGATACTAAAATTATTGAAGGAGGGCTTGATCTTTGCTATAGCCGAGAGTGAGTGGGTGAGTCCCGTGCACATGGTTCCTAAAAAGAGCGGCATTACCGTTATGGAGAACGAAAGGGGTGAGTTATTAGCTACACGGGCAACGACGGGGTGGAGGATGTGCATCGATTTTAGAAAGTTTAATGCGGCTACAAAGAAGGATCATTTTCCTCTACCTTTCATTGATCAAATGTTGGACAAACTAGCCGGACACCACTCGTATTGCTTCCTAGACGGATTTTCGGGCTATTATCAAATTGCCATCGCGCCCGAAGACCAAGCGAAACCGACGTTCACATGCCCGTTTGGGATTCTTGCTTTCCGACGGATGCCGTTTGGGCTATGTAATGTCCCGGAGATATTCCAAAGATGCATGCTATCAATATTTTCCGACATGATCGACAAATATCTTGAAGTCTTCATGGATGACTTTTCCATATACGGGGACTCGTTTGAAGAATGCTTGAAAAATCTTGAGGAATTGCTAGCCCATTGTGAAGAGACAAGCTTAACCTTGAGTTGGGAGAAGAGCCACTTCATGGTTCAAAGTGGGCTAGTACTCGGGCATGTGATTTCAGAGAAGGGGATTGAGGTGGACAAAGCCAAAGTGGAAGTGACCAAAAAGTTACCCCCTCCCCTCAATGTGAAAGATGTAAGGAGTTTTCTCGGGCATGCCGGTTTCTATCGACGGTTTATTAAAGATTTTTCGAAAATTGCCCGCCCCTTGTGTCAGTTGTTGAGTAATGAAGTCCCTTTTGAATTTAACAAAGCTTGTGAGGATGCTTTCTTGGAAATAAAGAAGAGCCTCGTGTCCGCCCCTATCGTCGTAGCTCCCGATTGGAGCTTGCCTTTCGAAATTATGTGCGACGCATCGAGTGAAGCGATGGGGGCCGTCCTTGGACAATGAGTTGACAAGCTATTGAGGGTGGTGTATTATGCAAGCTTGATGCTCAACGATGCACAAAAGAACTATACGACGACCGAGAGAGAGCTATTGGCCGTGATCTTTGCTCTAGAGAAGTTTTGGGCTTACATTGTTCGATCACGAGTCGTAGTGCATAGCAACCATGCCGCATTGCGATATTTGTTCTCTAAGCCTCAAGCAAAACCCTGTCTCATACGTTGGATCTTATTGCTTCAAGAATTTGATATTGAGATCAAGGATCACTAGGGGTGTGAGAATGCGGTAGCCGATCATCTCTCGAGGTTGGTCACGGAGGGAGGAGAAAGGGTAGCAATTGGTGAGGATTTGCCACACGAGAACTTGATGGAAGTACGCCAAGCGTCTTGGTTCGCCGACTATGCAAATTACTTGGCAAATGGCGAACTTCGGCCGGATATGGAGTGGAAAGAAAAGAAACGCTTCCTAGCTAAGTACCAGATCTTTTATTGGGATGATCCATTCATGTACAAAGTGGGGAAGTATGGGATGATAAGGATGTGTGTGCCCGAGGAGGAGATGCAAGAGCTTTTAACTTTTTGTCACGATCATCAAGCTGGAGGCCACTTCGGAGGGAGGAAGATGGCTTTCAAAATTTTAAGCTCGGGCTTCTATTGGCCGTCCCTCCATTATGATGCTCACGTCCACGTTCAAACATGTGATAGATGTCAACGGACGGGAAGCATCTCGAAGAGGAACGAGACGCCCTTAGTGGGAAATTTGGCGGTCGAGATTTTCGAGGTGTGGGGGATCGACTTCATGGGGCCATTCCCTAAGTCTATCGATGGGCATGAATACATTCTTGTGGGGGTGGACTACATTTCAAAATGGGTGGAGGCCATACCCACAACCAAGAATAATGCAGAGGTAGTTGTGAAGTTCGTGAAGGAGAATATATGTGCTCGTTTTGGCTTCCCTAAAGTCATAATAAGTGATGGTGGGAGCCATTTTTGTAACAAGATCTTCAAGAAACTTATGAAAATCTACGGGATCAAACACAAAATAGCGACGCCATATCATCCCCAAACTTCGGGGTAAGTCGAGACGAGCAATAAGCAAGTGAAGAGTGTGCTAGAGAAAATGGTGCAACCGAATTGGAAAGATTGGTCGAGGGAGTTGAGTGACATGTTGTGGGCCCTCCGGACGGCGTATAAAATGGTTTTAGGCACGAGCCCTTACTATTTGATATTTGGAAGATCTTGCCACTTGTCCGTGGAGATTGAACATAAGGCATTTTGGGCGATGAAAGCCGTTAATTTGGACTTGAAGGAGGCCGGCCTCGAGAGGATGTTGCAACTAGAGGAGTTGGACGAGCTTAGAGATACTCAATATAACAATGCTCGAATCTACAAGGAGAGGACGAAACGTATTCACGACAAGAGGCTAATCCCGAAGAAGCTTGAGGTTGGGATGCCCGTTTTACTCTACAATTCCCGCTTAGCCCTCCATTCCGGAAAATTGAAGTCCAAATGGACGGGTCCTTGCACCATCGAGTTTTTTATTCCGAGTGGAGCGGTCACGTTGATCGACCCCACAACTCAAGATCATTTCCAAGTAAACGAGCACTGAGTTAAACCCTATCATCATGGTTTACTCTTGCCGCCCGACGAGGAAAGTGGTAGCTTTGGTTGATCCTCCCGTCTCATCCTCTTCTTAATTACACAAAGAACCGTCAAGCTAAAAACGTTAAAAAAGCGCTACATGGGAGGCAACCCATGAGTTTTCTACCCTTTTCTTATCTTTCTTATTTTTATTTTTTTTTTATTTTTTTTCTTTTCATCTTTATTCTTGTTATTTTGAGCATATCCCCTTTTCTTTGTGTTAAGTAATGTTTTTGAGTTGGTGTAGGTGCAATCTTGGGAGTTTTGGAAAGAGGGAGATCAAAAATGTGATTTCAGCTACACTGTTGCAGTTGATCGATTGTATCAAGTCGATTCGACTGGTGAGCATTCGATCGACTGCCCAATCGACCGCGCCTCTCCTAATCGACTGAAAGGCAGTAGCTCAAGGATTCCAGGCTTTAGTCGATCGACTAACCGATAGTCAATCGATTTCCCCACTTGCGCAGCCCAATTGGAAGTTAATAAAACCGGTCGATCTTCACCCTTCCTCTCCCGTTCGACTGCAACACTAACACAAAAATAAGGGCGATAGAAACAAAAAAAAAAGAGAGAAAAATAAAAAATAAATAAATAATAATATAAAAAAAATGGAAAGAGAAGGAGAGAAGAGGGAAGTCGATCGACTAAGGTCTTTGAGCGGGAATTCTTCTTTTCCTTTCCTTCTTGAACACAACAATTTGGGGATTTTTGGCACTTCGTCCTTCTATTCTTAATCCGAGCAACTTCTTGAGGTAATTCACTAGAACCGACGTCTTGAATCATTGATTAGTTGATTGGTTGAGATTGGGGGTACTTGGGTTTTGAATTTCTTTCAAATTCCTTGTTTTGAACTTGTGCCTACCAAGTGCTCGAGAAAATGCCTCAATGAACGTTCTTGTTTGATGTCCCCTCATTTATCCATTTTTAGCATTCGTTTTTATTCTTGAAACTCTTAAAACACGAAACTCGTTCTTTTCACGTATTCCTAACCCCGTTTCCATGGCCAACTCTTCCGACGATGATACCCCTTATCCCAACCTTGCCGGCAACTACGTCGCCCCCTTTCCTATTTACTCCGAGCTCGAGGGGGAATTATTTGAAAACCTCTCCCAACGGAACTTCGCCGTTCCAAGTTATGTCACCCTCGAGCGCCTTGACGAGTGGGTGGCAAACGGGGACCATCAAGGGTTCGGGACACGGGTGCTCAACTTCATCGATGCGTTGGGCGCCTGGTATTTTGCATCTCTCCGAGCACCGGGCTACCGTGAGTTAATGCTCGAATTTTTCACCACTTATCGGGCCCGCGAGTGCTTGGAATTCACGGTTCATCTCGGAGGATGGGAGTATCGGATTACCCAAGAGCTGCTCCAAGCGGTCCTCGGGTTTAATTGTGAGGAATTGTGGGACGAGCGGCCAAGGGAGTTTGCCCCGACGTAATTTTGGGCATCGATCACGGGCGGGCAAGGCACCTCTCGATATCAAGCCTCGGCCATTACCAACTTGGCACTATTGGACGTGTTCAAGTTTTTCGCTCACGTCGTGATGGGTAAACACGAGAGCACCAACCTCACCCTTCACGAGGTCTACGTGCTTTGGTGCTTGGTTCACGGGTGTCGATTTCTGTTCTATCCGTCATCCGTGCCGGGATTCAGGAGATTATGAAGATGAGAGGTGGGAGTGTAGCCCGGGTCAGAATGGGGCCGATGATTACTTTGATAACCCATCATTTCGGGTTCGACCCGGAGGCGGCTCATATGACGAGGATCGAACCGATTGAGTTGGGGTGGAAATTTTCGAAAATCCTAAGGAACCCCCAACGGCCCTGCCGCCGTAGTCAAGAACGAGAGGAGGAGGACGAGTTGAATCGGCGGCACGATGAGGGAGTCGAGGCCGACGAAGCCCTGTTTTGCATGTAATTGTTGTGTTTTTCCTTGTGTCTTTAGTTAGAATTTAACGTCGTTTCTAGTAGTTTAGAGTTGTTTTTTCGGTAGGTTTTAGGTCTTTTTCTTGTTTATTATATTTTTGGCTTTAAGTGTACTAAGTGTGAGGTGTTTGTGCTATTTTTGGGTTTTTAAGTTTGAATTCTTGTTTTGTAGGTGGCTAAAAGGGATTATATTCGCTAGGTGGATGTCTCAGTTGTCGTAATGCAAGCATAACTCCAGAACCACTTGTACCATTTGCTTCCACTTTATACCATTGGAAATCTGAGAGAATTGTCTAAAACCTTTGTGTTTACAACAATTACAAATTCCGAGTTTAAGAATGGTAAAAATCAGCTTTAAGTGGAGACAGTTCGTCGTCGCCTCGTTTGTGGCAGGTTTTTGGTGCGGAGCCCATAATCTTCGGAGGAAAATTCCAAATGACACAATTCAAAAGCCATGTGATAGCCAAGATAAAGGGCTACATTTCTTATGAATACATCATCGGCTAAGTCTGATGTTTTGGCAGTCGATCGACTGGGTTTCGGTCGATCGATTGCCTGGCAGAGAGTTACGTTGCTCTCTGAAGGGCAGTCGATCGACTGCTTTGTCAGTCGATCGACTGAGACGCTGGGAGTTCGGCCATATTGAGCCATTTTGGACGTTTTTGCCCCTACAAACAAGTATATAAGACCACACCTTGCTCCTTTGAAGAAAGAACTCCCCTCCCAACCCTAACTTGGGTTTTGGGATCAAATTTCTCTCAAGCTCTTGAATAATTTTCTCTTTCTTAGGTTTTAGATTTAATTTCAAGCTCTTATGTAATTTCATTTCCTAGATTAGATTTAAGTTTCAAGCACCTCCTTGGGTTTGTAAGCCTAAGAAGAATCCAAGTACTCCCTTAGATTGTTAATTTTGATGCAATTACATTCAAGCTTTGTTTTATTTCTTAATTCAAGTAAGTTTCCTTTTAATTCCATGTTTTATGCTTTATTTCCATGCTTTGTTCTTCAATTTCATGCTTGTTTTTCATGTTATGCTTTTCCTCTTAGCTACTTGATTTCATGATGAAACATGTGAATTGACTATGGATTCTAATTGAGTGACACACCTAGGCTATAGATCGGGTCCTTGATCATCATGATTTTGAGTTTTTCCTATGCTTTATTTTGATTTTTATTTTTATGCTTTGTTTCATGCTTCAATCCTAGATCTAGGCTTTGTTTCTTGTTATTTTTCTTAAAGTTTTGAACTTTCTTGTCAACTTTCCTTTCGCTTTACATCCATGCTTTCAATTTTTGTTAATTTGCTTTATTGAGGATTTTATGCATAGTTGTACCTTATGCTTGCATGCTTGTACTTGGTGAAACAATGCTTGTTTTTACTTGTTTTCATTAATTGCTTACATTTTCATGTTAAGACATCCTACCAATTTGCACTTTCAATTCCTAGTGTAGTTTAGCTATTTTAATTGATTTATTTTCCTTTTCCTTTTTATTTTTCAAGCTTGAAACACATTGAAACCTTCAATCGAATCGAATTCCGATAATACCAAGCCATGAACCCGTTGATTTATTTCAACACCACGAAAACTCTTCTAACAAGCCTCGAACACCAGTTTGGGCATGCATTTTGACGTAAGCACGAGCTATGTGGCAATCCCACAATTCGGAGGCCCGAGCACCGGCCCGGGTCCCGACATGGGTTGGCACAAGTTCCAACGCCAAGTGTTTGAGCATTTTGATTGGCTCAACGCGGGGCAAAAAAGGGCCGACCGAGCATACCGCGCCCTCCATAGCCCCCGTTTGTTGATCGAGAGCCGTATGCGTCGAGATGAGGAGGAAGACGATGAGGAATATGATGAGAACGAGGAAGAAAGAGGAGGAAGAAGAAGCAACCGAGGAAGAAGAAGAGGACGAGGAAGCGAACCTCCAACCCCGACGTCGGAGGCGTCATTGACTTTCTTCTCCCTTTTGTATTTATTTGGTTGTTTTGTTTTCATAAGACTCGCACTTTATTTTGGTTTGTATTATTTTGATTCGATTATGTTCTTTTATTTCTCATCTATCTCTTGAAAAATCTAAAAATATTTAAAAATATAAAAAAGGAATTTAAAAAAAATTGTATTGTTTTGTCTTTTGGTTTTACTTTATCGTGGCTTTTGTACATATTTTATTGAGTTTTAATTTCGTGTGATTTTCTTGTATATATCTCGTTCCCGACTCCAACCTTGGGCGAATTGATGGTTTGGTAGCGTTCAGGAAGTCGGGTGATACTAACCATGCTCGGGTTTTACTTGGATTACTTGATTTTTAGGTGGACCCCACCGAGCTCGACTCAAACTCGCTCGGTTGAGGGATTTCTATTCATCCCCCTTTTACTTGATTCTCATTAAAATGCAACGAGGTTATTGCATGGTTTAAGTGTGGGGTGGGTAGGTAGTTAGGGTCCGGGTTTTATCGAGCATGTTTTGGTTGATCTTAACTCGAGCCTTGGCGAAGTGACGCTTACTATTTGCGCTATTATATGGTTGAGTCATTGTTGAGTCGTTGTTGTGTCGGTTTTGTGTCTTTATTACATTGTTGAATAACTCCACATACTTGGAAGTTTGAATAGTTTACTTGTCGAGTTTTTGCATGTTTTTGGCCTCTTGTGTGAAGTATTGAATTTTTGCGCTTCGTCCAAACCCGCCTATATATATATATATATATAATCAAAATTTTCTCGTGAAAAGATTGTAAAGCTCTAAAAGCTCTTTTAATTTCGCTCCCAAATTCGGTGCAAACTAGAGAGTAGCCTTGTGTGATTTATCGGCTTGCTTGCATTTTTACGGAAATTGCATTGAGGAGGTTTGACTTTGCTCGTACATGATTGAATTCGAAAGTGACCTCGAGGCACATATATCACCCTTGTTCCGGCCATGTTTATATATTTAAGCTACTTTAAAAATCCCAAACGAGTCCCCTTGAGCCTATATCCCATTTCTTGTTAGCCGAGCTCGATTTTAGCTCTTGTATCTTCGTAAGTCGTGAAGTGGGAGAGTTTGACGAGAGATGTGTGGGAAATATTTTGTGGGTGTGTGGGTTTTGAGTTGATTATACAAAAAAAAAAAGAAATAATAATCAAGAAAAGTGATAAAAGCGTGCGTTCAATGTCAAAGCCTAATTTAAAGGCTAAGTTTAGCAAAAAGAAGCAAATTCAAAAGATTCTAAGTGTTGTGAAATAAAAAGTCGGAAAAGCGTGTGAGAATAAGAAAGGGTTTCGAATACGGATTTGGTGAATTGGAAAGGGTGAAGCGATCATAAGCTTCGGGTTTTATAAGTTAGGATTTTTGTGTGTTATTGATCACGTTTGATCGTGTGTTAGCCACTATATCCAAATGTTCCATACCTTACCAAAGAGCCAAAATTACAACCCAATAAAGACCTCTTTTGATTCTTATTTGGTCATGTACTACGAGCAATTTTGAGCTTTCAATTTTTAAAATCTTAACAAGGTGCATGCATTGTCCGACTTGAGCGTATACACGTCCCATATCAAACACTTGAGCGGATTGAGCGAACACTC
Organism: Phtheirospermum japonicum; assembly: GCA_014905375.1. NCBI lineage: Eukaryota > Viridiplantae > Streptophyta > Magnoliopsida > Lamiales > Orobanchaceae > Phtheirospermum > Phtheirospermum japonicum. The sequence continues at coordinate 318,986 of BMAC01000032.1, read as the reverse complement.
TAAATATCCTTTAGAAAGGAAGTCATCGGTTTGGCTTGCATTTGAGAAAGAGTAATACGAGCAATGTTTGGTGATAGCGAGTTTATGTTGATACTTCCATCATAAAACTAAGGATAATCACAAAGATTCTTCTCTTTCCATAATGATCATTGCATGTGCACTCTCGATTCTTTTCGTTGTTCGAGGACGAACAAATCAATAAGTGTGGGGTAGTTGTTTTGCATGTAATTGTTGGGTTTTTCTCGTGCTTTTAATTAAGGTTTAGCGTCGTTCCTAGTAGTTCTGAGTCGTTTTCCATTAGGGTTTTTGGTCAATTTCTCATTTTTAGGATTAAAGTTTGGTATGCGCATTTTTGATGACGATTCGTGGGTTTTGAATTCAAAATTCTTATTTTGTAGGAGGCACGAGGAATTGGACTGGCTCTAAGTTACCGAGGATCGAGTCGAGGCCTTGAAGATCAAAAACCCGTGCCGAAACGAGGAAATCCAGCCTGATCGACTGCCCATACGACTGCCCAGTAAAGAAAGCAGTCGATCGACTGCTACCAAGAGAATCGACTGCACGCCTCAAAAATCGACTGTGAAGCAGTGCACTCCCCAAAATTGGCATGGTAGTCGATCGACACCCACCAGTCGATCGACAAGCAGTCGACCGACTGACCTTAGTCAATCGACAGGCAGTCGATCGACTGAGAGTCTGGGAATTAGAGCATTTTGACGAGTTTGCCCCTACTAATAACTATATAAACCCCACAACTCGACTTGATAGAGTATCCACTCAACCCCCAACTCTTGCATGAGTATTGGGCTTAATTCTCTCTTCAATTCCTAGATCTACTTTCTCTCTCTTAGGTTTTTGATTTAATCTTCAAGTTTTGCCTTGGGTTTGTAAGCCTAAGAAGAATCTAAATACTCTTTTGGATTACTTTTGATTGTAATTCAAGCTATTGGATCTTCATCTTTTATTATAATAAGCTGTCCTTTTTAATTTCAAGTTTGTTTTTCAATCTCATGTTTTGTTCTTCATTATATGCTTTTTGTCTTACCTCCTTGATTACTTGTTGAAACTTATGATTTGGCTATGGATTCTAGATGAGTGACACATCTAGATCGTAGATCGGGTAATAGATTGTTTAGGTTTTAAGTTGTTCTTGTGCTTTATTTGTAATTTAGTTTTCATGCATAGTTTTGGCTTAAATCTTAGATCTATTGCTTGATACTTGTTATTTCACGTAAAGTCTTGAACTTTGACGTTAATTTTCATTGCTCTTGCTATTTGTGCTTTCAATTTTAGTAAATTTGCACTTTTCAAGTTTATATGTACATGCAAGCTTAGTTGTACCTTGTGCATGCATGCTTGTACTTGGTGAAACAATGCTTGTTTTTGCTTATTTCCTTGATTTGCTTGCATTTTCGATTAAGGCATACGACCGAGGCATTCTACCAACATGAAATTTCAATTCCTAGGATAGTTTAGTTAGTTTAATTGCTTTATTTTCATTTTCCTTTTTTTTCCAAAGCTTGAAACACATAGATTCCTTCAATTAAATCGATTTCCAATAATACCAAGCCATGGACCTTTAATTTTCTAAAAACCATGAAAAACTACACTTCAAAGGCCTCTCGATGTATTACCATCGGACGAGGTGGATGGAGCGGTCGACGAAGTCCCTGCTAATAAGTCTATTATATCATCGTCTTTATCCTCTGAGTGATGATGAGACGATGATGATGAACCAAGAGAAGTATGGCCCGAAGATGGGCCTAGAGAAGAATGTCCACGACCTCTACCTCCCATCTAAAAGAATATTAAAACTTAAGTACAATTGAACCGAGATAAATGAACTAATATAATTTCAAATTATATATGTATGTATCAGTTTTATAATTAACCTGAATTGACACTTTCACTATCTAGGTTATCATCAAAATCATCTTCGTCCGTATCTTCATCATCGGTTAGAAACTCATCTTCTGTCTCCTTCTCTGCCTCATCGACAAGTTCATCCGACTCATTAATAATGAGGTCGACGTGTAATTAGAAATCTTCATCCTCCAATTGTATTTAATTGTGCATTTCTATCTGCTCCTCTTGAAATGATTGATTAGGCATCATAAGCTCGATAAAATCTATTGCCGATCTCGCTTTAATTTTGCATGTTGCCAACTAATCTAACTTATCTCGTTTCAAACTCAGATACGGGCAGTAGTAAACTTGAACAGCTTGAGCACATATAATACTAAAATTTTTATTATCTCCATCAGTCATGGTTTTGTCAACTACCTAATCACAAGGTGTGCCAATATGTTTTCTTTGGAAATGATATATTTAGAGGGCACATTTGGGTTGCAGGAAAAAATTGATACCCTCGTAGAAGTTGGCATTAACAAGAGTAGAAAGTACAAACAGCTCATAGCGATTGAATCTACGCTTATGATCGACATCGAACAGATTATACTGAGGATGAACCTTTGTGCCTGCAGGAGTTAGATCAAGCCACTCAAAATTGAACATGAGTGTTCTCTACGAGACGACCATAAATATCATACTCATCATCCCCATAGTTTGTTCCTTTACAGACGTCTGTGCTCGAAGCTGATCTATTTTACCCGTATGCAACCGTGTGAAATCTGTATCCATTTATCATGCAATCATGATATTGAACCAAACTTTGGTGCACCCCAATTAAATATATCTTGAATTAAAAATATGCAGGCTTGCTCACAAGAGTACGAGGGCGCTTGTAGGGTGGAAAATTGACTCGAGTCGTCTCTCAAGGATAATAAATTATCGGATCTCAGATAATTGTTCAAAAACAAGTAACCAAAGTATTTTTTTGGGGGGTTTTGTTTGGTTTTTGATTAATAACTACAAATTTAAATTGCAAGACTTGAACTTAAAAACTAATTTAATTATCCTAAATTATCAACTAAGAATTTGAAAGCAATTATTTAACCAATTTAAAACCTAAATTAAATTAACTAGTTAATTATCTAAGAAATAACTATAATAAAATTCAAACTAATTAAGAACTCAATAATAAATCTAAAATGCAGCGGCATAAAAATCATGAAACGAACTTAATTAATCCTAATAAATCTACGATCATGCATGAAATAATAAACTACGAAGCTAACGAGACCTTGAACCATGAAAACGAAGCAATAAAACGTAAACTAGATCAAATGGGCATAATCAACCAACTCAAGTCTTAAACATCCAAGCATATAATATGAAAACTGAATTAAAATAGAGAATAAATAACGTATAAGGTCCAACGATTTCAAAATCTGAAAGCAACTTCAAGAATAATAATTTAAAACTTATTATCTAAGCTTAAAAACTAAGGTTTAATCTAAGAAAAAAAGTAAAAGGGATAGAAAACTTATTAAGCTACTGGAAAGCAGTAAGAACTTCGGCTAATCCGAAGAGAAACGCTGCAAATCGGATCAGAAACGGTCGAACGGCGTCGAACGGTCTCCGGAACTCGTCTTCGTCGAAATATCGATCTCCTCTTCGATCCTCGCGTTTTGGTGTTTAAATCCGAATCTAAACCCTAGGATTATGTTTTTGGTAAGTTTTTAGGCTCAAGTACACGCCTGGAACTCGGATTAATGGGTGGTTTATATAGAAATCGCGTATCTTGGGCCGCAAGTTACATAGGTCGGTTACTGGGCCCGTTAACGGTAGCACTTTACGGTAAGGAGCTACCGTAAGCAGCTACCGTAAACGTCTCTGTTGCCTCCTTACGGTGATGTTTACGGTAAGGTTTACGGTAAGGGTTACGGTTAACTATTACCGTTAGCCTACAAAAACTCGCTACTTCTTCGCCGGAATGCTCGATTCTTGTCTCTTAATCATCAACCTTCATCTCTTACGTGCTGAGCCCTTCCAGTTACTTAGCTGTATGGCGAAAAACAGAGATAATTCACCTTTATGCATCAATTAAGATCAAAATGTGGTAAAATAAGCTGGAAGTACAAATATACGAATTTAAGCTCAAACTACCCAACTTATACCAAAAACAATAAGAAGAATAAACTAAAATACTACTAAAAATTAAGACAAATCCGTGCTAATCAACTACCACACGCTTTATCGGTTTGTTCGTCCTCGAACAAACAATAGTTTCAAAGTATAACAAGAATGAAAAGCAGTTCAAGCAATGAGTCGTGCGTTGCTACATACATAATTTCGAAAATATAGATACATGTCACGCAACTTCAAACACTCCACCCTTATTACATTGTCGCTCCAAAATCAAATTCATGCATCCTCTCAAAACGGAAATATATATGTGGGTGTTCACTCAAAAGCACTCAAGCATTGCTGCATAGGAAGTGTATACACTCAAATCATACAAATACAAGCACAATAAGTAAGCACAGAAAATCAATCTCTTTTCAATCGTAAATTAAGTGTGTTGTCGAACTAAGAATCGGAAAAGGTCTTTTCGGGTTCTAATGTAAGACTCTTTGGACGGGTATGGAATATATAAGTCATGTGTCTAACTCACGATCTAACATGATCAATAACTCACCAAACTATTCTAATCACGAAGCAATGTGCTTCTCCTCATTCAAAAATAAAAATACCTCACTAAACACTCATAACGTAGCCTTTAAATTGGGCTATTTCTCAACTCGATACTCTAAAACCGACTTGTAGCGCGAACCACTTAAATAATATAGAAGCTCATAATATGCTTCTTCTTACAACACAACTCTTTACCTTTTAAACATTAGGCTTCACAAGAAAATAAATAATAAACACAAGCCTTTATTAGCGTAGGAAATGATTTAACACGATTCACCAAGATTCACCATCCTTCTTTTTTTATTTTATCCCCCCTTTTTTTTCTTTATGGGGTCCTTTTTGTTTTTCTTTTTTTTCTTCTTCTTTCGGATGGTGGTCCTTAATTACATAAACTCATAAATGCCTAATTAAATTTCCAAAACTCTAATAACCAATAAAAATGACAAACTCCTAACCCACGCTTTTAATGGGTCATAGGAATTGACTAAAAACACTCATGGCTAATGGAAATAGATTATTTGGCTATGATTGGCTCATTTGGAATTTATAGTGGCTAAAATATATGGATATAGCCGGAAATAAGATTTTTCATGTGCCTTAACCTCATTTTCAAAGTCAACTACACAGCGGTTTCAAAGAGATATCAAGACTGAAACTTATTCAAGCACATGCGAAGATAATAATTCACTCAGGCTACTCACAGGCTTTTTGCATGAAAAAGTCTTGAATTGACGTTGCTTTTAAGGTTTTGCGAAATCAATTGCGTACAAGTACGTACCATTTTACAATATATAAATAATAATTTTGAAAGATTTTATGCACTTATACACGCTCAAAGACAAGAACATCAAATCATACTTAGTTAACTTCGACAGGCAAGCCATACAAACACAATATCGCGTAGAAATAGTAATCAATCACGGTAAAGATTTTTAAATTTTTGCACAATTTTTCAAATATAAACCATAACTCATAAAGAAAAACAATTCAAACAAGGAAAGGGGTAAGAAAATGTCCCTGAAAAATTGATATTTGAGTTCCTCCAAAAGGCTCGCGCAATAATTCTTCGCTTTGAACTCGTGATGGGAGAATGCCTTGAATAAATACCTAGAAAAACAAGTAAATAGCAAAAATAAATAACTAATAAAACTGGAAATTGTTTTTTATATATTTTTAACTTTTTTGGGTTTTTTTTTATTGTAGCCGCTAACGGTAGCATCTAGCGGTAGCAGCTACCGTTAGTATAACCGTTAGAGTCCTACAATGATGGCTGCAGTGGTTGATTCTCTTGCCGTTACGCCTGAGTAGATGAGCCAACGGTAATGCCTAGCGGTAAGGAGTTACCGCTAAGGCTACCGTTAAGTCCCCAGAATCTGCGGAATTTTTTGATTTTCTGCACATCAAAAAGCACATCAACGCACCACAGCAAATAACTCATACATAGATAAAAATAAGCAGAAAAAGAAAATAAAGAAAAGTAATACGAAGGAAAAAGAAAATAAATCAAATAATTGGGTTGCCTCCCAAGAAGCGCTTGTTTAACGTCGAAAGCTTGACGCCTTCTACGAACGATGCTATCCCGGATCTAATAAAAGGTGACGATCGTGCCTAGCCTTAGTATTCTCCAACAGTAAGCATATGCAATGTATTTCTCCAAGGCGCGCATGGTAAACAAATCGTAGAACAAAAATATTAACTCGCTTCGGGGGTCTAAAAAGTGAAAAATCTATCACCATGAACATATCAACAGCTAATTCGGGCATATGGTGATCCGCAATCTTTGGGAATATGAGGAAATCTGTCGAACATAAGAATTCATCAACTGTAACGCCCCGATTTAGGTTTACATTTTAAATAATTCAAGAAATCTTGGCATCACAAATAAATGTCGAGTTTCATAACAATAACATTATAAAAATTCATAATTTCAAAATGATCAAGTTTACGCAGCGGAATATTTAAAACAATAAAAACAAATTGCTATCAGTGGAAAACGATAGCTAAAGTACTCTAGTTCCACATTCTTTCAAGAACATACAAAAACAAAATGGATAACGAGTATCCCTATTCCNATATATATATATATATATATATATATATATATATATATATATATATATATATATATATATATATATGTGGGTGTTCACTTCAAAAGCACTCAGGCATTGCTGCATGGGACGTGTTTACACTCAATTCATTCATATACATGCACAATAAATAAGAACGGAAAAATCAATCTTTTCTCAATCGCAAATTAAGTGTGTTGTAAAACTAAGAATAGGAAAAGATCTTTTTGGGCTGTAATGTAAGGCTCTTTGGACGAGTATGGAATATATAAGTCGTGTGGCTAACTCACGATCTAACGTGTTCAATAACTCACCAACCTATTCTAATCACAAAGCAAAATGCTTCACCTTGTTCGAAAATAAAAACCTCACTAAACACTCATAACGTAGCCTTTAAACATAGGCTATTTCTCAACTCGTAACTCTACTACCGACTTGTTGCTCAAACCACTAAAATGAAATTGAAGCTCATAATACACTTCTTCTTTTCAACACAACTCTTGCCTTTTAAACATTTGGCTTCATAAAATGAACAATAAAACTCAAGCCCTTAGAAAGTGCGTAGGCAATGACTAAACACGAAACGTCAAAACTCACCATCCTTTTTTTTTTCTCTTTTTTTATTTTATCCCCCTTTTATTCTTTTTATGGTTTTTATTTCTTTTTTTTAAGGATGGTGATCCTTTATTACAGAAATTTCATAAACTCCTAATAAAACCTCCAAAACACTAATAACCAATAAAAAAAAATAATGAACTCCTACCCCACGATTTTAATGGGTTAGTGGGGGTCGACTCAATAAAATCACTCAAGGCTATAGGCATGTATAATTTGGCTATGATTGGCTCATTCGGAATTTGTAGTGGCTAAAATATATGGATATGGCCGGAAATAGGGTTTTTTCTGTTCCTTAACCTCATTTTCAAAGTCAACTACACGGCGGTTTGAAAGAGATATCAAATCAGAAACTCATTCAAGTACATGCAAAGATGATAATCACTCAGGCTACTCACATGACTTTTTGCATGAAATTTTTTGAATTGACGCTGCTTTTAAGGTTTTTCGAAACCAATTGCGTCCAAGTACCATTTTAAAATATATAAATAATAATGTTGAATATTTTATGCACTTATACATGCTCAAAACACAAGAACCTCAAATCATACTTAATTAACCTTGACAGGCAAGCCATACAAACACAATATCGCGCAGAAATAGTAACCAAACACGTAAAAATTTCAAAATTTTGCACAATTTTCAAATATAAATCATACTCAACCAACCCCCTCCCTAAAAACTTGGCAATCTCCTGATTGTCATAAATATAAAAGAAAATAAGAGCAAGGGAGATAAGAAAACATACTGAAAATTCGATAGTCGAGTCTCTCCAAAAATGCTTGTGCAGTTATCCTTCGTCTTAGACCGCGTGATTGGATTGTCTTGAATAAACCTATAGAAACAAACAAAAAACAAACCACGATTGTGATCAATTGCTACGCGCAAGTTCCCGGTGGCACGTCTTTTGGGATTTGAAATGGCCGGATTGCGGCTCAACATCATAAATGGCTGGTTTGCAGCACATCAAAATGTTGCCGAACTGCTGCTAACTTTGGTCGGATTGCGACCTCGATCGACGAAAATGAAATTCGTAAAAATTAAACGGCAGACGCTACTAGCGGTAGCATGTAGCGGTAGGTTGCCTAGCGGTAAGCTCATCGTTATCCCTGGTTGCTGTGGCTAGAGGTAGGTTCAGCAGTTGATCGTCATCGTTAACGCTTTGAGTGGAACTAGCGGTAAGGCCTTGCGGTAGCGAGTTACCGCTATATAACCTTTAGTTGTCCAGAATAAGCGATTTTATTGTATTTTCTGCACATCAACACACACATAAACGTACAACGGCAATTGACACAATATAAAAATAACAGAAATAAAATAAAATAAAATAAAGAAAGAAAATGAAAACTAAATATCGCTTGGGTTGCCTCCCAAGAAGCTCTTGTTTAACGTCGAAAGCTCGACGCAAGTTGCTTGATCAATTTCTAGCTCGTGGTGGGTCCACGAACTCCTTCTTGCTTATGTCTCGACTCTTCGTATATTTCTTGAAATAAGGCCTAAGTCGATGCTTGTGGACTTGGAATTTCGTCTTTGTACTCTCATCGTAAATAGTGGCTACACCATACTCATCCATCTCCTTTATTAAAAATGGTCCACTCCACGCGACTTCAAAATTGGTTGGATCAAACTTACCATCGGAATTATATAGCACTAGTTGGCCAACCTTCAACCTCCCATCATTAAACTTCTTGCCAAAAACTTCGTTTGACTTCTTCTTCGTCCAATCCTTGCTATTAGCCTCGCCCTTTTCTTCGCACGTTTAAAATTATCGTAAGGGTAGCGGGAAACATTCTTTGGATTTCTACGTGGTGGCTTCATTTCCTTCTTGGATTCAAACTTTGAACGATCTCGTTGTGGCCTCAACTGCACCTTTGGCTTGTTTTTAAATGTGTCATTCTCTACGAGCATTCCATCATTAAATCCATCCAGAATATCACATAACTCAATTCCCAGCAAATCCATCAAATCCTCCCCGCTCAAGTGTTCCTTGCCATCCTCATTATCAAACTCTTCAATCGTGCTAATGCTCAGGAGTTCATTCGTGCAAGAATCTACTAAATTAACAGTAGAACAATCGTCCTTTGCAAATGGTGTAGGACTCTTGTGAATATCTTGAAGTGAAAACGTCACCGTTTCGCCTAATACGGACATAGTCACCCTCCCTTTGTTTACGTCGATCACCGTACACGTTGTAGACATGAATGGATGTCCTAACAAAATGGTGTGTTCTCGATTCTCGATTTGTACGTCACCAATGTCCATAATGACAAAATCGACCGACACTACTAGCTTGTCTACTTGTACTAAGACATCCTCCACAATCCCCAAAGGTAGCCTTATCGTTCTATCCTCCAATTGTAATCTCATCGTGGTCGGCTTCAGTGGTCCTAGGTCAAACTCCTTATAAATTGAGTGGGGCATCAAATTTATGCTAGCGCCAAGATCGAGCATCCCTCTTGCCGTTTGTCCATTCCCGAGGGAAATAGTTATGCAAAAGCTTCCAGGGTCTTTCTCCTTGGGCAGCAGTGGCTGTTTGAATATTGCACTAACTTTCTTGGTCAACGCCACGTAATGGTTGGATTCTAAGCGCCTTTCTCTCGATGCTAACTCCTTGAAAAACTTTACATAAGTGGGCATAGCCTTTAGAACATCTAATAAGGGAAGGTTAATGTTCACATTATTTAATAAATTATACAACTCCATAAATATCTTATTCTCTTTTACTGGATGAAGTCGACTTGGGAAGGGAATTATATCGTAACTAGTAAACTTTTTCGGGGAATCATTGAGGTCATTAGTTGCTGTAGAATTGTTCTTTCTTTTCAATGCTCCCGGAACATACGGATTTGTAGATTTATGCATATGGTCGGCTGTTTTGGTTGCATCTACTTGAGGTTGGGTCTCGACTTCTTTCTTGTCTTCCTCCTGTTCTAGCTCGATGCCGTTATCCACTACTTTTCCACTTCTCAACACATGAATAGCCAAGGCGTGTTCTGTTTGGCTTGGAAAAGTATTTTTCTCCTTCTTCAATGATGCCATGTCAGTTGCCAATTGTCCTACCATCATCTCCAATCTTCTTAGTCTTGATGAATTTTCAAGAGTGCTTTTGGCCATTTCAGTCATCATCGTTCTAAATTCTTTCATATCATCCCGAACTTCTTTCATCTCACCTCGAACCCGCTTCATTTCCTCCTGAACATGTGTGAGGCCGTCTCGGTTCTGAATAGTTTCGGCGACTTGGTTTTGCTGCTAGACTAAAAGTTGATCAGTTGGTTGTACTTGGGCAGGAACCGACGCCTTTGGTTGAAAATTATTAGGATCAGTTTGCGGAGGTAGGGGTACATGATTTGGATTTCCCGGGCCAAACTTAAGGGTAGGATGACTACGCAATCCAGGGTTATAGGCGTTCCCAATAGGGGGCGCATTTTCAAATGTTTAAATTGCGTGAACTCCTTCAACTCCTGTTTCTTCATATAAGGCTGAGCAATCATTCGCCAAATGTCCAGTCATTCCACATTGTGCTCATACCAATAGTACTTACTTCTTTTGGCTCGGTTCCTCTACCTTCAATACAGCTAGTCTCTTATTCACCATCTCCTGAACCATTTATTCTATCTTCTTTTCTCCTACTTTGTCAGCTATCGTCACTTCATTCACTTTCAATTGTCGAGGTCAGAAACTTGTTTGTCGAGATTTATCACCTTTATTCTCCAACACTCCTTTTGACTCGATGGCTGTCAAATCTCCGAAATCTCCTCCCGCCACTATTTCAACTTCCCTTTTTCCATGATCCAACAACCCATCAAAGAAAAATTGGTTCGTCATCTCGGGGGAGTAGTTATGGTGGGGACAAGCTTGCAAAAGTGTCTTGTAATGCTCCCATGTCATGAAATAGCTCGCCCTCCAACTGTTCAAACGTAGCAATTTGCCTTCGAAGATGCCTCTTGTTTTGTGCTGAATAGTATTGATTTAAAAACTTCTCGCTTATCATTTCCCAATAATTCAATGATCCAGGTTCCAAGGATAGTAACCACGACTTCGCCTTATCTTTCATGATGTAAGGGAAACAAATCATTTGTACCTCCTCCTGGTTAAGGCCATTAACCAGAAATCTGCCCACTTCATCAACATAGTAGTTCAGAAACGCCAAAGGATCTTCATGGGCACCTCCGTGGAAAGTCAGGAGTAAATTCAATTGATGTGGTTTAATCTCTACTTCCATTGCAGTTGGTCCAAGAAAAATAGCGGACCTAAAAGGTACAACCTTCGGACGTGCCAAATCACGCTGTATAGATGGTTGAGCGTGTCTCGATGCTCTCTCTCGATGATATGCAGCCTCATAATCTCCTTCGAAACCTTGGTCATCGAACCATTCATCTATAAACTCTCGTCGAGGGATTGGTCTTTCAGAATAATCGTCACGCACGTCCTCATCATGTTGAGTGTTCCTTCCTCTATTTCCTTGTCTTAGTTGTAGCGGGGCACGATTGTTTGGTGGTTGATTGTGACCTCTAAAGTATCGCGGTTCGCTTCCATAATTCCTATGTCTTCGTGTTTGAGGTAAGGGTAAATCATTGTTTATAGCGTCGAAAATCTCATTATGGCCGCCTCCATGATGGGATCCATGATTAGATCGTCTCGCCATGGACTCGGGAATCTCGTCGCACACAAATTCGTGTCTACAGAAGAATCGCTCTCGGAAACTTGTTCGGGTCTTGGTCTCGTTCGATGTGTGCGGTGGATGTCGTCGATGAATGGTGCAAGATCGAGTTATAGTGATTGTCTACCTTGCATAAACTCAACAAGACATAAACACACCAAGCGGCAAAATCCAAACTAAGCACGCGAAAGCAAATAAACGAAGAAAATAAAATGAAATAAACAAAAATCCTTGACTCCTTATTGTTGTCCCCGGCAACGGCGCCAAAATTTTGAACCAAACTTTTGTGCACCCCAATTAAATATATTTTGAATTAAAAACACGCAAGCTTGCTCGCAAGAGTACGAGGGCGCTTGTAGGGTGGAAAGTTGACTCAAGTCATCTCTCAAGGATAAAAAATTATCGGATCGCAGATAATTGTTCAAAAACAAGTAACCAAAGTATTTTTTTGGGGGGGTTTTGTTTGATTTTTGATTAATAACTACGAATTTAAATGGCAAGTCTTGAACTTAAAAACTAATTTAATTATCCTAAATTATCAACTAAGAATTTAAAAGCAATTATTTAATCAATTTAAAACCTAAATTAAATTAACTAGTTAATTATCTAAGAAATAACTATATTAAAATTCAAACTAATTAAGAACTCAATAATAAATCTAAAACGCAGCGGCATAAAAATCATTAAACGAACTTAATTAATCCTAATAAATCTACGATCATGCATGAAATAATAAACTACGAAGCTAACGAGACCTTGAACCATGAAAACGAAGCAATAAAACGTAAACTAGATCAAATGGGCATAATCAACCAACTCAAGTCTTAAACATCCAAGCATATAATATGAAAACTGAATTAAAATAGAGAATAAATAACGTATAAGGTCCAACGATTTCAAAATCTGAAAGCAACTTCAAGAATAATAATTTAAAACTTATTATCTAAGCTTAAAAACTAAGGTTTAATCTAAGAAAAAAAGTAAAAGGGATAGAAAACTTATTAAGCTACTGGAAAGCAGTAAGAACTTCGGCTAATCCGAAGAGAAACGCTGCAAATCGGATCAGAAACGGTCGAACGGCGTCGAACGGTCTCCGGAACTCGTCTTCGTCGAAATATCGATCTCCTCTTCGATCCTCGCGTTTTGGTGTTTAAATCCGAATCTAAACCCTAGGATTATGTTTTTGGTAAGTTTTTAGGCTCAAGTACACGCCTGGAACTCGGATTAATGGGTGGTTTATATAGAAATCGCGTATCTTGGGCCGCAAGTTACATAAGTCGGTTACTGGGCCCGTTAACGGTATCACTTTACGGTAAGGAGCTACCGTAAGCAGCTACCGTAAATGTCTCTGTTGCCTCCTTACGGTGATGTTTACGGTAAGGGTTACGGTTAACTATTACCGTTAGCCTACAAAAACTCGCTACTTCTTCGCCGGAATGCTCGATTCTTGTCTCTTAATCATCAACCTTCATCTCTTATGTGCTGAGCCCTTCCGGTTACTTATCTGTATGGCGAAAAACAGAGATAATTCACCTTTTTGCATTAATTAAGATCAAAACGTGGTAAAATAAGCTAGAAGTACAAATATACGAATTTAAGCTCAAACTACCCAACTCATAAGAAAAAGAAACTAAAATACTACTAAAAATCAAGACAAATCCGTGCTAATCAGATATGTAGTCACACATCGTGAAGGACCTAATGCTGGACTCTTAATGTACTTGTCAGTGACATTGTTCATGGGATCTTGTGCGTATAACAACGTAAAGTAATAAACATATTGTTTTTTAAGATATCAATTTAAATTGCATATATATGTCACAACTGTATATAATTATTTTAGAAGAACTCACATATCTCTCAAACCAATCGGCAAATTCACTTTCCAATTTTTTGTTCAGTCCACCATCTGTAAAGTTTAGTTGAGACTGTTTCACAACCTCCGGAAGACACTGCATATGAATAAAAATTTAAATTGTCTTAATTTATTATATAATTAATTTTCGTTAAAAAATTTATAAATAATGACATTTTGAACATGATAAAATCTTGTACTTCTTCACAGTTCCATAAAACATAATTTCTCGCCACATCAAATTCTTCTTTGCTCAAGAATCCTTTTCCCTATGCTGCAAATGTTTCACCATATTTTTAAACACTAAAGGAACGTCGTCATCATCATCTTCACCATTTTGTCCATCATCATTATGAGGCAAATTTGCTCTTTTTCGTTAAGACATGATCTTCAAAATGGTTCTCACACCCGAGAATGTTTCTCACATTCGTGATACAAAGGTTGATTTCCAGCACTCAACATATCGTAAAACTTATGGGCCTTAGGATTAGGCGGTTCTTCATCATTAGGGCTTAATACAAGGTTCGGACTAGCTGCATCGCGAACCATATTGATGTAAACATTTGAGGATTCTTCAGGAGTGGCATAAGATGATCATCGAACATGAACCTCAGGGTGAATACGATGCGTGCAATCAAGATTTATTTCACCCTAAAATGTCCAGATGTAGTAATTTGGTACGAATCCTTTTTTAACGAGATGAAATTCGATTTCGTTTACATCGTGGTAACTGTAATCCCTACGTTTGTAACGAGATAAAACTTGATCTGGTGCAAATTATATGAGACTCTCCACCCATTCCACGAACGCGTTCGACAAATAACCGTTCACCCTCCGTTTGTACATCAAACTACGGTCAAAACTCATCCTATGATATCTTAATTCTGATTAATAATATAGATGATCAAATTATAGATAAGTGAGTGCTATGAGTGTGTTATAGAAAATGATTGAATTTCTGGTAAGGGTTCTATCCCATTCAAGAATGTGATGATTGGTAATAAAATTATCTTACTATGCATTTTGAGAACCTAAAAACTTCGGCAGCACCTCCCCTTAGATCTCTAAGTACACATAATGCAAACGTAGTAAGATAATCATATTACAATCACATTCTCAAACTGTCCAAATAAGTGGACAATTTAGAATTTAGTATCAAACTATATATTTGATACTAAATCTCAAATGGGTCTAAGGTAAGTGTTTCAGTGTATAAAAGAAGAATATAATTAATCCTAAAGTAAATATTAAAACCATTATTAGAGGGATAAAATTCTGGCTGACATCGTAAACTACGTCATCACTGACGAATACAATACACACACACACACACACACACACACATATATATATAAATCACAGATCACATAACATAAATATAAATTAAACAAAATATTCACTTGCTGATCACCACGGTATTTGAAAACCCCAACCACGCACTTTTTAAAACCTTTTGAAACCACCATTACATTTTGAAAAAAAATTAAAAAATCCGTTATTGCAGGGACGAATCTCCCGGCCGGCGCCGTACACCACGACATCACTGACGTCAACCCCAAACAATCACAACACCAACCAATGTATATATATATATATATATATATATATATATATATATATATATATATATATATATATATATATATATATATATATATATATATATATATATATATATAGGATTGGGTTCAAATGAGAACCCCGTCATTATATGTGAACCTAGGGACTAATCCTGGCCTTAGATCTAATATTGCACAGTGCAATTATATGTCCAGGTTCATTGTGCTTTTTACACAGTACTGTAGTGCTAAAATCAGTCCAGTTTTTTTAATTTAATTATATATATATATATATTTTACGTTTTAAAACATGCAATATGTATCTTAAATTGTAGATCTTGAGAATGTGATTAATTTGATATATATTTCATTCAAAACGAATAAAATTTGAAAAAGTTATGGTTTGTTGAAGATTTGAGTTTCATTTCAAATTTTTGAATTTGCAGTTTATAGACGAAATTTGCGATACTTTTTGTATACAATCGTAGTGTTTTTTTTCTTAATCTATTGTGCTTTCTAAAGAACAATGCAGTGCTCTTTGTAAACGTTGATATATGTCCAAAATACCTTTTTTAATTAATTAATGCATTTTTTTACATTATTACCATGCTGACATGTCATGATCTCAACCATCAAGATTATCCAATCTAATGGTCAAGATGAGTTCCTAGGTTCACATATAATGACGGGTTCTCATTTGAACCCAACCCTATATATATATATATATGTAGGGTTGGGTTCAAATGAGAACCCGTCATTATATGTGAACCTAGGGACTCATCTTGACCATTAGATTGGATAATCTTGATGGTTGAGATCATGACATGTCAGCATGGTAATAATGTAAAAAAATGCATTAATTAGTTAAAAAAGGTATTTTGGACATATATCAACGTTTACAATATATATATATAGGGTTGGGTTCAAATGAGAACCCGTCATTATATGTGAACCTAGGGACTCATCTTGACCATTAGATTGGATAATCTTGATGGTTGAGATCATGACATGTCAGCATGGTAATAATGTAAAAAAATGCATTAATTAATTAAAAAAGGTATTTTGGACATATATCAACGTTTACAAAGAGCACTGCATTGTTCTTTAGAAAGCACAATAGATTAAGAAAAAAAAACACTACGATTGTATACAAAAAGTATCGCAAATTTCGTCTATAAACTGCAAATTCAAAAATTTGAAATGAAACTCAAATCTTCAACAAACCATAACTTTTTCAAATTTTATTCGTTTTGAATGAAATATATATCAAATTAATCACATTCTCAAGATCTACAATTTAAGATACATATTGCATATTTTAAAACGTAAAAATATATATATATATATAATTAAATTAAAAAAATTGGACTGATTTTAGCACTACAGTACTGTGTAAAAAGCACAATGAACCTGGACATATAATTGCACTGTGCAATATTAGATCTAAGGCCAGGATTAGTCCCTAGGTTCACATATAATGACGTGGTTCTCATTTGAACCCAATCCTATATATATATATATATATATATATATATATATATATATATATATATATATATATATATATATATATATAGATAGATAGATAGATAGATAGATAGATATTAATTAAACACAACTTGGCGATCACCATGGCATATCGAAACCACCATCACAAACATTCTAAAACTTTTCAAATATGAAATCAAACCCAAATATTTAAACAATTATAATTCAACACTAACTTTTCGAAATATTCCAAATTAAACCTTAAACTAGCCTTAATTATTGAAAACGAACAAATATCTAATTAATTACGACTCAGCCCAAGTTTCTTGAATTTATTGTCAATTAAACCCAATAATAACTAATATTTTGAAATCAACCCCAAATATACTAAATATTTATAATTTAACCCTAAATTTTAAATTAATTGATAATGATCTCAAATATCTAAATAATTATAATTCAACCCTAAATTTTGAATTAATTGATAAATAAACCCCAAATTATCATATTATTTTTGAAAATGAAAAATATCTAAATAATTACAATTTAACCATAATTTCTTGAATTAATTGCTAATCAGACCCAATAATAATCAATATTTTTGAAATCAACCCTAAATATATAAATATTTATAATTCAGCCCTAGATTTTAAATTAATTGATAAATAAGTCCCAATATAATCCTAATTTTTGAAAATGAACTCAATATATAAATAATTATAACTCAACCCTAAAATTTTAAAATATCCCAAATTAAACCATAAACTAACCCTAATTTCCAAAGTCAAACCCAAATATCTAAATAATTACAATTCAAACCCTAATTTCTCGAACTATTTGATAATTAATCTAAAAAATAATCAATATCTTCTAAAGAAATTCACAATTATATATATAAATAATTATTTAAGTAAATTAAACAAAATTAAAACAAAAATACCTTGCTACTGGATGACTGACGGTGGTGGCGTCGTGGTGGTAGTGGTGGCTTCGCGGTGCTGGCGGTGGTGCTCTTGATTCTGGTGGTGGCTGGCACTTCCGGTGGTGGTGCTCTCAATTCCATCGCTCTCTTCGTCGTGTTTACAGTGGTGGTGGTGGCGGTGGCTCGCTTGCATCGCTCTCTGCCGCTCTCGATCTCCTCAGCCGCTTTGCATTTTTTAAGGGTTTCTACTAATGCAGAACAGATTAGGGAGGGGATGATATAATTCGGGAATGCTGATAGCCTAAATGGCCGTAAATAATATATTTTAATATTGGTGACGGGCAAAAGACCCGTCAGCATCCTTTTTTTTTTCAGCGACCTGTCAGCAAACCCGTCGTCCAAAAAAAATGCTGCCGGGTTACTAACGAGTAGCTGATGGGTCTATGCTGACGGCCCTTGCACGTCAGCAATCCGTCAATATTCTTTTCCCGTCAGAATCCATTAGCATATACCGACGGTGTTTTGGCCGTCAGCATTCAGGTGTTTTTTTTTAAAGTGGAGAGTGTTTTATCTTCTCAAAGAAGTGAGAGCACAAATAATTCAATTTCTAGGAGATTATCTAAGACATATATGCCTTTTGACTTATATAACATGTTCATGGAAGTTGTGTTCGAGTGTAAGAGTAACGAGAACGGTGAAGACGTGTTTTGCATGCAAGGTAAACCATTTATGGCCTTTAACAATGTGAAGTTGATTCTGCATGTTAGATAAGTGTATAAAATTGAGGTTACTATTTGTTTGAGAATTAATTTATGAAAGGTTCTACATATCATCAATCATTTGTTTGTTTAGATATGTCCAAGATAAAATATTATGTGTGGGTTGAGGGTATTGATATGATAAAATATGAGGTTACTTTTGACATTGGGGATTTTGATATCATGCACGTGCAAGTTCTTTTGAGGTGAAGACTTTGTGTTGTCATTGTTTGCGTATAATGAATATTCATCGTGTGTGCACCATTCCAGAGATATATTAAGAAAATATGGCGTAAGGATGTTGTTATTGAGTAGGTTTTGGATTATGTGTCTTGTTTTGATTCTTATAAAAATACCATGGCCGACTCGTTATGGAGAAATCAAATGAATATGAGATTTCAAAAGCTAATTTTAGCTAGTGAAGACAAAAATCAAGCTCGGTTGATGTGTGAAAAGGTTTGAAAGGGATAAAAGTAGTGTTATAGGTGAAGTGAGCCCCATTACTTTGAAGTAGTGGTGATCCCTCATTGAGTGGGATTGTTTAAAACCCTCAAAATAGTAGTGAGATAGGTAAGTGGAATAGGAAGTCGTGGTGATCCCTCCCCGTTACCTTCGACTCATCCTCTATGGACCTGTATTCAGTCACCGCATATCATCTCGAGAAAAATTTGTGGTCCTTCAATCCTCGCCACTACAAGGAATGAACCTGGTGAATAATTTCTTGATGGAATAACGATGAAATTAGAATCACGGCCCAGCTATATGTTTTTAGTATTGGATATCCGATTTTTACCATAGTCGATTTTTTTCCCTAGTCATCTCTATTAATATTTTTTCTTGTCGTCCAAAAATTGTGCTTTGATTTTCCCGAGTCATGGTTGGTTTTTGTTTGTGCGGTCGTGTTTTTTATTATATGTTTATCTAATTTGTTTAGAGGAAACTTTTGTGTTTTTTTTTTTTCTTGTTATTTCTTTCTGTAACTCTTCTATGAATAATTTAGCAGTTTGATATAACAACATATTTATTTATAATTAGGAAAAGCTTTTAAAGCAACACACTACATATTTATATAATTGGTTTGTTTATTATTTATTCTACATCTTTTATATTTTATTGTCTCGATCCATACAAGAATAGATATTTCTCCTTCATAATTTTATAAGCCTAGTACACGTCAAGAACAGTCCCTAACACTTGAAAAAATGGTTGTGGAATTATTGTTTTTGTTTATAGGGGTATTGGGTTTGGTCCATGAGGTGTTGAGTTCAATTGGTGTAGGTGGCTGTTATCGTCTACGATGCCCATTGGGTAACGATTATACTAACACAGTGTTTTTTAACATTCGTGTTAATTCGCTTTGTGTTTAATTAAGTTTTTTGCTGTTGTTTTTTTGGTGAATCTTTGTTGGTATTGGGATTTATCCATTTTCCAACTTTGTTATTTTGCCATTGGAGTTTACTTTCTCCGATCTTTTTGGAGTTGTAGGGACTGACCCAAGCATTTATATATATTTTTCTTTTTAGCTTTTTTTGGTTCTTTTTTATTTCTCTTAGTTTGTGTTTTAGTTGATGCTCTCGGATTTTGAAATCGCTGAACCTTATACGTTATTTATTCTCTAATTTAATTCAATTTTCATATTATATGCTTGGGTATTTGAGACTTGAGTTGGTTGATAATGTACATGCGATCTAGTTTACGTTTTATTGCTTCGTTTTCATGGTTTAAGGTCTCGTTAGTTTCGTAGTTTATTATTTCATACATGATCGTAGATTTATTAGGATTAATTAAGTTCGTTTAATGATTTTTATGCCGCTGCATCGTTGTAATTTCAGTTGTTATTTTGTTCTTTGTTTTTGGAATTTAGGTGCTAGTTTGGTGAAATTGAGGATTTATTGTCGGATACTAAAAACAGCATTCGAGGAATTTTTATTATTTTTGAAACAAAAGTAGCAGCAAAAAAAAGTAATAATAAAGAATCAAATAATTAAATAGTAGTAGAAGGGATTAAAACATGACATAAATCTGGCCATTCTAAGAAACTAGTTACTAAGTGAGATCAATAACTTAATGAGTGGAAGGGATTAAAACATGACATAAATCTGGCCATTCTAAGAAACTAGAACATTAATATAAAGAAAACATCAAAATATATAACATTAAGCATTAACAACAATATATGATAGGAACTATTTCCTACCGATTATTTTATAAGTTTTATTTGCCCTTCTGAACACTTAGCTTGTTAGAATGTTTAGTAGATTAGTCTAGCAAATAAATATATTTGTTTATCTTAGCAAGTCTTTTATTGGTAGTTATCTACTTAATATCTCAAGATGTTTATCTAAACTTTGTTTTGTGTAACTAGGACTCTTTCGAGGAGGTTTTTACATTGGAGTATTTATAGCTTGCTTGGCATTGATGTTGAAAGGACCGATATAGAGAGAAAAATAGAAATATCACTAAGCATACGGAATACATCGCTCACTATACGAGAGTTCTTCAAGATTGTATTTGATCAAGCTTGAAGGTTGAGCGACTCAAGAACTACTCAGAACGATTAGCTCACTCGGGAGTTTTTTCATATATTACTAGATGCTTCTATTTTTACAATTTGTAAAACGATTTCATTATCTCTAATAATATAATTTCTGACCTGAGGTCACGACATATGAATTTATTTAACTCATAGTCAAAATTTATTTACAAGTGTTCTATAAATTTTTTCACTAAAGTACATAAATTTTAGTATGGATGCTCCGACACCGTAACTAACATTTGTGTTTTAATTAAATTTATGCAAGTATCTGAGACCTTCAAAACTTTCAATTGGTACCAGAGCCACCACTTGACATTACTAAGTGCTGATCTTAATCTTTCTTGAAGGAAAATGATGAATACTGTTATAAATACTGCAATCCGACCACCCGTGTTGGATGGGACAAACTATGCGATGTGGAAAATAAGAATGCGTGCTTACATCAAAATGATGGATGAAAGACCATGGCGTCCTATCTTAGTCGGCTGGGAGGCTCCCAGACTAAAAGATTCGGATGGAGACATTTTCTTAAAAAATGAGCTCGATTGGTTGGCTAAGGAACTTGCTATCTCTAATGCAAACACCAAAGCATTGAACGCTCTCTAATTCTTTGTGGACGTCTCTCTGTTCAAATCATTTCAGACCTTCAGACTGCAACAAAAGCATGTGACGCTTGGGAACTCTTGTGTGAAGGTTCCAAAGGAGTTCAACGAACAAAACTAAGAATGCTTGCCACTCAATTTGAAGCTCTAATAATAGAACTCCTCGATATTGAAAACGAATGCCAATCATTAGGTGCTTCCATAAAGGCCTGTGAGCAAACTTTTGCGCTATGTGACTGAAAAGTTCAACATGAAGATAACAACCATTGAATAAGCCAAGGACACTTCCACCATGAGTTTTAACGACTCGTCGGATCTCTGAAAACATACGAGACTGAGCTCAAGATCAAACAACCAAAAGGTATAAGTATTGCTCTAATCTCTATGCCTACCATTGAAGATGAAGAATCTGATCTTGCTGCCCTGGCGCATGAAGCTGAAACTGCTAAGTTGGATGAGGAAGGAATTTCATTCATCACAAGAAAGTTCAGTGACTTTCTGAAGAAGAAGAATAACTCGAGAAATCCTTTCAATCGACACATCAAACCCTCCTCAAAACCTTCCACTCCAAAACCCATGGAGTCCACAAACAGGTTCCAAAGAAAGGATGTGACTCTCACAAGTGTAAAGTCTGAACACCAAAATCAGAACAACATCAAGGATTTGGTTAGTGTTTAGTGTCATGAATGCAGAGGGTTTGGTCATTACAGGCATGAGAGAGAAACCTAATTGCCATGAGTGATGGAGAAGATGAGTAAGAACCAAAAGAAACCGTTGCCGCCATGAATGCTTGTGTTGTCTGGGATGACACTGACAATGTGAATGACATCTGGTGCCTTAACTCGTTCACCATTAAAGACACAAATGATAATGAAGACTTTGGCGCCGCCTATGAAGAAATTTATGAAAATTGGTGCAAATTGGTTCAAAAAGTTAAGACTCTCTCTAAGGAAAATGAGATACTGGCACGCACAGATAAAGAACAACAAACTATTGTCTTACGTCTAGAAGCTCTTCAAACCAAACGTGAAGAAAAATTAGATAGAGCAAGGTCAGAACTCTCAACAGCTCTACTAATCCTAAAGAAACTTAACATAGGCACGTCCAAAATTGATGAGATCATGTCTATTGGATCCATGATCAAACACGGGATATGATTTCAGGCTCCTGTTTTTGTCAAAGAAGGTGATAAGCCTTCAGAGGGATCTATTTCTGTCAAGAATTCCAAACGTCGAAGACGTACCTTTGTGTGTCATCATTGCTCAGAACCTGGACACATCAAACCCTTACGTAAAAAACTCAGGTCAAAGAGCATGACTCCTATCGAATGTTGGATTTTTTATATTTTTTTGTATTATCTTTCTTTAACGAAGGGCCCGATTTTAGCCGGGCTGCACGCCATACTTGCCTTTGACTCGGGGTTACCACACCCACAAACAAGACAATGATAGAGAACTCCTGCTCCAACACGAAGACTAACACTGCTCGCAAATCCAGAATGGTTTGGGTAAGAAAGGTTGATACTCAGTGCAATATGATTTACATCTCTCTCAAGTCTAGTGTTGAACGCTCTTGGTACATTGATAGTGGGTGTTTCTTGCACATGACAAGATCTGCTGAATACTTGACTGACATTGTACAATACAATGGTGGTAAGTACAATACGGTGGTGGTGCTCATGAACAAATCATTGGTAAAGGTACTTTAAAAGTTGAAGGATTGCCCAAGCTTCAGAAAATCTTATAACCATTAGTCAGCTGTGTGATGATGATCTACATGTAAAACTTAGTCGAGATTCATGAGAGGTCCTTAACAACACTGATTAATGCATTCTCACTAGCAGAGAACTACCAAGAACTGCTACAAAGTGAACAAAAAACCTTGTGTCAGAGCGTACAACCTTTAAAGTTTGAGTTGTGGCACTAAAATATGGGGCATGTTAACTATAAAATGATGGGAAAACTGGTAAAGTGTAATGATGTAAGATGTATTCCTAAACTAGTAATTAACAATCAATTTGTTTGTGGTGCCTGTCAAAAAGGAAAGCAAACCAGAGTGTCTCATTCCGTGCTCCAACATTTCAACACATCTCGCTATCTGAAACTCCTCCACATGGATCTCATGAGTCCAATTGAGGTAGAAAGTATTGGTGATAAGAAATATTCGTTTGTCATTGTTAATGATTTTCCCCCATTCACTTGGATTAAGTTTTTTCGTGAAAAATCTGGAACTTTTGAAAGCTTTTGAAAACTGTATAAACGTGTCAATAACAAAACTTTATTTGCAAATTGGCATAATTAGGACAAACCATGGAAAAGAGTTTGAAAACTCATCATTTTAAAATTTCTATGATAAATATGGGATCTCCCATGAGTTCTCTTCTCCCATTACACCCCAATAAAATGGCATAGCCGAGCGTAAACACCGATCTCTACAAGAAATGGCACGGACCATGTTAATCTCTAAAAATTAGTCAAAAAAGTTTTGGGCTGAAGCTCTAAACAGTTAATGTCACATCTCAAATAGAGTCTACTTTGGGGTTGGAACTTGTGAAACTCCCAATGAAATCCTTGTTAGAAAGAAGCCAAACCTTAAGTATATTCACGTATTTGGTTGTGCATGTTATGTTCTGAATGACAGGTCCTACTTATCAATGTTTGACTCAAAAAGTGACAAATGTGTGTTTTTTTGGGTATTCTATTAACAGTCATGCATTAAGGTTTTTAATCTTAGAACTCGTACATTTCTTGAGTCTGTGAATGTCAGGTTTGATGATCTAATGGGTATTTCTGACAACTCAGTTGAGGATGATGTGGTTGATCTTGTTCGAAGTCCACAATCAAATCTCTCACCCACATTAAGAGAGTCTCCAGGCACAACACCTGATTCTTCTGAAAATGCTTCAACACCAAAACCAATATCTCAGACTCGTGCATATTCTGATGGAGAAACATCTGAATCTGAAATGGATCAGGATGATGAAGAAGTCTCGGTGTCCTTTGATCTTCTTTATAAGGAAATTCCTTCTAAAACACATAGGAATCACCCCACCTCCCAAGTTATTGGAGCATTAAGCGAAAGAAGCACTCGCAAGAAGTAGATTAACTTTAGGGAAATGGCAAAATTGGGATGTATGGCATCATGTTATTCCCTAACCCAAAATTCTTGTTTTGTGTCTTCTGCAGAACCTAAGAAAGTGTAAGAAGCTCTCAGAGATGAGTTATGGATAAATGAAATGCAAGAAGAACTTGATCAATTTGCCAAAAACGACTTATGTGACTTGGTTCCTCGACTAAGCACGGGAAACGTTACTGGAACAAGGTGTATTTTCAGAAACAAAATGGACGAGTTGGGTAACATTGTATAAAATAAAGCCAGACTTGTGGTGCAAGGTCTTACCCAAGTTGAAGGTATATATTTTGATGAAATATTTGCCCCTATAGCAAGGATTGAGTAAATTAGATTACCTCTTACGATTGATTGTCATCTGAACATTTATAAAAAGTGCATTTTTGTATGGTGTTTTAGATGAGGAAGCCTATGTTGAGCAACCCAGAGGTTTTGAAGATCCTCATAAACCTCATTATGTTTACAAATTAAAAAAGTCTATTTATGGTCTTAAGCAAGCCCATAGAGCCTGGTATGATAGGCTTACTCAACATCTTCTTGAAATGAGTTTTAAACCTGGTAAAGTTGATAAAACATTGTTCATTTAGAAAAAAAACACTAGCTATTAATTGCTCAAATATATGTTGATGATATCGTGTTTGGATCCACTTGTGATAAACTTCTTAGAGAATTTATGAGAAGCATGTCTACCACCTTTGAAATGAGTATGGAAGGTGAGTTATCTTTTTTTCTTATGACTGCAAATTAGATAGTATAGCAGTTGAATTTTTGTGTCTCAAGCTAAGTATACCAAAAATCTTGTGAAATAATTTAGTTTGGAAAATTCTAAGCACATGAAAATACCCATGGGGTCAAGTCAGAAACTATCTAGAGGTGATGTTAGTGAAAGTGTTGATCACACAGTGTATAGAAGCATGATAGACAGTCTTTTGTATTTAACTGCAAATCAACCTGACATTATATATAGTGTGTGTTTGTATGCTCATTATCAATCAAATCCTAAAAATACTCACTTAAAGGTAGTAAAACACATAATTAGATATGTTGCTGACACATACAATATAGGAATTTGGTATACCAAGGATACTAACTCTAATCTTGTTGGGTATACTGATTTCGATTGTGCAGGTGATATCGATGATGAAAAGTACGATTGGGGGTTATTTTCCCCTTGGGAATAATCTTGTTTCTTGGTATAGTAAAAAAAAATTGTGTGTCCTAGTCAACAACTGAAGGCGAATATGTAGCTACTGGTAGTGCCTGTGTTCAGTCGCTCTGGATGAAATAAATGATAAAGGAGTATGGGCTATAAAGTGATGTTCTTACTGTCTTGTGTAACAACTCAAGTGCCATTAACATCTCTAAAGATCCAGTACAACTTTCTCGCACTAAACACATAGACGGGAGACATCATTTCATTTGAGATTTGGTTGAGAAAAATGTTGTGAGTATTGAGCATATTGGAACTGAACATCAACTTGCTGACATATTCGCCAAAGCATTAAACTACGAGGGGTTTTCCAGATTAAGGAAATCTCTCAGCTCATGTGTTGTTTAATAAATTATTACTGGATATGCTGCAACATCCTTAGTAACATCAGTTGCAGCATACTCTTTACGACATGCATTTTTATTATTATTTTCATAACACACATTAGAGCTTGCATTACTCTCAATTGCAGGAAGTTATTGTGTTTCAAGTGTGATGTCAAAGAGGTTCTGAAAAAGTCTAAACAGACAATTGTGGGTTGACTCTCGAAGAAACCTGTGTTTCTCTTGGTGCGCTTAAAAACTGATATACAGTGGTTTGAAGGATGTCCAACCATCTATTTATGGATGGAGATTTATTATGTAAATTATGAAAAATTTCAAAAATCATTTTCTCAGATTATTCTACTGCTTATTGAGTGGGGTTCCTTTACTCCCGGACACAAAATCCTCAAACACAATTGAAATGACACAGTCATTAACCGATTAAGGAATGTCAACTCATTGACTTTTTTGAACAAATATCAGTTCCAATGTCATCACACAAGAACCAACATCATACTGTAGTTGTGAATTTATGTGTTTTATTATTATCAGGTCATCTTTTTAGACATAAAATTAAGACATGCATGTTTGGTGAATTTTTTCCGTATAGTCCTTATAAGTGAAGATACTCATAACAATATTCTCCTTTTCTCTTATTCAAATTTTGTTACTTGAATTCTAATAGTCGTGTGGGTTAAAAGCATGATGTTATAGATAAGAACTGTTTATGTTCACTCTTGATTCGAGTCTATTAAGGTCTAGCGTAAGTGAGTTAATTAATGAGGGAGAGTGGGATAAGGAACTTACGATTTCTTAAGTTTATTTTTGGCTCCTTTATATTTTATTATTTTATTTTGCATCTTCTCCCACTAACACACTAACCAAACCATTTATTTTTTTAGATAAAGGTATCAAGTTCATTCTTGTCGGTCAGAGCCATTCTCAAAAGAAACTTCTCAAATTCCCGCAAGCCACTGTTCAGAGAAATAAGTCTGAAAAAGGGGAAATTCTCCAAAAGATCCACTGCTTTGCTACCAGAGTTGATGACAATGTCGGAGGTTATCGCTGATTTCATTTTACTGCCGAGATATGTACCCCTAGATATTCACGACGAGCATGTTGCTGCCTCTACTTTTGAGACGGATGTTGGTAGATATGTCCCAACACCTTGCCCTAAAAGGTGTGATGCTGAAAAATCGAGTGTTACTGCTAAATCTCTTCCCAATTTCAACCCGACTGCTGCCTTAGATCTGGTTCCAGTTTCAGACTCTGCTGAACCTCATGCTGCCAATTTTCCTGGGAACTAAGGTAATGATATTGATGTTGATAATTTGCCCAATTAAAATTTATTGCAGAAACTCTTGGGAGAGTTGGGAACCCAATTCTAAAAAGGTCTCGACTTCTGCAAGGAGTAGAGCCCGGATTTTTGCCGGAGGCAGTTCCAAAGAGCAGGTCAAACATAAATAGACGATTTCTGTTGGAGAATATGTCTTTTGTCGAGGAGGGAGTGGTCTATGAGACGGACAATGATGACTCTGACTATGCTCCTCCTCAAGGATCGATTGCCACAAAGAAAGAAATTCCTACCACCTCTTTTTCACTGACTCAGATGATGAGCAATTGAGCCAGTCAGAGTAGAAAGGCACATGCTGACTCCTCAAATATGGTTGCACCTGACTCTAAATCAGAGGAGACTGAAGACGAAGAACTGTTGTATGATGAAATTGCTCCCTTGCGTCGGTGTTGCTGAAGTTGCGAAAGTCTAATGACAAAATGGGTCCTGCTCAAGCTATATCAACTACTGTGCCCTTTGCATCAGTGGCTCTCAGTCCACTTACTGCAAACTCACCATCAGCCTCGAGTCTGTCGTCAGAAAGGACTATCTCAACTGAGAAGGCTCGTGTTGGTGAAGATGTTAGCACACCTTTGCAGAGTAAGGATAACTCTTGCTTGGCAAGTGAGCCTCATGCTGTTCAAATTATGACTACCCGCTCCTCTTCAGAAAGCTCCACTCAGATAATTCTGATGATGATAATTTTGGGGATTGTCTGGCGGATCTTGAAGAACCAGCTGGAGATGACATGACAGAGACAGAAGATGAATCTGTTGAAAAAAAATAGTGTTGACATAAAGTCTGACTCTGATGAGGAGGAGATTGAGATTGAGGTAAGTAATGCTTTTGCACCCTGATTTTACACCGCTGAAGTTAGAGAACACTTTAATGTGCTACACAATCGTGCGTTTATTGATGAGAGGAAGGTAGATTTTGGACTTTTTAAGAAGAAAATTCTGAACAAATCTTTTAGTATTACTATGTCATACTCGAAGGAGGTTGTTGTTTTGCATGTAATTGTAGTGTTTTTTCTTGTGCTTTTAGTTAGAGTTTAGTGTTATTTTCAGTAGTATCGAGTCGTTTTTCATTAGGTTTTAAGACTTTTCTCGTTGATTTTCTTTTTGACTTTAAGAGTATGATATGTGAGATGTTTGTGCTATTTTTGGGTTTTTAAAGTTTGAATTCTTGTTTTGTAGGTGGCTAAAAGGATTATATTCACTCGGCGGATGTTTTGGACTGGAAAACGAGAACTTCGAGCCGAAAGCATCCAGGATCAACTGAAAAGCTCCAAATCGACTGGTGGTCGATTGACTAAAAGAGCTCCAAATTGACTGCCGGGCAGTAGCCAACATCTTGCGAGCAGAGCAGTCGATCGACTGCCCTGCATTCGATCGACAGGCTGTCGATCGGCACCCCCTGCAGTCGATCGACTGCAGGAATTTTTGTGTTTTTGACATTTTTGCCCCTACAAACAACTATATAGATCCCACACCTTGCACCATTGAGGAAAATAACTCCCCTCCCAACCCTAACATGGGTTTGGGATCAAATTACTCTCAAGCTCTTGGATAATTTTTCTCTCTTATGTTTTAGATTCAATTTCAAGCCTTGATGTACTTTCATTTCTAGTCTTAGATTTACTCTAATGCTAAGCCTTGGGTTTGTAATCCTAAGAAGAATCCAAATACTCATTTAGATTGTTACTTTTGATGCAATTACATTCAAGCTTTGTTACATTTCTTAATTCAAGTAAGTTCCCTTTCAGTTTCATGTTTTATGCTTTATTTCCATGCTTTGTTCTTCATTTCCATGCTTGTTCTTCATTTTATACTTTTTGTCTTAGCACCTTGAGTTCATGTTAGATCATAAGAATTGGCTATGGAATCTAGATGAGTTACACATCTAGATCATAGATCGAGTCTTAGATCTTCTTGATTTTGAGTTTTTCCTATGCTTTATTTGCAATTTTATTTTCATGCATAGTTTTAGCTTAAATCCTAGATTTATTGCTTGATGCTTGTTATTTCACGTAAAGTTTTAAACTTTCTAGTCAAATTTCATTGCTTTTTCTAGTTGTGATTTCAATT
Organism: Phtheirospermum japonicum; assembly: GCA_014905375.1. Classification (NCBI taxonomy): domain Eukaryota; kingdom Viridiplantae; phylum Streptophyta; class Magnoliopsida; order Lamiales; family Orobanchaceae; genus Phtheirospermum; species Phtheirospermum japonicum. The sequence goes on along the minus strand of BMAC01000032.1, from coordinate 289,304 downwards.
TTTGAGAATTTGTATTATTCAAGTTTTTATGTATATAAAAGCTTAGTTGTACCTTGTGCATGGATGCTTGTACTTGGTGAAACATGCTTGTTTTTACTTACTTTCATTATTTGCTTTGTATTTCCATTGATGGCACACGACCGAGGCATCCAACCAACTTCCAATTTCAATTCCTAGCTTAGTTTAGTTAGTTTAATTGCTTTATTCTCATTTTCTTCCAATTTCCAAAGCTACAAACACATTGATTTCTTCAATTGAATCGAATTCCGACAATACCAAGCCAAATGAACCTTTAATTCCCAAAAACCACGAAAAAATACTCTTCAAAATGGCGCCGTTGCGACATGGCTTGGTTAAGGCCTTTGATTTAATTATCGTTTCGTTGTGTTTTTAGATTTCCTTTTTATTTGATGATTTCTTTGAGTATGCAAGGTCCCTATTACAATGGAGGGTACATTCCCGGCATGGGAGGGCATGGTGAAAACCATGTCGGGAATGGAATGATGTATAATGGCCTTGTCAACGTGGGAGGGCATGGTGCAAACCACGTTGCCAATGGTAGTTTTGGTTATGGGCAACCCGGCATGGGAGGGCACAGTGCAAACCATGTCAGGTTTGATAGTTTCTCGGGCTTGAATGGTTCCTTGGGTGGTTATGGAGCTCCAAATTCCTATCCGAACGTGCAAGCCCCGACTTCCGGATTGTATGGCTATGGTGCTACACAAAATTATTTGAATATGCCGAGCCCGAATCTCAGCCCATATGGAACCTCACCCGGTTACAATTTCACTCCTATGCCGATGACTCTGAGTGGACATGTCAGTGGTGGATATCCGAGTCCCGGCTCGTATAGCGATTCTTATCCTCCCAATGTTAATTAAGCCCCCATTGGTACCACCACTAATGCCCAAGACCTCGATGCTTATGTGTACTTTGGAGGTTTGAGCTCCGATGCATCCCCCTTCCGCACTATGGGAGATTTTAACTGACCCATTTTGGGGACGTTTCATCCTCCCGAGCCAAAATCTTCTCCACCGACATATTCAAAGGCAAGCGAGGCTTTATCCTCTTATGATCTCGAGGCTTATAAGTTTTTTGGAGGTCCGAGCGCCAATATCGAAAGTGACCCCCCGATCCGCACTATAAGGGATGTTAACCGACCGTTTGTGGGATGTGCATGGTGTGGATCGCATGGTCATGTTACCGACTCTTACCTTTCCATTCCCTCGTTCAACTTGTCGATCCTCGTTCGGAGAATGTGTATGGAGGCCATGGATATCCGGTGGGACCCGATTGTGCTCCACCCTTATTTGCTCCACCGCCGACTCCTAATCCTCTCGTTACTCCTCCCAAGGACCCGTTTCATCCGACTACCCCGATGATTGCTCCTACTCCATCCCCCGATCCAGATATATGGGCCATTCAACGACAACTCTCAAGTCCACCTTCATATACTTTTCTGGTTTGTTCTTCGATAAGTGTGGGGTGGTTGAGGATAAGGTTGTCTCGTCGCCGGAAGAGGAAGTGATCTCATTTCCGAGTGTTCTTACTCCTCTTGATTCCACTCCCGTGGACCTCCCTTTGCTTTCTCTTTCAAAAGGTTCTATTTTCGATCGAATATATATGGATATGATCGAAGGTATAGTCGAGCGAGCTTATATGGAGGGAAGGACCAATGGGGAGGTGGTTGGCCCGAACGTCGATATTGAGGGATGTAGTGAGGATGAGCCCCTTGTTCTTAATGATGCGTTCGTTGTGCCTCTATGTGCCCCATGTTTGTGTAAAGATGATTCTCGATGTGTCGTTGAGGGAAACGACGACTTTTTCGAGGGGGAGGTGGTGGTTAGTGATGCTAAGATTGAAGAGCTTGATGAGTGTCTGGAGGGGGTCGGTGGATTGTTTGAATTAGTTTCGGATGAAGCCGAGAGGAGGCACAAGCCTGAGCTTAAGACTCCTCCATTTCCCATTGAGCATGCTTATTTAGAGAAAGAGGAGAGCCAACTGATTACCATCTTGGGAAATTCGGATCGAGGCGAAAAGAAGGGGTCGATTGGAGCGATAAAAGTTCTTAAGAGTGCGATTGGTTGGAGACCCAGAGTGATAAAGGGAGCTAGCCCTTGGACTTACTTGCATAAACTCGTCTTGGCGGATGATGCCACACCACCTCGAGGATTTCAAAGGCATTTGAATCCAAGTTTTGAGGAAATAGTGGAAGATGAGAAGGTGATCGAGGATGAAAAGGGAAAGTTATTGGCCACGAGGGATACGACGAGATGGGGGATGTTGATTGATTCTAAGAGGTTAAATGTGGATATCAAAAGCGATCGTTTCCCTCCCCTGTCGCTCAACCACATGTTGGAAAAGATAACCAACCATTACTCCTTTTGTTTTTGGGACGAGTCGTCGGGTCACTTCGAAACCACAATTCCACCCGAAATTCTACCCGAGGCGACTCCTACTTGCCCGATAGACACTAGCCGGCCAATATTTCTATTGGATCTTAGACAAGGTGTCGGGTCACTTTAAGACCACAATTCCTCCCGAAAAGGAGGAGATTATTTTGGTGGACCCTCCGTTATATTTCCACCTTGATCAAAAAGGGAGTTCGCCAAGCCAGTGACGTGAAACAAGCGCTTCTTGGGAGGCAACCCAAGTTTTTCTCGTTTATTTCTTTTATTCTTACTTTCTTTCTTCTTAAAATGAAAATCCAAAAACATTAGAAAAATTGAAAAACAAAAAAATATTTTGTTTTGGGTTTACGTACATAGTTTCTTGTGTTTTTGATTTTTGTGTGATCTTCTTTTCTAGTGTGTTGTTTTTCGACTTCGCCCTTGGGTGAATTGATAAGATTGGTAGCATTTATGGAACCGAGATACACAAGCCATGATCGGTTCTTGTTCATATTGCTAGATACTTAAGTGGACCCCACCGAGCTCGACCCAAACTCGCTCGGTTAAGGAGTTTCTATTCACCCTCCTTTTACTTGGTTTTCATTAAAATGCGGGTATTGCATGGTTTAAGTGTGGGGTGGGTAGGTGGTTAGGCTCCGAGTATTACAAAGTATGTTTTGTTGTTCTTAACTCGAGCCTTGGCGAAGTGACGCATTCTTGGCGAAGTGACGCTTACTATTTGCGCATTTATATGGTTGAGTCGATTTTTGTGTCTTTTGAGTCGTTATTACATTGTTGAACAACTCCACTTGCTAGGAAGTTTGAATAGTTTACTTGTCGGGTTTTTACATGTTTATGGCCTCTTGTGTGAGGGGTTGAATTTTTGTGATTCGTCCAAGACCCGCTTATATATATATAATCAACATTTTCAAGTGAAAAGATTGCAAAGCTCGAAAAGCTCTTTTGATTTTGCTCCCAAATTCAGTGCAAACTAGTGAGTAGCCTTGTGTGATTTATCGACTTGCTTGCATTTTTATGGAAATCGCATTGAGGAGGTTTGATTGCTTCTAAGTGTTGTGAAATAAAAGTCTGGAAAGTGAGTGAACGAAAGAGTTTCAAATGTAAAATTGGTAAATTGGGAAAGGTGAAGCGATTATAAGCTTCGGGTTTTAGAAACTAGGATTTTGAGAGTTATTGATCACGTTTGATCGTGTGTTAGCCACTATATCCGAATATACTATACCTTACCAAAGAGCCAACATTACAACCCATAATAAAGACCTCTTTCGACTCTTGTTTGATCATGTACAATGAGCAATTTTGAGCGTCCGACTTGTGAAATCTTGACAAGGTGCATGTATTGACCGACTCGAGCGTATACACGTCCCATATCAAACACTTGAGCGACATGAGCGAACAACCTCAAAATTCTATTTGTGAGGAAGTCATCGATTTGGCTTGCATTTGAGAAAGAGTAATACGAGCATTGCTCTACGATAGCGAGTTTTTGTTGATACTTCCATCATATAAATAAGGATAAGTACAAGGATTTTTCTTTTTACATAATGTCCATTACATGTACACTCTCGATTCTTTTCGTTGTTCGAAGACGAACAAACCGATAAGTGTGGGGTAGTTGTTTTGCATGTAATTGTTGTGTTTTTCCTTGTGTTTTAGTTAGAGTTTAGTGTTGTTTTCGGTAGTATCGAGTCGTTTTTCATTAGGTTTTAAGACTTTTTCTCGTTGATTTTCTTTTTGGCTTTAAGAGTATGATATGTGAGATGTTTGTGCTATTTTTGGATTTTTTAAGTTTGAATTCTTATTTTGTAGGTGGCTAAAAGGATTATATTCACTCAGCGGACATTTTGGACCGAAAAACGAGAAATTCGAGCCGAAAGCATCCAGGATCGACTGAAAAGCTCCAAATCGACTGGTGGTCGATCGACTAGACACGGATCGACTGAAAGAGCTCCAAATCAACTGCCGGGCAATAGCCAACATCTTGCAAGGCAGTCGATCGACAGGCTGTCGATCGACACCCCCTGCAGTCGATCGACTGCAACGCTGAGGGCTGCGGGAATTTTGATATTTTTGACATTTTTCCCCCTACAAACAACTATATAAAAGCCCACACCTTGCACCATTGAGAAAAATAACTCCCCTCCCAACCCTAACTTGGGTTTGGTATCAAATTACTCTCAAGCTCTTGGATAATTTTTCTCTCTTAGGTATTAGATTCAATTTCAAGCCTTGATGTACTTTCATTTCTAGTTTTAGATTTACTTTCTTGCTTGGCCTTAGGTTTGTAAGCCTAAGAAGAATCCAAATACTCCTTTGGATTTTTACTTTTGATGCAATTACATTCAAGCTTTGTTTCATTTCTTAATTCAAGTAAGTTCCCTTTCAATTTCATGTTTTATACTTTATTTCCATGCTTTGTTCTTTATTTCCATGCTTGTTCTTCATTTTATGATTTTTGTCTTAACTCCTTGAATTCATGTTAGATCTTAAGATTTGGCTATGAAATCTAGATGAGTGACACATCTAGATCATAGATCGAGTCTTAGATCGTCCTGATTTTGAGTTTTTCCTATGCTTTATTTGCAATTTTATTTTCATGCATAGTTTTAGCTTAAATCCTAGATCTATTGCTTGATGCTTGTTATTTCACGTAAAGTTTTAAACTTTCTCATAAATTCTCATTGCTCTTTCTAGTTGTGCTTTCAATTTTTGAAAATTTGCATTATTCAAGTTTTTATGTACATACAAGCTTAGTTGTACCTTGTGCATGCATGCTTGTACTTGGTGAAACATGCTTGTTTTTGCTTACTTTCATTATTTTCTTTGCATTTCCATTGATGTCACACGACCGAGGCATCCGACCAACTTGCAATTTCAATTCCTAGCTTAGTTTAGTTAGTTTAATTGCTTTATTTTCATTTTCCTTTTATTTTCCAAGCTTGAAACACATTGATTCTCTCAATTGAATCGAATTCCGATAATACCAAGCCAAGAACCTGTTGATATATTTCAACACCACTAAAACTCTTCTAACATGCTTGAGTTTAGTTCTTGAGTTTTATGCTAATATGCTTCCCTCTATATCGAACCAACTGTCTGGGAAATATGATAAAGTGTTTGTTAGAGAAAAATTCTTTTTGTTCACTCCCTCCGTCATTAATACCTTTTTCGGGACTGAAGATTATGAAGAAGGAGTTACTGTGGACGACTTTGATGAGGTTTCAAAATTCATCACTGTTGGGGGAATGCAGAAGTGGCCAAAACGCTTTCTTAGTTCACATCTCACATCTTTGTACTCCGTTTTTCATAAGGTGGTTGTTTGTAACTGGGTGCCGACTACGAACACCACAATGATGACCCGACCTCAAGCACGTGCTCTGTTTCAGGTAGGTCAGGGATGCGATCCAACATTGGACAGACTGTGTTCGATTGTGTGACCAAGTTTGCTGCTTCGTCCGCAACCAAAGTCGGCCTGCCCTTTCCTTCTCTTATCTACTCAATTTTGGTAGATCAAGGACTGATGCGTTTTGGTGAGGAGCATTTCAGTGGAGAACCTGATTTCTTTGGGTTTAGTCATAAGCACTTTGAGGGGCCAAATCATATTATTGATCTGCCGTTGGCATTTTTGGATGATGAGTCGGATGACCAGTGCGCTTCCACTGCTCAAAATATTAGTCCTGGTCCACCAAAATAGTGACTAACACACATAACTCTGTACTTATGCTTTTTATGATTTACAGTTATACCTGAGTTTGATAGATCAGCAAATAACAGGAGCTCAACCTAATCTTAATGAACTAAGCGTGCTACAAGAATGCACTCCTTTTGCATTCTGGTCAAAAATGGGGGAGAAGGTGTTAGTACTAGTGGTGATGGTCAAGACAAAGAAAAGAAGAAGGCGGCTTCTGCTGGTGTTGATGGTGATGGTGCTCTCATAACCATCCCATGATGCTCGATGAGGAACCAGACTCGTAGTATCTGACCAAGTGGAACTACTGTGTTTCTTGTGTCTTTCTATGTTTTTTTTTTTAAAGTTATTCTAGTGGTACTTCTAAACTTTGTTTTGGCTGGATTTTGTTCCTTAATATTTTCTTGATTAGTCTTTTTTTTATGTTATCTATTTTGTTATTACCATTATTATTGTCATTCTGGCGAAACTCTGCTATTTAGGAGGAGTTTATAGGTATGTAACTCAGGGGAAGTTATTTAGCGAATTTTGTTCAGAAAGGCAAAATGGGAGATTGATAGGAATTATTTCCTACCGATTATTTTAAAAAATTTATTTGCCCTTCTAGACACTTAGTTTGTTAAAATATTTAGTAAATTAGTCTAGCAAATAAATAAAATCCTTTACCTTAATAAGTCTTTTATTGGTACTTATGTACTTAATATCTCAAGATATGTATTTAAACTTTGTTTTGTGTAACTAGGACTCTTTCAAGAAGGTTTATACATTGGAGTATTTATAACTTACTTAGCACTGATGTTGAAATGATCGATATAGAGAGAAAAACAGAAAGATCACTAAGCATACGGAATACATCGCCATTATACGAGAGTTCTTCAAGATTGTATTTGATTAAGTTTGAAGATTTTACGAGCAACTCAACCACTGCTCAGAACGGTTAGCTCACTCAGGAATTTTTCATACATTACTGGATGCTTCTATTTTTACAATTTGTAAACCGATTTCATTATCTCTAATAATATAATTTCTGACCTGAGGCCACGACATATGAATTTATTTAACTCATAGTAAAAAATTATTTACAAGTGTTCTTATACAATCTATATCTATCTATCTATCTATATATATATATATATATATATAAAAAGGCTAGTGTTTTATAAATAGTAGTTTGAAAGTTTTCCCGCCAAAATTTGTTCCTAAATTGGGTAACACATTTTAAGGAAAGTTTCAATCATTAATTTAATTACTAAATAAACATTTATGGTTATAGATATTATTTAATTACTTACCAAATAATTAGATAATGATTTGAGATATGTAAGGATGTTTCCAAAACCATAGTTTCCTTTATACATATTGTCTCTAAAATACATCAATATAAATATTAAATTAACTAATACCTATGATTATACTAATAACATTACATTTTAGGGTAGATATTACATTATATTGTGTTTATCATTTTTCTTAGTAGGATAATCCATATTTTACAGTTTTTGTAGTTGATCTATATAATATATTTATGTATTTTTAAAAATATAAAAAAATACGTTTTATAAATAGTATATATACAATATTTCCCCATCCAAAAGTGTGTTTCTAAATTATAAATGTTCTATCTATATTTTGAAACTTGCCCCGTACATTGACCTGAACTGGCATACCGGTTACCAGGTTACTGAGTCAATAGTCGGGTCACCGAGTCAATTACTTACCCGGGCAAAAAATAATAAAAATATAAATCTATAGTTTTTTTTTGTAACTTAAAAATAAGTAAAATAAACAACTCTATATAGAAATAAATCACATTTAAAAGTCTTAAACAAACATTCATATATTTCAAGAATATAAATATAATATCCTTCGAACATATCAATTTATATATTAAATTTTCAAATATTATAAAGACAAAGTGAAAAAACCAAGAAATTTAATATATGAATTGATATGTTTAAAAGATAATATTCTCATGTTTATGAAACATATGAATGTCTGTTTATGACTTATCAAATTTTTAAATATTATAAAGATGAAGTGAAAAAAATAAAAAAAATAAATAAATAACAAAGTTAATCTTATTAATATGGTTACATAGGCTTAGGGATATATAAATGAATATAAAAAAAATGACAACAAGTCTTCAATTATGTAGAAAAAAGTGAACTTTTAAAAAAAGAGAGAAAAAAAAGGAAGAAGAACGCCTGCGTAATTTTTACAATATTGAGTACCGATTAAAAGAGTTGTTGCGTACTATATTTTTACAACCTTCAATGTCAAAAAAAAAAATTGTCGTGTAATTATTTTGTGTATCACATCGAATTTAAACAAGTTGTTTGGATTGTAAAGGTTACTATAATTAATGGTCTGAGGATAACAATAAATTCAGTTTCAAATTAATGGTATGTTCGGGCCGCGAGTCAGCAATTGATGCCTGACCAGCCCAAGTAGCCGGTTCTAAAGCGGGCTTACTGTGAAACAGTTTATTAAGCCGACTCCCATCAGGCAGTGCTTCAGTTTGACCGGGTTTTGGGTTAATCCGTCGGGTTGGGCCGGGTTGGGTATAAAATAGTGATTATTATGTTTAATTATATTGCAATTTTTAAACTTTAGAAACTATTAAATATGAGTTTAAATAATCCTTATTACTTATTAAATTTCTCAGTATATACATTGATTTTTTTTTAAAGAAATCTTCATAATTGCTTCATAATATTCACAATAATAATCAAATCAATTGAATTGAATTTTCTTTTGAGACTATTAAACTGTGATTTAAATTTTCCTTATCTGTAATAGAACGAGAGTAAGAGTAAATCTATTTCTTTTACTGTGATGACAAGTAATATTAGAAATGCGTGTTAATCATAAATTAGCGAAAATTTAAATCATGTTATTATTATTATTATTATTATGAACAATTTTCATGATTCATTTTTCTTATTTAAGATCTACTTGACTGAAATCATTAAAGGAGTTGAGATAACTAGTAGATGATAGTTGATTGTGAATTATTGTTTGGCAATATGTGATTGAAGATTGATTTAACGATATAAACATTATCAAGTGATATACAACTAATATACATAAAAAGCAAGAAAAATATAAAATAATAATAAATATAGATTTATAAGAAAATATATAAAAAAAATTAAGAAAAAAAAATGATACCAAAATAATTATATTTATAAATAAGAATTTTCTTATGTCTGAAAATAATACTTATGTAAAACTATAAATTAACATAAATTAGCATATAACAAATTATAAAGGAAAATAATTAAAAAAAAGTTATTTAATCAACTATTAACTGATTAGAAGAAACTACAATTTGTAACTGTTTTCGAAATAGACCTTTTTAAGTCTCGACTATCATGAGCTTATTAAAAACTTTTACCAAACGTATAAATATGTTGTTAAGGGTGAATAAGCAATCAACTTTCTCAAATCGCTCAACCAAACGGATAAGTAAGGATACCCTAAAGCGAAAGAGGTATCACTTTCATAGAACTAAATTTATATAGTCTTATATAGTCCTCTTTCTAACCTCATTTCTTGGTGCAGGTTCGCGAGAATAAGACGGAGCACAGTTGTTCGAATTCCTTGCTCGACCAAATGAATTCGTATGTGTTAAACTCTGAAGTTAAAGTGTGAGTGGGATGGTGGAGCTTGATTAAATCCGACGTAATCTGACGACGGATCAGAACTACACGTCAGCATCAAACATAATTGGCGATGGTTAAGGTTTGAAGGCAACAACGCAGGCAGCCCCGAAAATTTGAAAGAGCCCAAAATATTTAATTTGCTAGAGCTTCTATATGTAAACTCATAATCAATACATACTCAAATAATGGCACACACTTCAAATTAAAACTTATTAATGTTGGCGTGTTTTTTCCCTATTGGAATAATGATGAACAATTAGTTATGAGATTTTATACGACTTCCACACGGAAAGTGAAAAATTGGTAATTTAATACTCACATGAGATTTAAAATTATTTTGAAAACCTAAATATATTTACGGTATTAAAAAAATAAACGTTTAAAAAATAATATATATTAATTCAATCCTTATTTTTAGTAATTTTTTCTTTTTTTTCTTTTTTCGCTTTTGGCATAATTTCATATCTATTTGACAATTAAAATGACAACGTGCTACATTCTAAATTTAAACAAGTGGAATTTATTATTTTCAATAAATTGATTCTTCTTAACCACTCCCTCCACTTCATATTAAATATCGTTTTAGAAGTTTGATCTTGTTGAAGATTAATTGTCATTTTATAACTTTTTAATACTTTCTTCCAAATGGTTCTCTAATTAATTTAGGAAATTAATACTAACTTATGATAGTATATGATAGTAAGATGATTGTGAGGAAAGAGGGTGAGAGATTAATTAGAAATGTCATTAATTCATTAAGGTGTATTAGTCAATATTATATATTTCTTATTTTTTGACATAAATTAAAAAAAAATGACAATTAAAAATAAATAAATGGAGTATATTTTAATAAGTTTGTAACTAGAAGAGTTTATAAATTACGTGAATATGAATTCATTAACTCTTCTACTTTCATAATCTTGATGAACGAGTATAATCAAATATTTGAAAATTATGAAATATGAAATCGAGACGGGTACACGATTTGAATTGAATAATATGATATAATGTCATTCTAGAGGACAAGACTAAATATTATAAATATTATTTAAGAAATATGAATAAATAAACTATATCGCTTCACATAAATATATTTAATATAGATAAATGAGGCTTTTATAAAAATACTCAAATTTATAGATTTAGAATTCAGATGTGTGGTGATTTTAACTTCGATTAGTTCAAAGTTCGACTACAAGAAAATAAATTCACCTATAAAAGTTGTTAGTAAAAACTATAAAAATTAAAAGTTTTGGGTAAAATTGTTATCGGTAAATATATATAATCAAAATCTAAAATTGTTAGTAAATACTTACAACATTTTTGTCAGTTAGTTGCAAGTTTGTTACTGACTTTACAACATTTGATCGATATAATTTGAGAAACAATATATTTTAGTCTATCATTATAACATTAAATTGTACAAATATTATCACATATAACACAGAGTTCAACGTAGAGAGCAAATGGATCACATGGGTTAAACACCCATAACTAATCCATTTAGAAAGAAAGAAAAATCACTTTCAAACATGTTCTTCGGTCACTAAATTCGAGAACATAAGCCCTATGTAGTGGACAATCTGATCACTTGAGCTAACTCACTTCATCGACTATGTAACGATTTACCTTTGATCTGTTTGAATACACACACACACACACATATATATATATATATATATATATATATATATATATACACACACACACACACATACACACATATATATATATATATTGATTGTTATGTTCTATTAATAATTCAATATTATTATTCTCACATTGATTGTACTAACACACATCACACATCACAGTTCGTACGTGCATCGCATGGGTTAAACACTAGTAAAGTACATAAATTTTAGTATGGATGCTCCGACACCGTAACTAACATTTGTATTCTAATTAAATTTATGCAAGCATCTGAGACCTTCAAAGCTTTCAATATAAATTATCAGTAAGAAAATATTAAGATTTCTAAACTATCACCACATTGAAAATGAGTGTCATAATTAGCAGTTAGTTGAACCATAATAGTAAATATCAAATAGTTTCAGAATGTTGAAAAAGGTAAATGAGCTAAAACAGGAAAGGGAAACATTTTCTTTATTGATTCATGTCTATGGTTCAACATACACAGCAACATATATAGGAAAAACCCTAGCTATCCTTAGCAGGAGCTACAAAACAAAACCAACGGGTAGGAGGGCTGGAAAGGACAATTGACAGCTGTTAACAAAACATATGGTGGAGAATGCACCAGCATAGCAGCTGCATGTGACCATGCAAACGTCCAGGAGTGCACACAAGACAAATAAGGATGACAAGCTCCATGAGCTGACTAGGACTGTTGACTGTGCACTCTTGCTGACTGGATTTATATGTCTAACACAGAAAAATGGAAATTCGCCCAGACCAGTATTTTAATTTGCCCAGAAAAATGAAAACTCGCAAGCACCAGTAATTAAGATTATAAGAAATAGAAATTAGCATATATATACATTTTCTTTGGCGAAAATATTGTTTTATGCCATTAGTATCGCATCATAATATTTAGTCCTCAATTTTTCTGATAGTTGTTTTTAGATTCTGCAACAACTGAAGCAATGCACCAGGTATGTATCCCTGCTGCCGCTTTTGTCCATTAGTTTGTTGAGTATTGTTTTGTCGACGTGAAATATTAGCATCACAAAATCATTGAAAAGTATCATTAGCAATTCCCACAATGTAAAGAATCGAATAACAAGTAATAAACTCAAACATAAGTTACTGGCGTATGAAGTCAAGGTTTGAAATCCAATCAGGCAGTATAACAACATTTGAAAAAAGAGATATTAAAACAAGCTAAGAAATAGGATATGTGGCTGGGAAATAATAATACTGCAGTACCTGACTACACCAGCATATCCCAACCTCAAAGAATCTTGGCGTACATTCGTCTTGCCTCCTGTCTTTGAGCTTTTGATACAGATACTAATAAATCAGATACCCCTTTTATTCTCTCCATCTAAGGAAGAGAAAAAGTAACTAAATTAAGAAAAGACCATCTTAACTACAGATAAAATATCTAATAAAATTCAAAAGATCGGAATAATTGAATGCCCCACTGATCTGCAATGTTCATGCATATATTCAAAATAACAATACGGAATCATGTTGATCTTCTGAGTTTTGAACAATTAAAAATAATATGAAATTGACATTTGAAAGAAGGGAAAATGAACTTTTTCGTCATTCATGTTGGCCTACTTTGACATTTAGTCATTTTTTTTTGTCTGTTTTCAATTTCGTCCGTTTTATTTTAAAAATTATGCAATTTATTCCGATTATCGCCGAAAAATTGGATCGCACCCGAATTTGCTGAGTTGTCGTCGATTATTTGCTAATTTGGCTTCAATTTTGGGATTTCTTGGCCACGTGGAAATAAAACAAATTGAATTATTTTTATTTGCCTTATTGGCATGAAAAGAAAAAACAAATAAATACAAATTGTTCTAGCAGCATTGACAAACAAACACACTAGCTAAGAATAAGATAAGAGAGAGGAAAGCAGTAATGGCTCCGCCGCTGCTTGCTCTACTGCTATCACTCCGCCTCAGCCATATCGCGTGCTCCCAGCCGCCGCCTCTCAGCACCGACCACTACAGCAAATCCTATCATAAATTCAAGCAGATCGTTGAGGACACCACCACCGACAAACAGATCAAGTCCCCCACCACTGCCGTCGCCGCCCTCCGCCTCTTCTTCCACGACTGCTTCGTCGGCGGCTGCGACGCCTCCGTCCTCATGTCCTCCACGCGCCTCGGTAAGAGAGCCGAGCGCGACACCGACATCAACCTCTCCCTCCCTGGCGACGACTTCGACATCGTCGTACATGCCAAGACCGCCATCGAGTCGCCTGCCCCGGCGTCGTCTCCTGCGCCAACATCCTCGCCGTGGCCACCTGAAACCTGGTAGTCATGATGGGCGGCCCATATTACGAGGTGGCATTGGGCCGCAAGGACTCGTTCACTTCACGGGCCGATGACGTGGAAGGCAACATCCCCAGGCCCACAATGCCGATGGACCAGATGATCCAAATCTTCGTGTCCAAGGGGTTCTCGGTTCAGGAGATGGTGGCCGCCGGTCAGAATTTTGCCCTTTTCCCAAAAAGGGGATCGTGAAAGTCGCGGGTCGAATTGGACAAAATTGGAGCGTAATTCTTGAAACTGATGACTGGGCAACCTTCAACATCATGTGGAGGTGGTCTCTGAGCACCGAATTTGACCGGAGGTGTGCCGGACGGAGAGCAAACAGGGGAGTCAGGATTTTTGGAATTGTTTCGAGAAAGAAGCGGAAATTGTTCATGGTGGTTAGCATTTGGGTTAACGACGTTGGAGGGTCGGATTGTGTGACCGGACTTGAACGGATTTAGAGGGTTCCAACCATTAATCGCCGGAGTTGCAGTTTTTGACGGGAAGGGGAGATTGAAGAAATTGGCACAGTGTGTAGGTGAATTTTTGGCCGTCGATTTCTGGTTTTTTGGAAAGGAAAGAAGAAAGGAATGGGAGTAGGGTTTTCTCTTTTTTATGCCAACAAGGAAAATAAAAAACAATTCAATTTGTTTTATTTTCACGTGGCCAAGAAACCCCAAAATTGAAATCAAATTAGTAAATAACCGGAGCCAACTCAGCAAATTCGGGTGCGATCCAATTTTCCGGCGATAATCGGACTAAATTGCAGAATTTTTAAAATAAAACGGATGAAATTGAAAACATGCCAAAAAAAAAAAAAGACTAAATGTCAAAATAGGCCAACATGAAGGACGAAAAAGTTCATTTTCCCTTTGAAAGAACCACCAAAACATTATTAATAGTAATATATCTGATGAGAATCATGAGTCAAAAAGGTCAGCAAACAAGAAAAAAAATACCTTGGGCTTCTGCTCATAATATTTGAAAAAATTCTTCCAATTCAAGTAGGACAAAACATGCAAACAAATGAAACCCAACTATGCAGTAAAATAGAGAAATTTTTTTTTTTTACCTCCTGAACTATGTTTATTTTGAAACTTTACCTCCTAAGCTTTTTTTTTCGTGCAAATGACCTCCTAAACTGTACGAATTTTGCACTTAACCTCCTGAACTCCCATTTTTTCTGGAACTTTTGGTAGGAACTCACTCGTGTGACATGCACGCTTATATATAAGAGATAAAACCGACTTTCCATCTCTTACTGATGACTCCTGCTCAAAATAATGACATGTGAGCACTCGTGTGACTTGTTAAGATAATGTTCACATTAATATATGTATACACGTAGGATTTGGAATCTACGTAGTGCTCATGTGCCATTATTTTGAGCGGGAGTCATGAGAAGGAGATGGGAAGTCAATTTTAACCCTAATATGTCAGCGTGCATGTCACACGAGTGAGATCCGACTAGAATCTCCAGCAAAAACGGGAGTTCAGGAGGTTAAGTGCAAAATTCGTACAGTTTAGGAAGTAATTTGCACAAAAAAATAATTTTAAAGGCAAAATATCAAAATGGCCATAGTTCAGGAAGTAAAAAAAAAATCTTTCAGTAAAATATCAAAGGGTGATTTAACAATACAAGTATAACTTCTCAACTATTGGCATTGTGAAGTCCAAAAAGAAAAAAGAAGAAGAAGAAATGCATATAATATATTTTAAAGGCTTTCACACTAGTTACATTAATCAGCAGCCACTTCATGCGATGTTTTCAGCTCCTCCCCCCATTGATACAACTTTAGCACGTAATGAAACCGCTTCAACCACACAACAAAGACAACCACCGTCTAGAGAAATCAAAAGCCAAATTTGTTACATTAAGTTCGGGAAAATTTTACATCCTACCTATAGTTGGAAGTATTATTATAATTAGCTAATAACAACATGCAGTAATAGCATCATAAGAACAATCACAGTAGCAATTACCAGAGCACGAAGGAGCAATTGTTATCGGCCCAAATAATTAAAAACGAAAACAAGACTATAAGCATATCTACAAAATAAGCATCACTGGAATTGTAAATTAGCACCACCCTGGAAACTGAAATAAGCATCATGGAAACCTTAAATTAGCATATCTACAAAATAATATAACAAGCAACTCGAAAAATGATTTAATAAATAAGCATCACTGAAACCTTAAATTAGCATATCTACAAATATACTCGAAATGAGTGTTGTATAATTAGCGATCTATATTATGAAAACTCGACACTTTAAGTACACCAATAACATAACCACTCCAATAATTAAAAAAGAAACTCAAAACTAAGAATTACCCAAATAAAATTAGGCCAAAGATCGGTGATTTACTCGGGCACGCCCATAAATTGGTGAATTTACAAATACAATCCTATCGGCGAGATATATACATTACACATACACTGCAATTGAATTCGGCGACAGTGAACAAGAAATGGAACTTACTTCTAGTTCTTGGATTTTTTTATTTTGTATATCATTCCTTAACACAACACCGAATACAATCGAATGCCATGAACTTAAGAGTTTCCCATAAAACAAACAAAAAAATGGAGTAAGATTTTGCAAGTTCATCACAAAGAAAAAAAAAACATAATTCGTAATTTTACAAAGCAGCACCTGCAATCGAACTCATTAAAACAGGAAGATGAAAAAAAAAAAAAGGATTTACCTTATTAGAAATTTAGCCCACCCTAAGGCACTCCACATTGCATCTATTTCGCCCGCCATAATTTGAGGTTGCAAGCTGTTGGACGCCATCCTTTCCCAACCAAGATTAGGAAAATATGGGTTGACTTGTTTGTAGGATACATGAGATTAGTTCTCTTTGAGTGACGATGGACTTGCGATAATTAGGTGGATTCATTTACCTAGTAAATGGGATGAGCGAATCAATCGGGCATGTTTAGATATACTTTCTCTAATCCTAGCCATTGAGACTGATTAAAACGTCCAGTACATTAGTTTTCAGTTCTCAGTGTCGGAAGTTTTAAAGACTAGACTAGATTCTTTGTTTTAGTTAAACTTATGAATGTATCTTTTCATCTGTGTGCATGCACGATATTAAATGTTGGTTTATATATGAGATCTAGGTTTATTATAGATTATCCTATAAACACCTTCGTAGTTTTTCATTTTAAATATGAATTCATGAGTTCATGAGTTTGTGAGTATTTTATCAAGAAGAAAAAGAAAGCTTAAAGAGCACTACTTGTGTTGATTGAGTGAAATACATACAAAAGATAGATTTTCTCCTCTCCACATAATTCTTTTAATATTTATTCCACTTCAATATATTTTATTTGAGTCCATATTTTCAACAAAGTGATATCAGAGCAAGGTTCGTTTCTCTACAAAGACGATGGCCGCAAGTGGAGTCTTTCCATTCCTAAAGCTCTTGAAGGATAACTATAATTGGTGGACCATTCAAATAAAGACATTTCTTGGTGGATAAGATGTTTTGGGTAGCCAGTGAAGTGGAATATGATAAACCACAAGATCTAACTTCCTTAAGTCAAGCCGAAAGAAAATCTTTGAAGGAAGCCAAGGTGAAAGATCAAAGAGCATTCTCTATCATTCAACTAGGCATGAATGACAACAATTTTGAGAAAATTTCACAAGCGACCACTGCGAAGCAAGTATGGGATATTCTTAACAATGCTTTTAAAGGCATTGACAAAATAAAGAAAGTTCGACTCCAATCACTTCGAGGAGAATTCGAGTCACTACAAATGAAAGAATCTGAAGAAGTATCTGACTATATCTCAAGAGTCGTAACAGTTGCTAATCAACTCGATAGCAATGGAGAAAAGCTTGAAGAAAAAAGAATTGTTGAAAAGGTACTTCGATCTCTCGTTCTGAAATTCGACTACATAGTAATAGCCATCAAATAATCGAACGATGTCGAGACTCTTAAATTGAATGAGTTGCTCGAAAAATTACAAGTTTATGTAGAAAAAAAAATCAAGAAACGAAATAAAGGACCAGAAATCGAGCAATCTCTTCAAGCAATGACCATTAATACCGACCAACATAAATTTGATATCTTCGTCTATTGCGGTCGTGGCAGAGGCCGTTGTAGAGGGCGAAGTGGAAATCGTGGTCGTGGACGCAAACATGGTCGTGGACGTGAACGAGGACACGAGGAACAAAACTCATACAACAATGATGAGACACAATCAGAACCTCATACGCCATGAGTTCGCGGAAGAGGTGGTTTTAATCGTCATCAAATTAAGCGAGATGTTAAATGTTATAATTGTCACAAGTTTGGGCACTATGCTTCGGAGTGCTAAAATTAGGCCATTTTTAAAAAGACTCATCATGACGGAATTTTTTTTGACCAATCCTTATTGGCATTAAAGGCGTCAATGGAAAAAGGATATACTTCATGGTATCTTGACTTGGGGGCGAGCAATCACATGTGCGAAGAAAAATACATGTTCGTTGACATTGATACTACGACGACTGGAAATATCACTTTTGGTGATATGTTAAAGATTACCATCCAGGGAAAAGGAAGGATTCTTATTCGGTTGAAGAGTGTCGGACACCAATTCATCAAAAATATTTACTATGTACCTGGGATGAAAGCAAACATTTTGAGCATTGGACAATTGCTTGAAAAAGGGTATAACATGCATATGAAAAATTGAAACTTCTACCTAAAGAACGTCGAAGGGAGATTGATAGCTAGCATACCAATGTCAAGTAACAGGATGTTCCTGTTGAAAATTCAGCATGATGTTGCAAAATGTTTAAAAGCGTGTTTTGAGGATGAGTCTTGGTTGTGGCATTTGAGGCTCGACCACATAAATTTTGGTGGACTGAAGATGATGTCTTCTAAGAAGTTGGTGAGAGGACTACCGCTCGTAAATCATTCTGATCAGATTTGTCAAGGATGTCTTGAAGGGAAAAAATATCGGCACACCTTTCCAAAAGAGTCTCTTTCAAGAACGAAGCAGCCGTTCGAGCTAATCCATACAGATATATATGCGGATCTATCGAACCAGCATCACTTGGTGAAAATTGATATTTTCTGACGTTCATTGATGATTTTAGTCGAAATACTTGGGTGTTCTTTTTGAAGAACAAATCAGAAGTATTTTCAACCTTTAAGAGGTTTAAATCTCTGGTTGAAAAGCAAAGTAAATATCAGATCAAAGCAATGAGGTCTGATAGAGGAGGCGAGTTTACTTCAACGGAGTTTCAGAAGTTTTACGAAGAAAATGGTATTCATCGATCCCTCACCGTTGCTTATTCTCCGCAACAGAATGGTGTTGCTGAAAGAAAATTCGATCAATTATGAATATGGTTCGATGCATGTTGAAGGGCTAAGATTTTCCAAAAGAATTTTTGGCAGAAGCTGTGGAATGTGCTGTTTATTTGTCCAATAGGAGTTCGACAATAAGTGTTTATGATCAAACACCACAAGAGAAGTAGAGTGATTTCAAACCAAACATTTCAGATTTTAAGGTGCTCGTAGCATTACACATATGCATATACTAGATCAACACAGGAACAAGCTTGATGTGAAGAGTCAAAAATATATTTTTGTTGGTTACGGTCAAGCATCAAAGGGTTATAAATTGTACGATCCAATTAAAAACAAAAGGAAGCTTAGTCGAGATGTAGTGTTCGAAGAGAAGAGTTCTTAGGAGTGGAATACTCAAGGTAATGAGAAATATACTTTTTTATACTATTTAGCTAATTTTAAAAGAAGTTGAATAAGAACCGGTGGAGCCCATAAGTCCTCCATCATCGCCTTCATCTGGTCAACCTTCTTTAGAAAGTGAGAGCTCAATAGCGAAAAACCTTAAAAGATAAGATCTTTGCGAGAAATTTATGGGCTCAATCAGAATCCAAACTTGTTCTGCTTGTTTGCTGATACTGAGTCCATTAACTTTGAGGAGGCGTCAAACAGTGAGAAATGGAAGAAATCTATGGATGATGAGATAAGTGCAATTAAGAAGAATGAAACTTGGGAACTCTCTTCTCTTCCACCCGTATAATAGTCCATTGGAGTTAAATAGGTTTAAAAGGAAAAAGAGAATTCAAATGGAGAGGTGGAACAATAAAAGACAAGGCTCGAAGTTAAAGGATACAAATAAAGGCTGGAATTGACTATGATGAAGTATTTGAACCTGTAGCTCATTTAGAAACCATCAGGTTGTTGTTCTTGTTAGCAGCCCAAAAGAAGTGGAAAATTAATCAGATGGATGTAAAGTCAGCATTTTTGAATGGAGTGCTATAAGAAGAAGTTTACGTCGATCAGCCTGAAGGTTACTTGTTACCAGGCCATGAGGGAAAAGCGTTGGAGTTAAAAAAGGCTTTATACGGTGTGAAGTAAGTGCCAAGAGCATGGTACAGCCACATCGAATAAAATTTTATGGAGAAATGATTTAACAAATGCCCTCATGAACATGCCCTTTACGTGAAAGTTGATGATAAAGGTAACATGTTGATCGTATGTTTGTACGTCGATGATCTTATTTTTATAGAAAATAATGAGGAGTTGTTTGATAAATTCAAGCAAGATATGACTAAGGAATATGAAATGACGGACATTGGGCTAATCTCTTATTATCTTGGAATCGAGGTGCACCAAAAGAAGTGTGGGATTTTCATTTCCAAAGAAGGCTATGCAAAGGGAATTTAAAAAAAATCCAAGATGGGAAATTGCAAGCCAACCAATATTCCGATTGAAGTTGGAACCAAACTCTCAAAGCACATAAATGGATACCATGTCGATCCAACCTTATTCAAAAGCTTGGTTGGAAGTTTGAGATATTTGACATGCATTAGGCCCGATATTCTATATGCAGTCGGTCTCATTAGTCGTTACATGGAGAATCCTACTAAGTATCACTTCAGAATAGCAAAGAAGATACTTCAGTATGTCAAAGGAATATTCAAGTTTAGACTATTTTATCTAGAAATAAGAGACATGAAGTTTTTATGGTATAGAGACAACGATTGGGCCGTAGGTCTCGATGATCGTAAGAGCACGAGTGGTTTTGTATTTTATTTTGGTGGATCATAATTCATATGGTCATCAAAGAAGCAACTAATAGTTACTCTTTCGACGTGTGAAGCTAAGTATGTTGCTGCAACTTCAAGTGTTTGTCATGCTTTGTGGTTAAGAAGTTTACTTAAAGAACTTCACCTTAATGAGGTGGAATCGACGGAAGTGTTTGTTGATAACAAATCTGCGATTGCACTAGCGAAGAATCTTGACATAAGGTTTTATTTCATTAGAGAATGCATTGCGAAGAAAGAAGTTCAAGTTAAGTTCGTGAAATCCGAAGATCAAGTGACGAATATTTTCACGAAGCCCCTCAATCAAGAAACTTTTGAGAAGTTGATGCACAAACTTGGAATTCGAGAGAATCAAGCTTGTGGGGGAGGGGGATGTTGGAAGTTTTAAAGCCTAATCTAGATTCATTGTTTTAGTTAAATTTAAGAATATGTCTTTTCATTTGTGTGCATGCATGGAATTAAATGTTGGTTCATGTAAGATATATAGGTTTATTGTATACTAATCTATAAATAGCTTTGGGGCCTGTTTGGACTAACATTCGTAAGGATTCTGAATTCAGGTATTCAGATTCTTAGGGTATTCAGAATTTTGTGAATAGTAAAAATTCTTATTTGTTATAGGATTCAGAATCCTTTACTTTTTACTGTAGATGTCAAATCATGTCTGAACAGTGGATAATAATGTATTATTATATTGCAAATCATGTTTGGAAAGTAGGTGGTAGTGTATTATTATATTGTATTTAATAATATTTAATTATTGATTTATAAGATATTTTTGTTTGAGTATTTGATTTTTTAGTCTTAGAACAAACGAGTATTCGATATTTCGAATCCTGAATCCGATATTCCAAATATTAGCCCAAATAGAGTCATTCATTTCAAATATGAGTTCATGAGTTTGTGAGTATTTCATCAAGAAGAAAAATAAAGTTTAAAAAACACTAATTGTGTTGATTAAGTGATATACATACAAGGATAGATTTTCTCTGTTGGGGAATTGGATAATTGGGAGGTTATTTTTAGTAACTTTGGTCCAATATCCCAATTATGGAAAGTTCTTTATTTTCAAAAATGAGCTTCATATTCTTAATCTACGTTGCGAGTAGATGAACGTGGTATATTTACTTTCACAAATCTATGATGGGATGATTGAGTAATCAATGTTCAAAGTTGGACATTTGATATGTGAAGTTGGAAGTTGAAGAGGGAGTGGAATGTCCAATTATGGAAAGTCCCACATAGGAAGGAGACCCATTTGTGAATGACTTTATTAAATGAAGTGAAATAGGCTTTGGCTACAAGTTGAGTGGGGTTGGGAACCCCCACACGCGCGCCACCACCCGCCCGCCTGGCACAGCTCGGGCACGTGGCTCGCGGTTCGCGACCATTCTCGCATTTTTTCGCGCATGTGGTTTGTGGTTCGTGGTTCGTATAGATCTAGCTGGGTCTGGGCTTACGTTTTGGACCAGTTCCAGAATGTTTCAGTCTTTCTTGGAGAGAAAGAATAGGAATCAGACTTGTATCAGGAATCCTAATTCTTGCAATTTTCCTTCCTTAATTAAAGGTCCTATCACAACTATAAATACCCCCCTCCTGTAGTGTATTTCAGCATCCGAAAATCATAAGCATCTCACGTATTCCCTACCTGCCTCACGCATCATATGGACTTGCAATTAGGATTTTGCTTTGTTGTCTGCGCAGTTCTAATTCGCCAGGTTGACTCTGGTCGTCTGCTTTGTCCAGCACCGTTTGTCATTGTATCTTCGGAGATTCATTTCTATCCAACCGTGAGCAGGTAGTACGGGGCAATAAGAATCTTATGGGAAGAGTTTGCTCGCCTTGACACCTTTCTATTTTCCTGTTTTATTAGTTCTTGCTGATTGCTGTTTCTGTTAGTTTGAGTTTATCCCTGCTGTTATCCCAAGTTCACTGCTGTAATTCCATTAGTCTTAAGATTCTTATTTTGTGATTTGAATTGATGGATACCACGTCTGCAACGAACAACACGATGCTACCCGCTTCAACCTCCTCGACGGCACCATCCATGATGAGTTCGACCGTACCTGCACAGACGAACTCTACTATGCCCTCTTCTTGCACCGGTCCATCTGGGTTATTTACTGGCGGACCCTCGATGTCTGCACCTTTCACTTTCGGATCTGGATCAAGCTAGATTCCCTTTGGCTCTGCGATACCCGCCTCCGTTGCTGCGCATGCTGAACGTCCTGAAAAATTTAATGGACATAGTTTTAAAACTTGGCAACAAAAGATGGGTTTTTGCTTAACTACTTTGAAATTTTCTCAATTTCTGATCGAGGATGCACCTGTTATGAGTGCGGACGATACGAGTTTCGATCGTAGAGTCGCCGTTGATGCGTAGACATAAGGGGACTATCTCTGCAGGCATTATATCCTGAATGGATTAGACAATGCGCTGTATGGGGTATATAGTTCGGTCAAGAGTACCTCTAAAGAACTATGGACCTCCTTGGAAAATAAGTACAAGGTTGATGACGCCGGCACTAAGAAATTTATTATCAGACGGTTCTTGGAGTTTATCATGGTTGATTCGAAAACTATGATGAGCCAACTCCAAGAGTTGCAAATGATTTTTCAAAGCATACACACTGAAGGTATGCACGTGTGTGAAAACTTCCAAGTGATGGCTATTGTTGAGAAGCTACCACCGAGTTGGAGAGATTTCAAGAATTATCTGAAGCATAAGAGAAAGCAAATGACTTTGGAAATTTTGATTGTCAAACTGCGCATCGAGGAAGGAAACCGACAATCCATGGAGAAGCAAGGAAAGACCTCGATAATGGAGGTAAAGGCTCATTTGGCGGAAGCCAATTCTGGGAAAAAGCGCAAGCACCAAGGCCAAGGCAAAACGAATCAAAAGAAAGCCAAGAAGTTCGAGGGCAACTGCCATAACTGTGGTAAGCCTAGACACATGAAGAAAGATTGCCGAAAACCACGCAAGGATAATCGGAATGCAGCAAATGTCATCACTGAAGAGATATCCAATTTAGACCTTTGTACGGTGGTGATGGACTCCAACGTAATTGATAATCCAAGAGAGTGGTTTATAGATACTGGAGCTACTTATCACGTTTGCTTTGATCGAGAGGTATTTTCTGATTATACCCCTGTTACTGAAAGAAGTCTCCATATGGGTAACTCGTCTACTGCTGAGGTTGCGGGAGTTGGTAAGGTGCTGCTGAAGATGACGTCTGGTCTAGAGTTTACTTTGAAGGATGTGCTGCATGTTCCTGATATTAGGAAAAATCTTGTTTCTGGGTCCCTGCTTGTCCAACATGGGTTTAAGATAGTATTTGAGTCTGGTCAAGTTGTGCTCACTAAAAGTGGGAAGTTTTTAGCTAAAGGTCACCTCGAGAAGGGACTCTTAAGTTGAATGTAATGGCTAAACGCCCAGTTATTAATAATAAAGTTATTGCTTCTTCGTATGTTGTTGAGTCATGTGATTTATGGCATGTTAGGCTTGGACACGTTAACATGAAATCAATTAAGAAATTGGTAAAGGTGAATTTACTAAATAACGTAAAGTTTGACTCAAAACACAAGTGTTAAAGTTGTGTTGAAGCAAAAATGGCAAGACCTTCTTTTAATTCGGTAGAAAGAAGTTCGGCTCCTCTAGAGTTAATTCACATTGATATTTGCGATATGAAACTTGT
Organism: Phtheirospermum japonicum; assembly: GCA_014905375.1. Classification (NCBI taxonomy): domain Eukaryota; kingdom Viridiplantae; phylum Streptophyta; class Magnoliopsida; order Lamiales; family Orobanchaceae; genus Phtheirospermum; species Phtheirospermum japonicum. Next base: position 264,815 of record BMAC01000032.1, on the reverse strand, counting down.
GCAAACTAGAGGAGGTAAAAAGTATTTTATTACTTTTATTGATGACTGCACAAGATTTTGCCATGTTTACCTATTAAGAGGCAAAGATGAAGCAATTGATGCATTTAAAACTTTCAAGAATGAAGTTGAGAATCAATTGAACACTCGAATTAAGGCAATTCGCATTGTTCGAGGTGGAGAGTATGTTTCTCTGTTTCAAGAGTTGTGTGATGAATGCGGAATAATTTATCAAACGATTGCTCCCTATACACCTCAATCGAATGGCGTTGTTGAACGTAAGAATCGAACTCTGAAAGAAATGATGAACGTCCTCCTAATAAGATCAGGGTTACCTCCTAACATGTGGGGGGAAGCGGTTCTTTCCGCTAACCCTATTTTAAATAGGTTACCTCACACGGGAAGAGAAAAAACTCCATACGAGTTATGGAGAGGTAAAGCTCCAATTTACGATTATCTCAAAGTGTGGGGGTGCTTGTCTAAGGTACGAGTACCTGAACCGAAGCAAGTGAAGATAGGACCTAAGACAGTCGATTGTATCTTCATCGGATATGCACAAAATAGTGCTGCATATAGGTTCCTAGTACATAAGTCCGAGATACTTGATGTAACTGAGGGAACGACCATTGAGTCAAGGAATGCAGTGTTCTTTGAACACATATATCCTTGTGTAAAATTAGAAGGTTTATGGTTTTAAAAATAAGGATCAGATTTACGATGTTGCTAATCGATGTTAACAACACCAGTTAACAACATCGACCAGAGTAACGTAATATTTATGCAGCGGAATATAAAATAGAGAACACGATTAAACAAATTCAGTTCACAAGTAATACTTGTGAACTTGGGTGTACAAACYCGAAAACTATATTACTTTCAYTTCACGTTCAATACACAATATRAAGTAATATATTAAAACTAAATATCAAGAAACTTGATACTAAATACTTGTTGCCGGAATGGCAAGATCTTCTCCGTTGGTCACGCAACTTCAAAGATCTTGTTTATCACRATCGTTGGCTCYAAGTAACTCTATCGTGTTCTTCTTCTCTTGTGCGTCTTCCTTGCGTCAAGCTTCGTGCGTTCTTCTCCTCAAGAAATCCGTGCGTGAGGATTATAAAAACCRTAAATCAAGTGTAGGAATACCTATGTCTTAAATAGACAACTAAGAATCCTAAACTTGGTAAAATCCTAAAAACAAATCCTAAACACAATCTAGGAATAATTAAAGTCTTGTGCATAAACTAGGAAACATAATATTGACCTATATCTAGTTTCCTAACTTATTTTGTGCCCAAGAAAGGCAAATAACAAAATAGGAATTATTGCCAAGAATAAATTCCTCAACACCTTGCAAGTAATGGAACGAGATCTCTAATAAGAGAACTCGTAAAGATGAACCACTTGCAGTTCAAGATGCACCACAAGATGGCGATGAGGGTGAACTTAGGCGAAGCAAGAGGACTAAAATTGCAAAGACGTTTGGTCCGGATTTCATGACCTATATGTTAGATAAAAAACCTCGTTCCATTCAGGAAGCCTTGTCTAGTCCTGATGCTCCTATGCGGAAGGAAGCTATGAATTCGGAGATTGATTCTATCATGAAGAATCATACATGGGAATTGGCGGATCTTCCTCAAGGAACTAAACCCCTTGGGTGCAAGTAGGTTCTAAGGAAGAAGTATAGAGCTGATGGCTCAATCGATAAGTATAAAGCAAGGCTAGTGGCCAAAGTCTTTAAGAAAAGAGAAGGATACGACTTCTTCGATACCTACTCATCTGTAACAAGAATCACATCGATTAGAGTGATTTTGGCGATTGCTGCGCCGCACAATCTTCAGATTCACCAAATGGATGTGAAAACAACATTTCTGAATGGTGAGCTAGATGAAGAGATTTATATGGAACAACCTGAAGGGTTTGTAGTTCCGGGTCAAGAGAACAAGGTGTGTAGACTTGTTAAATCATTGTATGGATTGAAACAAACACCAAAGCAGTGGCACATCAAGTTTGATACTGTGATGATGACCAATGGCTTTCGCATCAATGAATGTGATAAATGCGTTTATTTGAAAAACACCTAGCTCCTTTGTCATTGTTTGTCTGTATGTCGATGACATGTTGATATTGGGTAACTCAAGTGATGTGATCACGAACACCACAAACATGTTGAAAGACAACTTTGATATGAAGGATATGGGGTTAGCTGATGTGATTCTTGGGATCAAGATCATAAGAAGTTCAGATAGCATAATATTGTCTCAGTCTCACTATGTACAAAACGTTCTTAAGAAGTTTAATGCGTTGGACAGTGAAACTGCTAAGACCCCATTTGATGATAACCTTCGTTTAGTGAAAAACAAAGGAGATCCAGTGACACAGTTGGAGTATGCTTGGATCATTGGGAGTCTGATGTACCTTACTAATTGTATGAGGCCTGATCTAGCTTATTCAGTGAACAAACTAAGTAGGTTCACAAGCAATCCGAATAGTGCTCACTCGACTGGGTTGATTAGAGTATTGCGATACTTGAGATTTACCCACAGTTATGGGCTGCATTATACAATATATCCAAGAGTTTTGGAAGGGTATTGCGATGCCAACTAGATATCGGATTCCAAGGATTCACACTCCACAAGTGGGTACGTGTTTACCATTGGCGGAGGTGCTGTATCTTGGAGGTCTAGAAAATAAACGTGCGTAGCCTGTTCCACCATGGTGTCAGAATTCATAGCCATGGATAAGCCTGGTGAAGAAGCTGAGTGGCTTCGAAATCTTCTCGAAGATGTTCCATGTTGGAGTAAGTCGGTATCACCTATTATGATACACTGCGATAATCAAGCTGTTATTGCAAGGCCTTACAGTAAAATGTATAACGGTAAGTCGCGACATATTCGTCGGAGGCATAATACTGTTAGGGAATTGATCTCAAGAGGTATAATTTCCGTTGACTATCTGAAGTCAAAGGAGAATTTGGCGGATCCGTTTACAAAGAGTATAAATCGAGATCAATTCTATACTTTGTTAGAGGGAATGGGCTTAAAGGCCACACAAAAGAATGGTCTTTAGTGGAAACCCAACCATGATGACTGGAGATCCCAAGAACTTGGTTCAATGGGAAAAACAAAACTTTGGACTATTTTATTCCTGAACACTTGGTACCTAGCCATGAGCTAACACTATAAAAAAATAGCAGTTTTTCGAGGGAAAAACCAAAGGAATTGACTTCCCTCGGATTTTTTCGAGGGAAAAACCGTGGAAACCGAAATTCCCTCGGTATTTTTCGAGGGAAGGCGATTCCCTCGGAATTCTGGCGCCATTCTTTCCCGCCATGATTTTCGAGGAAAAAAATCGACGGATTTGCGAGGGACTTTATTCCGAGGGAATAAATCCCTTGGAAAACCGAGGGAAATGCATTTCCCTCAGAATGTTATTATTTTATTTTTTTTAATTGAAAAGCTTCCGAGGGAATACGAAATCCCTCGGAATGAAACCGAGGGAATCCAAAATCCCTCGGTTTATTTTTTATTTTTTTAAATATTAATTAAAATTCCGAGGGAATTAAATTTTCCTCGGAATTATTCCGAGGGATTATGGTTTCCCTCGGAATAATTATGAGGGAAATTGAATTCCCTCGGAATTTTGATTAATATTTTAAAAAAATAAAAAAATAGGAGGGGTGCGTCTCGTCGTCGTGGAACCACGGGGTGCATCTATTACTCAGATTTTTCTACAACAAATTCAAAACCAACCAAAATCACCCCTCTTCACCGTAGCAATGGCGGCACCAAAGTTTTTCAAGGTTATATTGGACCCTAAATCAGACAGCCTAGTAAGTTTCCATATAAATTATGTGCTAATTTAATTATATTTCTGCATCTTGTTAATTTATCTAGAGTCGTCTCTAGATATCAATCTTTATTTCTTGTATGTGCAACTGCTTTCTTGTAAACAAGAATGAAAAAAATAATTATATATGTATAGTTTCTTTTGTCTCCCGGGATTTTGCCATTTCCATCATTATTTTGCCGTACGTCAGCAATATTTATGGAACTAATTGTAATGAATTTGATATTTTGTTCGCAACATGCATCTCGCCCGATTTTACGAAAAGAATGGGGCACAATCTGCCTAGCCGCATTTTTCTAAAGGTTCCGACTGGACCGGTGGCAATGGAGGTTGAATTGGTTTGGTCTGATGGTAAAACATTAATGCTACAGAAAGGATGGAAGGAATTTAGAGAGCGTCACTCGATAGGCTTCGGATACTTAGTGTTTGAATACAATGGGAAGTCAGAGTTTAATGTCGTCATATTTGATAAGTCTGCTGTTGAAATTAATTATCCGATCGGTTAGACATAAAAACGAGCACGTGCGTTTATGACGCGTTTTCTATTTTTTTTCCGATTTTAAATGAAAAAAAATGGAAAAAACTCAAAAAAATAAAAGAATTAGTAAAAAATAGAAACGAATCCCATCATTTCACGACCGGGGCAAGGAGGGGTGCGCCCCGGCGTCGTGGAACCACGGGCGTCGAGCGTCGATCGTTCCGCACGCGTTTTCTAATTTTTTTCGATTTTAGATGAATAATGGAAAAAAACCCAAAAAAATAGAAAAAATAGTTAAAAATAGTAAGAAGACCCGAGAGATTACGACCGGGGCGGAAAGGGGAGCGCCTCGGCGTTCCGTAAACAAATCATTTTTTTTCCCAAAATTTTCTTTTTTTTTCTATTTTTACAATAGTTTTTTATTTTTTTAAATTTTCGAGGGAATCAAAAATCCCTCGAAATTCCGAGGGAATATAGTAATCCTTCGGTTTTCCGAGGGATTTTTGATTCCCTCGGTAATTTCAAAAAATAAAAAAAATCGTAAAAAATAGAAAAAATAGAAAATTCGTAAAAACGAAAGTGATCATATCATCTTAGGCACGTGGGGAGGTTTTGACCCCAAATTCGATCGAAAAATACCAACGAGCATGTGCATTTCTACACGTGTCTTGGGATTCGACCAACAACAAGATACGATCGATCAATGAACTCCTTCGGTTGGAAACGCGAAGGGACGTAGCATCGTAATTTTTCCATATTGGAGGAGGGGTGCGTCTTTTCGTCGTGGAACCACGGGGGTCGAGTGTCGATCGTTTATGACGCGTTTTCTATTTTTTTCTGATTTTAAATGAAAAAATGGAAAAAAAAACCCGAAAAATAGAAGAATTAGTAAAAAAATAGAAATGAATCCCATCATTTCACAACCGGGGTGGGGAGGGGTGGGCCCCGGCGTTGTGGAACCACGCGTTTTCTAGTTTTTTTCGATTTTAGATGAATAATGGAAAAAAAAACCCTAAAAATAGAAAAAATAGTAAAAAATAGTAAGAAGACCCGAGAAATTACGACCGGGGTGGGGAGGGGTGCGCCTCGGCGTCCCGGAAACAAATCATTTTTTTTTTTCAAATTTTTCACTTTTTTTCTATTTTTACGATTTTTTTTTATTTTTTGAAATTTTCGAGGGAATCAAAAATCCCTCGGAATTCCGAGGGAATATAGTAATCCCTCGGTTTTCCGAGGGAAATAATCCCTCGGTTTTCCAAAGGATCCACATTCCCTCGGAATGTTTGACCTAATTTATCAGCGGGCTGGCCACCCGCTGTTTCAGAAAAGAAAGAAAACTAAGAAGAAAAGAAAGAAGAAGAGAGAAGAAAAGAAAGAGCGCCGCCGAGCCCCTGCAACTGCCGAGCCACCGTCCACAGCCGCCGCCCGCTTCAGCCGCTGAGCCACCCTCCACAGCCTCCGCCCGCTACAGCCGCCACCCCATCGCCGAGCCCCTGCCGCCGCCGAGTCACCGTCCACAGCCCGTCGCCAGCCGCCGCCTTCTTCGCCGTCCGCAGCCCGTCGCCGACCGCCCGAAGCCGCCCGTCGCAGCCCACTCGCCGCCCGTAGCCCATCGCCACTCGCCGTCCGCAGCCCGTCGCCGACTCGCCGTCCGCAGCCCGTCGCCGCCCGCCCGAAGCCGCCCGTCGCAGCCCACAAACCGTCCACAGCCCCAAAACAATGTAATTTTTTTTAGTTTGTTTTTCAGTTTTTTTATATATTATTTCAGTTTAATTTGTAATTATAGATCAATTTAGGGTTTTAATTTATGTTTTATGGCTAATTTAGGAATTAGGGTTCAATTTAGGGTTAGTTTTAGAATTAACTTTAGGGTTAATTTATAATTAGGGTTAATAATTAATTAATTAGGTTTCAATTTAGTAATAATCAATTAATTGGGTTTCAATTTGGGAATAATCAATTAATTAGGGGTCAATTTAGTAATAATTACATAATTAGGGGTCAATTTAGGAATAATCAATTAATTAGGGACCAATTTAGTAATAATCACACAATTAGGGGCTAATTTAGTAATAATTACACAATTAGGGGTTAATTTAGGAATAGTCAATTAATTAGGGGCTAATTTAATAATAACTACATAATTAGGGGTCAATTTAGGAATAGTCAATTAACTAGGGGCCAATTTAGTAATAATTGGCCAATTAGGGATCAATTTAGGAATAATCAATTAATTAGGGGCTAATTTAGTAATAATTACATAATTAGGGGCCAATTCAGTAATAATTACATAACTAGGGGTCAATTTAGGAATAATTAATTAATTAGGGGCCAATTTAGTAATAATTATATTGTATATATATTGTTCATGCATGGGAGGCCGTGGTGATCGATCGGGGTTTAATTTTATTTATATATAATATTGTCATTGGTGTTGTTGGTTGTATACCGTCGGATGTTGACGTGGGTTACGGCGCYGGCCGGGAGGTTTTGTCCCTCCAATAGCGGGTTTTTAAATCTTATTTTTAAAAACGTGATAGGGTGTCACGGGATTTTATTTAAGTTTTCAAAATATTTTTAAAAAAATGTGACGGTGGTAATTGCTTATTTGGAACCTTGGCGAAGTGACGCGATGCATATAAATCACTTGTTTTAGAATTAATATCATATAGATAAATTTGAAACTAAGTTTCGAATTATTCCAATATTTCTTAGACCCGTTTGAGATTTAGTATCAAATATAGAGTTTCATACTAAATTTTGAATTGTCCCATTTTTGGACAGTTTAAGAATGTGACTTGTAGTATGGTTATCTTATGTGTATGTTTTTTTTTTTGTTTTGAAATTTCGGTTTCTGCATCTCTCTAATTGTTCTCGGGTGCACTGAAATATATGTGCACTACGAGAACTGGGGGGAGATGCTGCCGAAATCTTGAATCTAAGAAAAATACATATGTTAAGATAATACATACTACCAAAATATCACGTTCTTGAATGGGATAGAAGCCTTACCAATTATAACTCGAATTCCCCATTCTTCTCGTAATGCTGCCGAAATTCTGCCACCTTCTTTAATTCAAGAACACGCTTAACACTCAAAAATCTTAGGATGGTAAATGATCGTAGTTGGATATAGAAACGGAATATTTCCGGATTTCTAGAACACGCTTAAGGCTCAAAAATCTGACAATCGTGCAATGTTAGGATGAGTTCCGATCGTAGTTGGATGTATGAGCGAATCGAAAATGGCTATTTATCCTCAAAATTCACGGATGGACTTGAGAGTTTTATTAAATTTGCGCAAGCGAATTCCGCTCACAAGGACAGACAGAGAATGAAATGTCCTTGTAATCGTAGACTGTGTAGAAATAGAATCTACCTGGACGTCGATGAGATTAAGTACCACCTAGCGAAACACGGGTTCGTGCCGAATTACTATAGATGGATTTACCACGGAGAAACCCGGCTCGCCACCTCTGGACATCATCAGAATTTTCATGCTGGAGACCCTCTCACATCCGTTCTGAAGAATCATCAAACGCGTACATTAATATGGTTCAAGATGCAGCTGGTCCCGATTTTGACGTGGTGGCCGATGTGGAAGAGTCACCGAACGCTGAGGTTCAAAAATTTTACGACATGTTGAAAATTGGAAATTAGTCATTGTATCCAGGGTGCGAAGCACATACACAGTTGTCATTAGTTTCCCGTCTCATGAATTTGAAATCAGAGAATCACATGTCTCAAAAGTGTTATGATCAATTGAGTGAATTAATCAAGGAGATTGTACCGAAAGACAATCTCGTACCCTATAACTTCTACAACAGTAAGAAGTTGTTGAGGGGTATGGGCTTACCGGTCGAGAAGATAGACTGCTGCAAGAAAATTATATGATCTACTGGGAGACGATTCTGATTTGACAAGTTGCAAATTTTGCAACGAACCTCGGTTTAAACCTGTTCCTCATGGAAAAAAAAATGACAGAAGGCTCGTGTCGCATACAAGAAGATGTACTATTTTCTATTAACTCCTCGTCTGCAGAGGTTGTACGCATCTAATGCCATAGCGAAAGATATGAGATGGCATGCTGAACACGTGGTTGAAGACAATGTTATGCGTCACCCATCCGACTCAGAAGCTTGGAAACATTTCAACGACACTAATCCAAGCTTTGCGGCTCAAAGTTGAAACGTGAGACTGGGTCTTTGTACAGATGGTTTTCAACCATTTGGAAGCTTTGGAGCACAATACTCATCGTGGCCCGTCATAGTCACACCCTACAACTTGCCTCCTTGGATGTGCATGAAAGAACTGTTCATGTTCCTGAGCGTTCTTGTATGATTAACATGAATTTTTCTTAATTTTATTTAGTATTTTAGTTCATTTTTGTTATTGTTTTCGGTGAAATTTGGATAGATTGGGCATATTTTCACATTTTCTTATCTCCAACTTGTTTTACCGTATTTTAATTATAATTAATTAATTTTATATTTATTTTTGGTATTTTGAGGTATTTAGTTTGGACGGAGTCAAGAATGGGCAAACGAGTAGAGTTTCAGCGAAAACGGGCCACGATTTGAAAAAATGACAGTTTTGGGCCTTCTAGAAGGGATGTCTCTGAGCCCAACCGGTATAGAAAGCTGGGCTGGCAGCACCTCCTGATTCTGGGCCTTCTAGAAGGGTCGTTTCTGGGCTCAACCGGTATGGTAAGTGCTGAACGTCCTAGAAGGGGCGGAAACCCTAATTTTGACCCCTTTTCTAAACCACCTACACCTATAAATACCCCCCACCCCTCACATTACACATTATTCCTAGGGTTTTTAAGGCCTCTTAGGGGCTGACAACCCCAACGAGTGCCCTTCGATTTCTTAGTTTCTTTTCATAATTCTTAGTTTTAAATTCTTAGATTTAGAGTAAAGTAGATTAGTTCTTAGATAGTTTAGATAATTTAGATTCAAGACTTCACTTGGAACGCTGCAACTTTCTTCTTTTAATTAGTAAGTTCTTTAATTTCTTTCGCTTAATTAGTTTTTAATTCTTGCTTGATAGTTTAATTTAGAATAATTCAATCTTCAAACAAACCCCCCCATGTATGATGAATTGTATGATCTTGGTAATTTTGGATTTATGATTTGGATGAGATTATTATGATGATATTGATGAGATTGATTGGCTAGATCTAACGGGTCTAGAGCCTAAAATAACCGTGAACCATCAATTGGGTTTTTCCCAAGAGATCGTGGAAACGATTCGAAGCTCTAGAACCCTAGTTTTCTAAATCTTTTCAAAACCCTTGAATTTCATTATTCTTCATTTAGATCAATTTATTGATACTATGTGTTTAGATTAGAATTTTATTTTATTTCGTATTCGTAAACAAACAAACACAAAAGGAACTTTCGAGCCTAGTTTTCCTCGAGAGATCGACTCGGTTCAACTTACCAATCTACATGCGAACTCGTACTCTTGCGAGCGAGCTTTCACTAGTGGCAGAAAATATATTCTAGAACAGTCAATCTAGAACGCCTCAGAAAAAAAACGATCTGGAATATAAGCCGGTGGCATTTTTCGTAATAAAAGCGTTATATACCAGATCGCATTTTTTAAGGCGTTTCTGGTATATCAATATACCAGATCGTCTTTTAAAAAGGCGATCTGGTATATCAATATACCAGATCTTCGTTTAAAAAGGCGATCTGGTAAATCCTATAATCTAGAACGTCGTTATGAAAGGGCGATCTGGTATATTCGATATACCAGATCGCCCTTTCGTATGGACGTTGTGGTATATTAGATATATACCAGATCGCCCTTTTTTAAATATCTAGATCGTCCTAAAAAGGCGATGTGGTATATATATTATTTATTATCATTATACTCACCTTTTCAGAAAACCCTAAAACAGATCCTTTCCATCTTTTCATCTCCGCTCCGCTCCTTTTCCTCTCCCCTGCACATCCGATTGAACCACCGCCATTTCTAACCCACCGACGACCATCACCTTGCAATCGCCACCACCAACTACTCTAATCAACCAATTCGAAGATATGGCGTAACCAAAAAACCTAATTCTCCCCCCAATTTAAACCCCCACCATTCCCAAACAGCCACAATCCTCACCGGACCTGCAATCGTCACCGCATCCTGCAATCGTCACCGCATCCTGCAATCGTCACCGCAACCTGCAACTGCCACCACAACATGCAATCGTCAACCAGTTCGAAGCTTCCAAACCAAAGGCTCTAAATCTCCCCCAATCTTAACAATCCCCAGCTTTCCTTCGTAGTTTCTCGGCTGCTAAAAATTGTACTGTACTCCTCTTACCCTAGGTGAGGATCTTAATTTTTTCTTCCTAATCAATTAGTCTGTCAATTTTTATTTTATTTTCATTTTTCTTCCCTACAAAGAAAAACTTTACCATCTCTTAAAAAATCGTCCTTTTTTTCTTGTGATTCTCCAATACAATTAACCATAATGTCTCGGGTAAATCATTCTCTTTTATGCAATTGTTGGATTTTGATATGATTTTATAATTTCCCATGTGTTGAAATTGACTTTGAATTTATAGGTTGAAGCAGAAGAAGCAATAATTCAAAATATTTCAAGATAATGTGATGTAGCTGAAGCATCATGCAGTGTAGAAAAGGAAAGATTGGCGCAGCAGTATACTGGACTTGCCGAATTGGGAGCCAACGCCACAGGAGCTCTTTGCCATATTAGGTAAACAATAGTTTCCATTGAGATCTATAAATAAATATGACAACATTTCTGATTTGAAAAAAAAAGTAACGAATTAGCAGATGCTTGTATAATGCATGCAGTGGTTCAATTTGTATCTTATGTGTATTGAACTGTAGTGCAACTAGATTTTGTGACTTGATCGGTTGTATTGCAGTTTAATTCGTTTTCAGATGTAGAAACTAGGGTTTCGAAATGGCCAGCCCGTTAATGATTTGTCTACATGAGAGGAAGAACATTATTTATTAAGGCGGTGCTTGATAATTGATATTGATTTCATATTGGTTTTGTGATTGAGAGATTTAGATATGTTGTGAAATGATTAGGGAGTTTTGTATGGAGCCTTTTTTCTGTGTGTGTAATTTGAGAGCTAGTTTCATTTTCTTGATGAGAGATAGTGAGCAGTATTTAACATGTTTGTGGCTAGACTAGATGTGAGCTCTTGTAAGAGTAAATTAATGGTGGAAAATATAAAGTGATCTTTTCCCGTGTGTTCATTGCCTAGCGTTCGAGTTCAATTTGATCCTTTTGAGAAACTGGAAATATTTGTTGAATGTGCTTTTTGGTTGTTGATGATGAGCTCATGATGTTTAAGTGGTGTTTTATTTATTTATTTTTCTTTTTTTTATGATAAAATTTTAAATTTTGGTTTCAAATATGCGAATATGATGACTGATTTGTCAGTCAGGAAGTATTATCAGTTCAGGTTTTTTATTAGCTTTGCGTACAACAAGGTGGATACAATTTATTTAAGAAACACATTACTAATTTACTATCACATCACATGTTTGGCTTACTTATGTTACTTGGTATTACTATTTCTTACTTGTTTGTTAATGATGGATTGCACTTTGAATGTATATTTTATGACCTTGAGAAATAATGTAATTCTTTCTTTGTTGTTAATTTTTTTTCTCTAATGTTCACTTAATTTCCAGTTAAAGCTAATGAATTTTCTGTTTAAAATAGTGAACAATCAGTTAATGATTTTTTTTTTATAAGTTTGTGCTTAGTTACAATCTAGTTATTGGTACTATTTGTGGTATCATCTTGTGGTATGTATGATCCTTCTTGTGTTGCTTTATAGTTAATATAATTTAGGTTGTCCATTATTCTTCTGAATTGTTTGTTTGAAATTTAACTTGAAGGTTGCCTGAATTGGCAGATAGCATCACTAATGATGTACCTGTTTTGGTATGATAATTGTATACTCTTTCTCATGTTTATAATGAAAAATATTATTGTATACTTACTGTTTGCATTTTCTTTGATTTTTGTGTTTGGCGTATGATAATTGTATACTCTTTCTCATGTTTATAATGAAAAATATTATTGTATACTTATTGTTTGCATTTTCTTTAATTTTGTGTTTGGCTGAGGAAAATTCGTAAAGCAACAAGGCTTGTGAAAAATATTTGACCTCAATTGTTGTTTTTCTTAAAAGTAGAAAGTTTATCAAAACTTATATTGAACCTGGTTTCAGATTTGCTTTTCTGGATTCATTTTCAATTCCTGCTTTAATTGTCAGTTTAATATTATATTAATAGATTTGTAGCTGATTCCTGTTATAAAACTACGATAGCATTCTGTTTTTGGTGTTTGATCAATTGTTTGCTGCTGGATCATGTGTGAACATTATATCTTGCAATATTTATAAGTTTAATTGATCTAATTAGGACTTCAAGGCGGCCCCTTTAAGTTTTTATAAAGGTGATATTTGTTTTTCAGATTGAATGCTGTAATTTGAT